>CM076580.1:120485681-120970107 GCA_034641835.2 Pinus albicaulis | reverse complement strand
AAAAAGCCATCATGAATTGGCAGAAATTTAGAAAACTTAAAGGTCAAAGTGTGCGATATTACACCCAAGAATTTATAAAAAGATATCTTAAGTTAGGTGTTGATTTGCATTCACAAGACACGTTGTTGAAGTATATAGGGGGTTTACATAGCTACCTAAGGCATACTATCCTTATGTTCAATCCCACTAGTCTAGATGATGTTTGTGTGCAAGCCACTCACCTTGAGGCAAGAGGGGAAAATATTCTAGAAGAGGGTAAAAATAAGCCATTTAAGGGTGGAGATAAAGGAAAGGAAAGAAAAATGCATTCGTTAAAAAGGAAGGAGAGATAATCATATGCAAACATTGTTCCAAAGAGGGTCACGATGAAGACCACTTTTGAAATCTTCATATAGAGATGAGGCCCAATAAATTAAACAACAAGGGAAAATAAAAAACAACTGCATCCACTAAACATGATTTGAGATCCGACTCGGGTGATGAAACTAAAATTACAGCCATGGGTATGAAAGGAAAAGAATCCATTGCTAGCACTGGTTCATCAAATTGTCACACTAGTACTCCAAATGAAGAAACATGGATTGAATAATTTCATCTGAGGCTTATTTCAAAACATACAAAAATTGACACACTATTTGATAGTGGGTCTCAAGCCAATTTGATATTTGAAGCATTAGTCAAGAAACTTAATCTTGAAACCATTCCTCATCACAAACCATATCCATTGGGTCAGATATGCAAGAACAAAAATTTATGGGTTACAAGAAAGTGTATTCTTCAGTTTGCAATCACAACAAACTTCATTGATGAAGTTGAACTAGATGTTGTACCGCTTGATATTTTAGGAATTGTCTTGGTAATTCCTTACCTCTATGATAGAAAAGCCATCTTCTATCGCCATGAAAACAAGTACCACTTGTTCAAAAATGGTGTGGAGTATATTGTGAGAGCTCATCACAAGAAACTAAATATTTCATTAGTTAATGCAGGGCTGAAAACACTACTGAATTCAAGAAAGAATTTTGTGCTTCTTATGATTAAACCAAAGAATGATTTTGATTATGAAGCATTTAAAGGTTGTGATAAAAAGTTAAAATTTGATTTGATTGAAGTGGTTAATAAAAATAATGAGATGTTTCATGAGCCAAAGGGGTTACCTCCCAAGAGGGGAATCCAATATGAAATATAGTTGCAACAAGATTTTACTCTTCCTAACATTGGCATGTATAGGATGTGAGTGATGTAGAGTGTTGAAATCAAAATGAAAATTCAAGAGCTGTTGGACAAAGGGATCATCCGACCAAGTAATTTTCCATGCGGGTCACCTATTGTGTTAGTGCCAAAGAAAGATGGAACAAGGCGCATGTGTGTATATTTATGTACATTGAACAAGATTACAGTAACGAACCGTTATCCACTTCCTAGAATAGATGATTTAATTAATAAATTGAAATATGAAAATTATTTTACTAAGTTGGACTTAAGGAGTGGCTACCATCAAATTAGAATTGCTGAAGGTGACATTTGGAAGACAACATTCAAGACAAAGAAAGGTTTGTTTGAATGGATTGTTATGACTTTTGGTTTATGTAATGCTCCGAATACCTTCATGCGTGTGATGAATGATGTGTTGAGGCCATTTCTTGATGATTTTTTCATCATCTACTTAGATGATATCTTAATTTTCAGTAAATCACCTAATGAACATCTCATGCATGTAAGAAAAGTACTTGATGTCTTAAGGAAATAACAATTGTTTTCGAAGATGTAAAAAATGTGAGTTTGGTAAAACTTCTTTGGTGTATTTGGGGCATATTGTTGGAGGAGGCGAGTTGAGGATAGACCCATCTAAGGTTGAGGTCATTTTGAATTGGCCAATGCCCAAGATAGTCACTGAGGTAAGAAGTTTTTTGGGAGCAGCCAAATTGTTGAGGAGGTAAATCCCCTTTGCGGACAGAGGCGATCCCTACTAGCCCAGCAGGGGTCTAGCAACAATCACGAAATGTTACGACGCAAGTTCCTAGTTACGAAATGAAAAGACCAAAGATGGAGGCCTACTTGGAATCCAATGCTACGATTTGAAGAAGAGAGCATTCCCGTTCCTCAGCCTCGGCAGATCACGATCCTCCACGATCTCCGCAGATGGATACCTGCATGTGCAAGAAACAAACAGATACAAGCATAAAATCCGGCATACACAACTAAATATCAGTCAGAAAGGATACTACTCATATTAACATAATCGAAAACAGAGTGGAACCATAATCGTAATCATTCATTAAATAACAATCGAAAGAGATTACAACCAAAGTTATGACGTCGTGGTCTCCTTCGGATGGGTCTTCAGTCGTTCACGTCTCGCAAAGCTCACCAGGGAAAGGGAAAACCTCTCCTGAGTCTCTTGACGATAGTCTCCTTACTTGAGTCAGCCATAAGGGAAGAAAGAGGGCTCTTACGGCACAAAGGCTCTTGGGAATTTGGAGATTCAAAGCTTAGGCACTTCAAGCCTAGCTTGCCATGGAATTGAGCAAGATTTTATAGATGGGGAAGGAGGGAGTTGGGATCCCTATTATTGTGGGATTGGACCTATCAACAAGGAAGGTGGCAAAACCACTTCCCTTCCATAGAAATCCCGTAGCCAAACCTCCCAACTCAAGATAGGCAATGGTTTCTGAGTTTGTTGAAACACAACTTTCGCCATATTTATTTAAAAAACACTCCTTAAATTGGTTGGCGCGACTACTGCTCTGGGACAGAGTGCCAGTTGGCACGGCCTCTTTGTAAGATTTTCCCCATTGGCGCGAGTGGTGAACTGTCTGCCCGCGCCAATGCAAAAGGAGATGTTTTTATGATTTTTTGCAAGGATATTTCTTTAGGGAAATTGAGGCTCATGCTTAGAGGAATGCATTGATGATGTTTTCAAGGCATGAAAATGTTCACAGGTCACAAAATGGGTCTTCCATTGTGCGGGATGGGGAATGGTAGGGACGGTGACAAATTACTGTATAACAGATGCCCCCTAAAGTATGAGGCCCGAGAGAGAGAGGGGTGAAATGCTTTACAAGAACATGTTCAACTGAAGGCCTGCCGTCGGAAAACCTGCACAGAAAAATACAACTGATATCTCAAGTACATGATGTATGTGTGGTATGGGCGCAGCCATCCAAAACAGAGTACACTATAATTTGGATCCAGGGTATGGGTGCAGCCATCCAGCGAGGATCAAATAAATAGACTCAGGTATGGTTGTAGCCATCCAATCAATGAGTGATATACATAATGATAATAATCCACAATCGCAGCCTGGATTATAACAGACACAATCCAGGGTCTTGCGCTCTATCTTGACCCAAACGAAGTACAAGTTCGAGCATGTGAATATGTGAGCTGAAGTCGAACATGCAGGAACATCATCTGATTACCAGCCAATGATGAAAGCTGTTAACAGACGCGAGAGGAACCACCAATAATGACAATGGCCCTCAAGGTACTGCAGGTACAATCTACGGCGTGTGAATCAATGAGTTGGTGTCGAACACCCGCAGAATCACTCGATCGGAGGCCAATGATGAAAACCTCACGTCGAATGCGACGAACCTGCCATTGAGGCATGCAGGCTCCAAGGTACCATAAATGAGTCTCTAGATCAACTTCCTGGATAATAAGCTGAAGTCGACAGGAAGTGACCTTGATCGAAGGTGGGCCATAATGTTTCCCACATCATCGACACGAGACAGAGGAACATGATGTTTTTGTTGTGAATCAAGATCGTATGAGAATCAGAGGGAGGTTGATATTCGCAGAGGCCAACTTCTCTTGAACATATAAACGACACGACAGTGGACTTGGCAGTATTTGACATCAACGGATCAGAGGTCATGGTGACGAGGCAATGAGCAGATGAGAGGTCAAAAGGGATTATCCAAACCCACGGAGGCAAAGTGAAGAAACGAGATGAGATTTCCCCAACCCGACACGAATGCAGACAAGTGCCATGTTCAAGAGCGACATACTGCCGACGACAACGACGATGGTTCCATTTTTCCCCCACCATTTCTTGCGAGTACCCCAATTATTTTTGATAACAAGCTTGAAGGGGATAGCATATGCTTGTGATATAAGTCCGCCCTTCGGGCGAATCCATCCTAGTGCATTTAACGAGTCCTAGGAAGGAGAAACTCGGAGAACGTCATTTCGATTGGATCCGATGTCATCAGGGTTTAACGAGTCTGACAAAGGGAGAACTCGACGTCTTTTCATGTTTAGAGAGTTTGAAAAGATAGCAGAAAAGTAAACTCCACAGGTCCCTTTTCGTAAATAGTTCCTCAGATCCGAAAAGGTAGAAAACAATATCCGAGAAAACCTCCTAGTCGCGATAGGCTAGGGTATTCCTTTTTTGTAATCAATCCATCCCAGCCCGAAAAAGGGTTAAACGTATACTGGGTAGATGTCGATTCGTGTCCAATTTAACGAGATCGAAACGACAAGGGCCTCGGCAATCTTTTCATGTTTAGAGAGTCAGAAAAGAGCTTAAAGATGACTCCAAAGTGACTTTTTCGTGTATTTACCGAGTCTGAAAAAGTATAAAATACAACTCGTTTCCATCGTTAAAGTCGCAAAAACCCGCTGCTGCACATACCAAGCAAGCGTAAAACCCATTTTCGACATAATATATAAAAATATTCGATAAAAATGACTTTTTACAACTCATTTCATGTCAAAAAGTTATAAATATGTCAAATTGGTAAAAATAAAATTACATTTACTATTTACCTTGGTAAAAAGCAACAGTGGTCCATTTGGAGCAGAAAATTCTGACGGCGATTGCGACAGATCCGGTTGACCATTCAGTTTCTCGTCTACTACAAGTAAGAGGCGCTCCCTTGCTCTACATTTTTATCCATTTTTTAATAGTTTTCCTTTGTAAATCAGTTCTCTAGGGCCACTTTTGAAATTTTTAGGGTCGCGCTCATTGGCGCGGGTATCGGGCACGGACCCCCGCCAATGGGCTCTTTTATACAAAGGGCTCGTGCCACGTGGCGCGAATGTTCACAAAACAACCGCGCCAGCGGTCGAACCTAAAAATCTGCCTAAAAATTCAATATTTAAACCAAATTTCATGGAATTTGAGGCCTATCAGAGATCTAACTAAGGGTTTATGACCATATGAATGTAGATAATCAAGCAAAATGGCGATTGAATGGAAAGAACGAGAGCATGGAGAAGATGATGAACATGCCATCCAAAGCGAGGCTTGCATGAATGCCCTCAGAAACTGTGGGCTGAAAAATTTCTTCCTCACACCCTGTCTACGAGCTCAGCCCGAGCTCCTCCAGTATTTGATCAGTATCTGGGATGAACATGAACAGGTTTTCAGGTTACGAGATCAGGTATTAGAGCTGGAGGTTTCTGATGTTTATTTTATCACTGGATTGTCCCGCAGAGGTCCGATCCCTGTCTTGACTGGAAGCAGACCATCTGGGGAGAAGATGGAAGAAGTGATGGCATGAGTGTGCCGAGGAGCACAAATGGGATCAGGAAGCAAGAAGGTGGATATCCACACTATCCTTGATCTGGCATTGAGAGTTGTCCTACATACCATCACGCGGGCTGCAGGGTCGCAGGCACCGCACGAGGCCACAAAGGCCCAACTCCTGCTGGCCTCAGAATGCATGAGTCCCCTACTGTTCGACTGGGCAACAGCAGTAACAATAAATATGAAAAGGCAGCTCACAAAATGCAAACAGGGTAAACTAAAACAGTTTGGTTATGGTTCCATCCTGGTATCGTTCATTCTGGAACGCTTACCAATCTTCCAGGGCCAAGGGGCCGAAGTAGCAGATCCGATACCATGAGAGCCAAGAATGGCTTGCTGGGCAGCATTAATGCCCAGAGCTGGAGGCGGCCAACAGATGTCCTGGAGGCCGGAGTTCTTTAGGTGGTTACGGCGCTAGCTGATTGTCGTGGAAGACTGGCCCTATGCAGGAACTGACTTCACCGGAGACCCAGATCTCCCACTGCCAGAAGGAGATGACTGGGACGAGGAGTTGGGTAAGACCTCATATTTTTGATTTTTTATGTTTTATGTTTTTTTTTGTTAATACACATTCGTCCTAACACATTTTATATATGTATGCAGATGTGGGACCTGAGAGACCAGCTGGGATGTCTCCAATCTCACGGAGGACACAACTCGCCCTTGATCCTCAGGGAGAGGGCACCGGAGGAGAGGAGTTGATCCAGAATCTTGAGGGCATTGCCCGAGGGATTCCGGACTATGCTCGGCTGGCGGACGTACCGATGGCATACCAGCGCTACACGGTGGGAGTTCCGGGTCGGATCCACCGAATCCTGAGACGCTTAGTGTGTGCAGTCACGTGCTATCATGAGCACCATGCGGATTAGCTCTTAGGATTTATACCACACCTATTTTTTTGAGAGACATATCGTCTCCGGATGTACTTAAGACGATTATGTATATTTTGACTTTATGTGACACACTCTATGTAAACATTTCGATATCTATATATATGTGCATATCTATTTCTGGATGGATCTTTCTTTACATGTGATGATGATTTACAAATTGTGCAAATGTCTGTCTAATACCAAATTTGCTACTGCATCTGTTAATGTATTCAAATGTCTAGGTATATGATGATATGTAATGTAGTCAAAATTTCTTTCCAGTAATCGAATACGCAGACACAGACGGAAGATGGACGGGTTTCTTACCGAATAGTTTCCGTTCAGTTGTAACACTACAAGTTGCATTTCTAGATACACGAGCAATTCACAGATACCAAGGTTTACTGCCTCGGTTAATAATTCTAACACAGCACTATATTCCGCGATGTTGTTCGTGGTACGTCCTAGACACACTCCTTGCAGTTCAATCAGCTCACCAGCAGGATCATAGATTACCCAGGCTGCTGAAGGCAGATTCCTGGTACTGCGGGTGGCACCATCCGCGAAACCAACAAATGGATGAATAGACATCTGCACAACCAGGAAGACCCGATCAGCAGAAAGATGTTTACAAAGCACACCACACCAAGAAATCACTTCAGGCATAGTACTTTTTGAGGTACAACCCATTTCTGGGCTGCGCCAGCGGAACTCCTTCATAATCTTTAAGCTCGTAGGCCCCATTTTTCAAAATGCGTTTTACTATATAGGGCCCATGCCACATAGGCTAGAACTTACCGGCTCCAAGCTTGTCATGTGCTTGATTGTACAGGAGGACGAGGTCTCCTTCAATAAAGGAACGAGGAGAAACAAATTGATCAAAATGAGTTTTGACCCTCTTCTTTTGTGCTTCGATAACCAAAGCAGCCAGACGACGGGTTTCATCTAACCGTTCCAGATACAGAAGACGTTCTTCCTCAGCAGAAGTATTAGGTAGAAGCTCCACATCTAATTTTAACGAAGGAATCTCGCATTCAACCGGAAGAGTTGCTTCCAAGCCATACACCAATTGAAATGGTGTGAACCCAGTTGCACTCTTTGCAGATGTTCGGTATGCCCAGAGAGCGGAGAACAGTTGGAGATGCCAATTGGATTTGTGAATACCAACTGTTTGCTAAAGCATAGTGACAAAAACCTTGTTCACTGCTTCAACCTGACCATTCGCTTGAGGGTAATATGGTGTCGAGCTGTCGTGACGCAAGCCCAACGTTGAAGTCAGCTCCGCCATCATATAATCTCGAAAATGAGTACCGTGATCAGTGACGATGGCTTGAGGAACCCCGAATCGTGCAATAACGTGGTTGAATATAAATTGAGCAGCCATTTTCCCATCAGCAGCTAGTGTAGGCATCGCCTCGGCCCACTTGGTGAAGTAGTCGACGGCGACAATGATATACGCATGCCCCCCGGCCGAGTGAGGGTTACACGTCATAAAATCCATGCCCCATTTCGCAAAAGGGCCGACGGTAATAACGGGATGCAATGGTAAAGGCGGCGCGTGCATCTTGCGCTGAAATATCTGGCATGAATGACATTTACGGACTGCAGTGATACAGTATTTGAATATGGAAGGCCAGAAATAACCTGCTCGCAGAATCTTCTGGGCAGTTGCATACCTGGACATATTTCCACCACAGGCGCCACTGTGGCAGTCATTTAGGACGTTCTCAGCCTCTTCCAAGGTTAGGCATCGCCGGAGCACCAAATCTACTCCAACGCGATATAAGGTATCTCCTACTATACGGTAGGGTTGGGACTGGTGCCGAATCCGACGGCAGGCAGCTTTATCCAACTCAGACCGAAATGTCAAGGTCTGAAGATACACTATTATGTCAACATACAAATGGTCACGATTACTGATGAGGAAAAGCGTTTCGTCCGGTATATGGTCTTCAGAGTGTGAGGGAGCAGAGTCTGTAGGGAGAGAACATATCAAATCCGCGAAGACCAGTGATTTAGTTGACTTAGCAGTAGTGAACTCTAAGTCAAACTCCTGCAGGATCATAATCCATTTGGAGTACTTGCCCCCCAGTAATTGTCTAGAAAGAATATACGTCATAGGGTTGCAGTCTGAAACCACTGTTATCATGCGCAAAAGGATGTAATGGCGAAAGCGTTGTATAGCGTGTACTACTACTAATGCCAACTTCTCGACATGTGCATAACGCGTTTCCGGGTCGAGAAGGTTCCGAGACAGGTAATAAACAACATGTTCATCACTGTGATTGACATCCTGCACCAAGACCATGGCTATGGTGCTAAATGCGGTGGCTAGATATAAAGTGAAGTCGCGGTGGTAGTCTGGAGGACGAAGCAACGGAGCATTGACAAGCAACATCTTCAGCTTCTCAAAGGATTCCTGAGCAATTTCGTCCCAATGAAAGGGAACGTTCTGCTTTAACAAACGAGTGAATCCTTTGGCCACCTCGGCATAATTCGGGATAAAGCGCCGAAGAAAATTCACTTTCCCTTGCAGACTCTGTAACTGATACAGGGAGGAGGGTGATGGGAGATTAACGATGGCCTCGACCTTTAGAGGGTCAAGGCGAATTCCGTCTTTCAAGACTATGAATCCTAAAAGACGGCCAGAATCAACGCAGAAGATGCATTTATGAGGATTGAGCCTGATATTATAGCACCTGCAACGAAGAAAGATCTGGCGGAGATGCTCAGGATGGTCCTCTCGCTTACCCGAATGGGCTGGCAAGTCGTCCAGATAAGGCTGAACGATATGACGAATGTCATGAAAAGCATAGGACATCGCACGCTGAAAAGTGGCTCCAGCGTTTTTCAAGCCGAACGGGAGTTTTTTGTACGCGAAAGTACCCCACGGACAGATGAATGTGGTCTTGTGTTGATCCTCAGGTGCAATATTGATTTGGTTATATCCTGAGAAACCGTCCATTAAAGAATAGATCTCACTCCCAGCACATTCATCGATGATCTGGTCTATAAACGGAGTGGGATAATTATCCTTTGGACAGGCGCGATTGATGTCGCGATAATCCACACAGACTCTAATCGTACCCTGCTTTTTATCGACAGGGACAATGTTAGACACCCATTCTGTGAGGGGAATGGGATAAATGAAACCCGCGTTCAGAATTTTTTCAACTTCTGCCTTGATGGCGGCGGATTTTCGAGGATGCATGGGTCGTAAGCGTTGGCGCACGGGTTTCGCCCCTGGATAGGTTGGAATCTCGTGCACTACGATACTGGGATCAATCCCCGGCTTTTCCTCGTAAGACCACGTGAAAACATCTCTGAATTCTTTGAAAAGCTCAGTATAGACTTGAATCTCATCGAGAGAACAAGTCACACCCACATGAATATTCTCAACGATCCCCAGTTTAATGAAGATGTTGATTGGAACGGTTTGAGTAATGTTACTCAGGTTACCCTCCGAAAAAACCTCGTGCGTCAAGATGGGCGTTTGAAGAGGAGGGGAAGGAACCGGAGTAGCATAACGCTCTAGACAATCAGTCATTGCCCCCAAGCTAGGCATAAACGAGGAGCGATGATGTCCATCGCCCCAAGGCAGCTCCTCAAGAGACATAGTTTCAATGATAGCCTCATCGGAAGGAAAAGTCTCTCTGAGAGGATCAGGTGAATTAGCCTGACCAAGCCAGGGGGATTGAGAGTAGATGTCGAGAGCCATGCTCAAAGGAGCATGCTGAGGAGGCGGAGGATCCGATGCAGCAAAAATCTCACAGTAGTTGATCTCTACTGGCGTTAAAGGCATGGATTCTCCAAACTCATATACCTGCTCAGGTGTAGGAATGAGCCAGGGGTCATCGAACCTGGACAACATGTTGACTTGAGCGGTATGCGGTGGCGGTGCAGGAAAGATACCCATGAGGACTGGGTCTTTGAAGAGACCAGGTCCTACACTGTCCAGGGGATTCGGAATTTGATCCACGTATGGCATGTTTTTCTCAGAGTTAGAGGTGAAAAATGAAAACTGATCCACCGTGACAATCTTGCCCTCGTGAGGGAACTTAATGAATCGAAAGACGGTGGACGGCACACAGAGCATGGCATGGGTCCAGCTGCGGCCAAGAAGTATATTGTAGTTGAGTTTAGCGTCAACCACTTCCACTTCTACGTTGACAGTTTTTCCTTGTAATGCGATCGCTAGACTCTCGAGAACGCCCAGGGGTTTAGATTCCTGACCATCAAATGCCTCAAGGGCATTGGGAGATGACGACAGGGCTGGAGAGCCAATGGCCTTCCAGCAAGCGGAGGACATAACACAGGTAGATGCACCCTCATCCACGACGGCCCTATGAATGTTCAGACCATTAATCCCGACTTGAATAACCAAAGCGATTTGATGTGGAAGCCGGGGAGTGAAATTCTCCAAATCGAAGGTGAGAAGACTCGAGTCGGCAGGATCAATGCCCCTGATCGCAGACAGTAAAGCCTTCCATTGTGAAGGACAACTTTGAAGAACCTCAAGTGCAGACATAGCACATGGCGCCTGTGCCAGATCCTCAGCAATACTGTAATGTTGAGGGGCACGAGCGTTTGGATTATAAGAAGATCTTCGAAGGACACCTTTGGGAGGTGGCTTCACAACGGGTTCAAGAGAAGGCTTCTCGATTTCCAACGGACCGGAGACAGGTGGGGGAGGCGGCCCATCCGCAACTGCCTTCCCGGGTGCCTGCCGCTGTTCGTTGTAATCCTTCGACCGCGTAGCGACAGAGATAGGTGCAACACTCTTCACCATGAAAACCTGAGACCCAAACGGTGCAGATGGTGACGGCTGTTCGACCATCTGGGTCTGCTGAGATGGAAATGGCTCTTTCAAAACAGCCGGAGTCCCTTTAGGGCCTTTAAGAAGTTGACTAACCTCGGATCGTCATGGACAATCCTTAGTATAATGGTCCCCTTCACAGATGAGGCAAGGGTACTTCGGTTTACGCTGGGAGCCATCCTCAGTACGAGATTTAGATTCTAGTTTCGGGGCATCAGATTTAGATTTGCCTTTGCCCTTCTTCTTCCCCTTGGAGGATTTGTCCGCAAGATTGGCCTGAACGGCATTCACCTCCGCGGTTTTACCAGAATCGGATGAGGCGGGATTAGCAGAGGTATTGTTGGAAGAATTAGCCTTCTGCTTCCCATTCGAAGATTTCTTCGAATTCTGAGAGACAGAACCAATGACACCATCCACCGCAGGGGTGGGCGGAGCCTTAGTGGTTCCGGGCCGTGGAGCATCAGTCAAGATGTCATAAAGCGTGCCGGATTGAGAATAGACAAGGTCCAGGTATTGGGCATGCGCGATGGCTTGTTCCTCTGTCACGCACGCTCCCATCGCAATATCCTGAGCAATTTTATTCACAAAGGAGGTGGTGAACCAGTGAGTCAGTATCTGATCAGGTATGTGAAACTTGATCAGTCTACGACAGCGCCGCCACTCATGAATGTGATCTGAGATGTGAGTGGCTTTATCCTGCTTCAGGGAAGTCAGGAGGTGCGTCCCGGCTTCATACCGAACCGGTAACTGGAAATGCGTGAGGAAAGCCATGGCTAAAGAGTTTAAATCTTGAAAAATTCCACGGGATAACTCTATGTACCACTTAGCAGCAGCTCCAGTTAAAGTACACTGGAAGAGGCGCAGGCGAATCGAATCGTCGACCCAAGAGTTAGACGAACACCAAAGATGATACATCATCACATGCGCCTGGGGGTCCTCCCCAGCTTTTCCCTCAAACTTGGGGCAATCACCTAGTATCTTGGTGGGAACCGGAGGCCAATACATATTATGTAAAATCGAATCATTGGTCAACTTTGAAACATCCGGCAGCTCCAAGGTAGCCAGGAACGGCAATGGAGGATTAACTGCCATGCCAGGCCCAGGATGAGGTCCGGTACCCATACTCCACGATGGTCGTGAATATCCTTGCCCCCACGGGTTCTGTCCTGCAGGATTCTGACCGTAGGGGGTGTAGGGCATATAACCAGACTGATTTGGATGCTGGTAACCATAGTGTGGGGCTTGATAACCAGGGTACGGACCTTGATTATGCGTCGGCCCAGTATAAGCAGCGTTTGGATTTGGCTGCTGAGTGTAGGTAAAACCGGTTGGAGGAGGATAATACTGAGAGCCTCTGGGGTGGTTATAGTTCGGTTGAGACTGACCATGAGGATAATAACCACCCTGAGGATGAGTAGGCTGCTGAAAAGTGGAACCTTGCGGAGCTTGATAAGTAGGGCGCAGCTGTTGATTTGGCTGCGGAATTGAATGAACCGGCTGCTGTGCAGGGTTAATGGAATGAGCGGGCTGCCCTGAATGAACAGGTTGACTCGACTGAGAGGGCTGACCTGAGTGAACAGGTTGACCCGGATGTGAGGGCTAACCTGAATGACCAGGTTGACCCGGATAGACAGGCGGCGCCGGTTGCGCAGGTTGACCTAGTTGTAAGTGAGCCCCAGGTTGTACCAGATGGGCTGGTTGGCTTGGAGGCAGGACACCGGATTGTACCGGATGAACCGGTTGGCCCGGTGGTGGAACAGGACCAGGTGCTTGCTGGAAACCGGTTTGACCTGAAGCAGAACCATAGGATGGTCCTGGTTGATATGAAACGTTAGAAACAACAGGATACTGCGGTTGCATCGGTAAAGAAGGCTGGATTTTCCCCCCAGGACCATAGACCGGTCCCGGTTGATACCCCGGCTGAGGCTGAATAGGTTGACCAGAAGGGCTATAATATTGTCCTTGCGAACCGTACGATGGCCCTTGTTGGCCGATAGGATAGCCTTGAATGGGCTGCCCCTGTGGATCATAAAGATAGCCAGGTTGGCCCGTAGGTTAGCCTTGGAAAGGCTGTCCCTGCGGGTTATAAGCCTGGTTATACGGTAAACCTTGAGCATAGAGATAAGCCTCAGGAGCGGGTAGACGCAAAATCTCCCCGTGCTCGTCATACTGACCTGGAAAAGCATACACGGGAGTACCATCCTGTGCATAATGCGAAAAGTAAGATCGGTAGGGATCTTGGGAGGACGGTCCAACCTCGGCGTTCGGCTGTTGCAAGGACAACCGATACTCCTCCGGAGAGATGTTCTCCGGTATAGCAGTAGCTAGATAAACATCTTCAGGAGTTGGCCCAGCCCTAGTAGCAGATGCTGAGACAACAGGAGAAGAGGCGGCCACACAGACAGTGGGCCAGACGGGAACAAAAGTGATGGGCGTCTGAGGAGACACCCCGGGTGTAGTAGCAGCTGGCCTCGAAGCAGGAGATGATATTCCCATAGAGGCTACAGCGGAAATGATCTGAACCACAGATCTGTATCCCTGTGGTAAAGAAGGACTGGCTGTTGACATGGCAGCCAGTTCAGAGTTGTCTCCCTCAAATAATCTTCGTGGGAAGAACTGATAGTCTTCACTAGACGTTGGGATTTCCTCACCAGAATCACTCATGGTTGATCCTGCCGTTAAATCACGCAAAAGACGGCGAGGACTAGGAGGAAATACAGCAGCAACAAAAGGCGAACCCGAGGTAAGAGAAAGGAAATCAGCTCCTAATCTCAAATCAGACACAGGGTCCGAAAAGGGCCAATTGAACTCAACTGGTCCTCCAAAGGGTTGCTCAGCGAGAATCGGTCCCCCGTCGGGAAACTCGGAAACAACAGGCTGCTGTGGTTCGACAGAGGATTGGGAAGCCTCTGAAGAATCGTCCGTGTAAGGACTACCAGTAGACGAAACTGAAGGTTCCGCCACTGTGGCAAAAGACCAGAGAAAAAGAAGCAAACACACACACGGGCTGAAAACGAGTTAAGGGCACACGATCAAACGGTCAACAAGCAATATCTAAGCAGGCGTGTAATCGTGGGTGATTAATTTTTACCACATTGAAAAGTAAGAAACTCTACCGTTTCATGTTTTAAGAGTCGAGAAACGATAGAAAGATGACTCTATCTCTTTCAGATTTGATACAAGCGTGAAAGGACAAGTGCTTGACGGTCTTTTCAAATTTAGGGAGTCAGAAAAGACCAAATGACTGCTTAGGAAAAACTAAGCACAAAGGGTGTACCAAATATCCGTGAACTGCAATATACACCTTGGTTTCAATAATGAAACAAAAATTGACCAAGGACTTTCCGTACGTGCAGGCAATCTCCCCGAATGTTGTGTTCGGTGTATCACGGGTATAGGGCGGCAGACTCGACTTCCTGTGGATAAAGGATTGAAAACCTAGAGGGGTCTCCCTTTATATACGCGACGGTATGGGGAGAACAAGTCCGTACTAGCGCTGTCTAAAGCCAAAAGGCGAACGACAGCTGCTAGGTTTAAAGATGCCGGAACACGTCTCTAGCCTAGACCTCTAAATATGTTTCGTTAGATTTCAATGCTGCCTTAGGTTAATTGGATAGATTTTAAAGTTGATCTTCAATTAAGTTTCAATTTTCAGGCCCTATCGTATGTAATGTCTTAAAAGACTCTTAAATGCAAAGCTACATGCCACAGTCCAACATTTCATTCGATGAAAACTAGTTACAGAAGAGTTGAGAGCTTTTACACAAACGAAATGATCGGAAGACAAACAATGAGATCTCTAATTCAACTAATGAAATTGAAAACTTTTCATTCAAATCACTAATCACTAGCAAAATTGAAAAGATCACAATTTGCACTAATTCAACCAAAAGCACAAGAGATTTTTTTTATAATTTTCAACGTTTGATAGCTAATATGCACTAAACAAACTGAAAACAAACGGAACAACTTGAGAAATGATATTGAGAGAGCAAAACAAGCAAATTTCACTCAACAACACAAGCAATCAGATCCCAAATCGACCAAAGTCTCTCAAAACCAAGAAAATACTCAAAGGCTCCAATGGACCGTGTGATCTAGGCCCAAAGCAAGACCAAACGAAGTTTGAATGAAGGAATAAGCAATCACCCAAAAATCGCAACAAAACAATGAAAAACTACTAAGAGGATGCGGAGGAGCAATCAGAAATTCGACTGGACAAACGAAACACCAAAACTCCCAAGGAGGGCTCGATACACTAAGCCACTAGATGCCCTAGGGCTCAAAACGTGAAATCGATAGATAAAAGCAAACAACCAAAGGACGGAGGTGAATTCCCAGTCAAACAGGACTCCAACACACTCAGGTAGTCAGAAAATCAAGAAGAAAAGCACTGACCAAACCCAGAGAGCTCAAAATTGAGGAAACTCAAAAACCTTACAGGAGTGGCGCGACTGTAAGGCTGCAACTGGCGCCAGAAAACAATTGGCGCGGGCTAAACAAAAGCAACATGCGCCAATTGGCGCGACTGTCGAGCTAAAAAGCGCGCCAGTCGAGTTTCTCAGCCAAAAACAAAAAAGAACTACTCCAGAAGCAGATCAATGTATACTAAGCAAACCAAGAAGCAAAAACAACAAAAGAACCCAACCCAGAAGGCTCATCAAGCAAGGAAAATCATAAAATAATCAAAACGAGACAATCTAAACGAGACAGTGAAATCTAGACGATCCCCAGTATGGTCGCCAAATTGTTGAGGAGGTAAATCCCCTCTGCGGACAGAGGCGATCCCTACTAGCCCAGCAGGGGTCTAGCAACAATCACGAAATGTTACAACGCAAGTTCCTAGTTACGAATGAAAAGACCAAAGATGGAGGCCTACCTGGAATCCAATGCTACGATCTGAAGAAGAGAGCGTTCCCATTCCTCAGCCTCGGCAGATCACGATCCTCTACGATCTCCGTGGATGGATACCTGCACGTGCAAGAAACAAACAGATACAAGCATAAAATCCGGCATACGTAACTCAATATCAGTCAGAAAGGATATTACTCATATTAACATAATTGAAAACAGAGTGGAACCATAATCGTAATCATTCATTAAATAACAATCGAAGAAAGATTACAACCAATGTTCTGACGTCGTGTTCCCCTTCGGATGGGTCTCCAGTCGTTCACGTCTCACAAAGCTCGCCAGGGAAAGGGAAAACCTCTCCAGAGTCTCTCGACGATAGTCTCCTTACTTGAGTCGGCCTTAAGGGAAGAAAGAGGGCTCTTATAGCACAAAGGCTCTTGGGAATTTGGAGATTCAAAGCTTAGGCACTTCAAGACTAGCTTGCCATGGAATTGAGTAGGCTTTTATAGATGGGAAAGGAGGGAGTTGGGATCCCTATTATTGTGGGATTGGCCCTATCAACAAGGAAGGTTCCATGGGAGGTGGCAAAACCACTTCCCTTCCATAGAACTCCCGCAGCCAAACCTCCCAACTCAAGATAGGCAATGGTTTCTGAGTTTGTTGAAACACAAATTCCACCATCTTTATTTAAAAAACACTCCTTAAATTGGCTGGCACGACTACTGCTCTGGGACAGAGCACCAGTTGGCGCGGCCTCTTTGTAGGATTTTCCCCATTGGCGCGAGTGGTGAACTGTCTGCCCGCGCCAATGCAAAAGGAGATGTTTTTATGGTTTTTTGCAAGGATATGTCTTTAGGGAAATTGAAGCTCATGCTTAGAGGAATTCATTGATGATGATTTCAAGGCATGACAACGTTCACAGGTCACAAAATGGGTCCTCCATTGTGCGGGACGGGGAATGGTAGGGACGGTGACAAATTACTGTGTAACACACTCAACCTCCACCAAACCTGTTTTCCGCCATTTTTCCATGATTTTCATCCATTTTTTCGCTGCATCCACCGATTTTCCATCGTTGCTCCTCCATTTTCACAAGCCTCTGAAGCAATCCTCCCCCACTCCCACAGGTTTTGTTTAATGATTTTATTGTGTTTTGTAGGTTTTCAAAGGGCGATAAGCCATACTGCCTCTACATTCACAGTCATGGTGATTTAAAGCACAGACAAACTATTATAGAGCCAAAGATAGCAGAGGAAGACATCAGAGAGGGTTAATAGCCTGTTTTTCATTGAATATTAGGTTACAAACCCTGATTCAGACCCTCTAGTACTCCTAAAACCTGTACATTCACAGAAACAGGTCAGAAGAAGCAGCAAAGAATATCAGAAGAGAAATTAAAGGATTAATGCCTAATGCAGAAGACTTAATGCTTATAATCAAATGTTTAGAAGGATAAAGGATACAGTTTAGAGACCATAAAGATGATCAAGGAGGCTTAATGAAGCCTAAAACATACAATCAATCCATATCAGAGATTTAATACCAACAGAGTATTCTTTCTCCAAGAAGGACTAACTGCATGACTTCCTTCATCTTCCATCGAGCACCAAAATAATTATTACACTGACATAAGTCCTAAAAACTATCAGGACAGTAGTTATGGAAGCATGGAAGACCTGCAGACCTTCTATCACCTTACTTATCTCAGAAGTCAAAACAGAGTACTATAGCCAGAAGAGTACTTCAAAGAACATATCTGAAGTTATGGTCAATCTGACAAAGACTTCCACACCAGCCTAAAGGGTACCAAACAAGTTAATGCAAAGACATTATGCAGAGTGGGCATTTGAATACTTTCTCCCCTCTGTCTTAATGGATCATTCAAGTTCATATATACTACTCTACCTCCTCATTCACCTATAAGTATTCACTGAAAATTTGTAATATAGTAGGCTGGGAAGGAAAGTCTGGACTATAAAAAAGACACTGGGGTCAAAGTATGTGACTGGTTTCGCACATCAATTGAACAAGTAGATTCACAAGATCCTGGTCTATATTATTGGTGATGTTTTCCTTACTGTAATTTTCTCCTTTCATGTTTTTTCATACTGTCCATTATTCTCTAATAAAGAAAAACAAACACATATTAGGACATACTATTGGAAGTACCCTAAATTTCACTGTCAAATCTTTATCTTTATGTTTTCGTCTGATTATGTATCTAAGAAAAAATTCAATATGATTTAACCAGTATACAAGTTGGTATTGTCCATGCTTACTGATCTGTGAATTTAGAGTTTGTTTCTTAGATGTTCTTGTTTGGTTTCAGCTGAAAGAATTAGGAAATTGGGGATTTAGAGTTAGCCCTGTCCACTAGGTTCTTTTTCCAACAGTTTGCGTTTCTAAGATCCCTTTGAGTTGGTGTCAAAGCAGTGAAGGTTAAAAGTCTTTCTCTGATCTTAGGCCTTGCTCTGTGTTTAATCTTAAATGTTTTCTACTGTCTGAAAGTGGCTATGAGGACTGTTGGATTTTTTTCCTTGAGAGTATGCTGAAAGCGGGTTAAGTTAAAAGTATTTCCTTGATCTTAAGCTACCCTTTGTGTCTTCATTGAGAGTTTCCTTTGAGGTATGTCAAAAGCAGGATAGGTTCAAAGTCCTTACCCGATCTTAGGCTGCACTTTGGTCTCTTTCTTTCACCCATTCTTAATGTTCCATTCCACCATCTATCTAAAAAGATCCTTTTGTATAGATGACTTTCCCTATGGAAATCCTTGGATATTTGTTATGCAAGTAAACCCTTTTATGACTCCATAGCCCAATGGATTGGCACTTCATTTGAATTATATTCCCATGCTAAAACATCCTTCTATTGAGTTCCTTCTTCACTTCCATAACTTTCTTAGTTAATGATCTCCAACCAAACAAACAAATCAAAAACCCTTGTGCTTCATAACTAGCCTAATACCATAAATTGACCTTAAAGATTTATAATTCTTTGCATATATAGAGAGATCCCTCTCTGGATCCAACAGGGCTAGATCCTAGGATCCCAAAGTGGTTTGATGTTGTCTTGTCTTTTGGTCTTGCCAATCTGGCCAAAACACAGGAACCATAACATAATGGCGACTCCGCTGGGGAAGAAGACCAATTATCCTCGATTAGTATTCAACTGCTGATGGTGGACAACAACCCTCATTAAAAATTTGAGAACCCTCCACCTGGCGACTCCACAATTTCTAATAGACCTAAAGACTCCACTAGAGGAAGAACCTAAAATATGGCCATACATTCTAGAAGGATAGAACATTCAGGCTAGATTTGGTTTCAATAACTCATTGTTTTTATCTACAACTATGTCCTATCCTAATTTAAGCTTGATCTAGTGTACAAAGATGAGATCCACATTGATTATGGGAAATATCTCAAGCCTCAGTTTTCAGACCATGAGCAGACCTATAAACCTATGAAAAACCTAGTGAAATAAGAGCCTCATGTTGTATCTTTTACACCTGATGAAACTTCAAGCAGTCATAGGTCTCTTGATACACTACCTACACCCACAAAGGTCATAGAAAGATATAAGCCTCTATTTTTTCCTCTTATCTTCCAACCCCTTCCTGCAAGACTCACAAATAAGCTGCGCCCTTTTGATGGAGAAAATACCAAGATCACTGCTGAGCAACACGTGAAAAATCTTGAGGATTTACTTGACTTATTTGAAATAGAAGAATATGATGTGCGTATTAGAATGTTTGCCTTGTAATTACAAGGAAAGGTTAAGAGTTGGTTTAAAGACCTTCCAGCTGCAGGCATTATCAATTTTCATCAATTTTCTCAAGTTTTCCTTGATAAATGGATAGTCCTAGGAAATGTTTTCCTCATCCTAGAAGAATACCAGAATTTGAAAAGACAACCAGGAGAGACAGTAAAAATATTTTCAGCCAGGTTCAATAAGGTATACAATGCAATACCTACTAATATAAAACCACCCTTGGGATGGGCCTTATTTCACTATCCGAGTTCTTTTGACCCTGAGGTGGAATTCCATATAAGAGAGAGAGAGCCTTCAAGCCTGGAAGAAATGCAAAACATAACAATTACTGTCGAATAAAACATATGGTGCAGGGAGGAAAAACTAAAAGCAATAAAGAAGGACTAAGCAGAGCAAAGAAGGCTGATCCCTGTAGAAACCAAGCTGGAAAGATTGATAGAGACAGCCAACATCTTGATGAACATGAAGGAGGAAGAATATGAGGTCAAAACTAGAAATGCTTATTTGAAAGGACCCACACCTTTTCCTCAAGAAAAACAAACCGGATCCCTGCAAGACATCAGCAACATGAAAAGCATGTATGATAAACAAGATTTTAAATCAAAAAATGAATTGGCAGAGCATTTTGAAGAAATACTTGCTGAGAATCCAGTAGATGTGATTGGCAACACTGCTTATAATTATGATCTTTCTAGTTTTCATCTATCTGATGATGATTTTTTCCAAATAGAAGCTAATCCTGCAGGACCATCATCAGTAGATCTGTGGGAGGAAGATCATGTCCATCAACATCAAGAAAGTAATGAGCCAATGCAGGCTATCTATGATACTGATGAAGAAAATTATGAAAACTTGATAGCAGACAAAGATTCATTGAATCTTCCTTCTACTATGTGTTAGATAATCAACAGTAATTTCCATGAGGGTGGAAATCAACAGCCTTTTAGCTCAGAGGACGAGGAAGAAAGAAATGAAGAAACTCTTGAGAAAGTTGAATATCCTGAACCTTCTCCCGAAAGGGTTAAGGTAATAAAAGAAGCCCCTGCTCAAGAAGATGTTATTCTTTTCATAGAGCTCAGTCCACCAAATCAGAACATCTTAGAGCTACAAGAGGACAACACTATAGTATATGATGAGTCCTCCAGTTCAGGAAAGAATGAAGATGAGGAAGATTTTCTTTCTTAAGAGAGTCTTTTCTTTGATCCAATGGAAGAAGTATTAATTCTGGTTGAAACTTACCTGCCAAATACTCCAAACCAGGAAAAGGAGGATTTTGCTTTCAAGAGTCTCACTGTAGATGTAGTTATCAAAGCTATCAAGGATGCAGATAGCCTACCAGTCATGGAAGGCCTAAAAGGAGAAAGTTTACATCATGTGTTCATTGATCCTGTGACAGACTATATGGAGGCCTTGACTGGCTCAAGTTCCCAATCATTGATCATTTGCAAGAGCCAGATACACCAGGAGTGGTCACCACTGGTGGTGGCCTCGGTTTTGAAGACCCACATTCAAAGTACCCTATGGTTATCTCTGACAAGAAGTCAAGTTTTCTACCCTTTGTTGTTAATGCTTGACTCGCTTCACTGGAACTATTGTATCACATAGAGCATCAGAGATTCTCAAGTTAGAATAGGGTAGGTAGGAAGTCTCAATAAAGCTCAGCCTGTGAGCATTTAGTTAGTTGTTTTTTAATTTATGCAAAGTTCAGTCCATGAGCAGTTTGTCTTTATGCCATGGACCCACAACAAATCAAACAGTCTAATCCTGGTTTAGTTGTGTTTCAATTTCTGTTTTAGAATGTAGAGAATGAAATCTGTCAGATAGTCTAATCCTGACAGATAGTAGTTTAGGTAGAGAAGCTACGAGTCCAACTATTTAATCTGGTCTCATGGAGGAATAAGGGTAGAATTATATTATGTTTTTCTACTTTCAATAAAAAAATAATGATGAAGAAGGTCTGCAAGTCTAAATGCACCTTGAAGAGAAAATGTTAGGACAGTAGGATGGGTAGGTAGTTGTTTGGGAAAATGTTTTCTGCTGATGTATTATCTATCATGTTTGTAGCAACTTATCAAAGAAGAAAAGATGGTCAAGTGCCAGGCATCTGGCCTACTTCCAAAGGATTTTTTTTTTAGATTCTTGACACCTTCAAGAAGATGCCATCCCCATGTGGAGCCACTGTTAGCCACCTATAAAATTTTGGCATAGCAAACAGGTGGCTAAGTATTTTTATAAGTCTTCAAGAGAAACATTTTCCCCTGAAAATCTATCATTCTTGAAGCCTTAATGTGCCTTCTATCCTTTGAAGAAATCTTCACTGCTGTTTCCATTTGATAAGCCTCACTATTTTGTGAAAGAGACTGCTTTTAAAAGGCCTCCATTTGCTCTATTTTCATTTCCACAAAATCCCCATTTGTCACCCTTTTCCCCTTCACAAAATTCCTCCAAAACCCCTTCAATTCACTTCATCTCATCCTAAAACCCCTTTTAAACCTTGTACCTCCCTTTATTTGGTTTGAAAATCCCTTCTTTCATCTACCAGAACCCCTCATTTGGCTTAAAAATCCCTGTTTTTAGGCCTAAAACACCCCTTTTGCATTATAAAATTTCTTAGCCCTCGAGGGGTTATTCCATTTAGCCCCTTCCTCCATACGTCCTATAGCCCCACAATCAGGCGCTAAAATCCTAAAAAACCTTCTCCGAAGCCTCATTCCCTTTTATTTTTGTTTCCTGACGTTTCAATTTTAAAATAAACGTCGACCTTTGATCTCTGCAGATCAACGATCATCGGGCACCCATGCATTTCCAACCCCCTCTTTTCCTTTCAAAATGCTCCGCTCCCTTTTCTAATCTTAACCGTCCATTCTACAGATCCAACGATCGGATTTAAACCCAATGAAAAAATAATCCCATGTGCTACACAACAAAGCCTCTGACATCACCGTGGACCCCACCACCCCTCTCATCCGTGTAGATTTCCCATCGCAATATTTCCGCACCGTCGGATCTGGGCCCTCCGATCCGATGGCTGATATCGTATTTTGCAAAAGTTTTCTGCCCAAACGTTAACACCAAAATATTTTCCGAAACCAATGGTATTCAAAAGGACACGTGTCAAGAGATGTATCGTATCGCATTTTTTTTCGCAATACCATTTACCCCCGTTTTATTTTGCGAAAACCACCAATGGTTTTCTGCTTCACCACTATTCTCCTTCGCAACGCCATTTCACCTTTAATCTGGGCCGTCGATCTTTGAGATCAGATGGCTCACATTACATCACGACCTCTTCCATTTAATTTTCATCTAACCTCTCAAACGACCCCATCCATCGATCTCTGCTGTCGATTAGTCTAATCCAACGGCCTACGTTATATCGCATCTTCACTTATTCTCCATTCATCTAATCCTCTAAGAGACTTCATCGATGAATCTACACCGTAGATCACCATGGATCATTCTAATCCGATGGTCCATAACCCACGATGCACTCAACCTCCATCAAACCTGTTTTTCACCGTTCCGCCATGACTTTCATCCATTTTTTCGCTGCATCCACCGATTTTCCATCGCTGCTCCTCCATTTTCACAAGCCTCTGAAGCAGTCCTCCCCCACTCCCACAAGTTTTGTTTAATGATTTTATTGTGTTTTGCAGGTTTTCAAAGGGCGATAAGCTATACTGTCTCTACAGTCACAGTCATGGTGATTTAAAGCACAGACAGACTATTATAGAGCCAAAGATAGCAGATGAAGACATCAGAGAGGGTTAATAGCCTATTTTTCGTTAAAGATCAAGTTACAAACCCCGATTCAGACCCTCCAGCACTCCTAAAACCTGTACATTCATAGAAACAAGTCAGAAGAAGCAGCAAAGAATATCAGAAGACAAATTAAAGGATTAATGCCCAATGCAGAAGCCTTAATTCTTATAATCAAATGTTCAGAAGGATAAAGGCTATAGTTCAGAGACCATAAAGATGATCAAGGAGGCTTAATGAAGCCTAAAACATACAATCAAGCCATATCAGAGATTTAATATGAGCAGAGTATTCTATCTCAAAGAAGGACTAACTGCATGACTTCCTCCATCTTCCATCGAGCACCAGAACAATTATTACACTGACAGAAGTCCTAAAAGCTATCAGGGCAGTAGTTATGGAAGCATGGAAGACCTACAGACCTTCTATCACCTTACTTATCTCAGAAGACAAAACATAGTACTACAGCGAGAAGAGTACTTCAAAGAACATATCTGAAGTTATGGTCAATCTGACAAAGACTTCTAGACCAGCCTAAAGGGTACCAAACAAGTTAATGAAAAGCCATTATGCAGAGTGGGCATTCAAATACTTTCTCCCCTCTATCTTAATGGGTCATTCAAGTTCATATCTACTACTCTACCTCCTCATTCACCTGTAAGTATTCACTGAAAATTTGTTGTTGGTTATTGGGATTTTATCGACTGTTCGAACTGTTATTGAGGGGAAGTAGTTGAGTAGTTTGTAATATAGTAGGCTGGGAAGGAAATTCTGGACTGTAGAAAAGCCATTGGACTCAAAGTATGTGACTGGTTTCACACATCAATTGAACAAGTAGATTCACAGGATCCTAGTCTATATTATTGGTGATGTTTTCCTTACTGTAATTGTCTCCTTTCATGTTTTTTCATACTTTCCATTATTATCTGATAAACAACAACAAGCATAGATTAGGACATGATGTTGGAAGTACCCTAAATCTCACTGTCAAATCTTTATCTTTATGTTTTCCTCTGATTGTGTATCTAAGAACAAATTCAATATGATTTAACTAGTATAGAAGTTGGTATTGTCCATGCTTACTGATGTGTGAATTTAGAGTTTTTTTCTTAGATGTTCTTGTTTGGTTTCAGCTGAAAGAATTGGGAAACTCGGGATTTAGAGTTAGCCCTGCCCACTAGGTTCCTTTTCCAATAGTTTGCCTTTCTAAGATTCCTTTGAGTTGGTGTCAAAGCAGTGAAGGTTAAAAGTCTTTCTCTGATCTTAGGCCTTGCTCTGTGTTTAATCTTAAATGTTTTCTACTGTATAAAAGTGGTTATGAGGACTTCTTGATTGTTTTCCTTGAGAGTATGCTGAAAGCAGGTAATTTAAAAGTCTTTCCTTGATCTTAATCTACCCTTTGTGTCTTCATTGAGAGTTTCCTTTGAAGTATGTCAAAAGCAAGATAGGTTCAAAGTCCTTACCTGATCTTAGGCTGCACTTTTTCCTCTTTCTTTCACCCATTCTTAATGTTCCATTCCACCATCTATCTAAAAATATCATTTGGTATAGATGACTTGCCCTATGGAAATCCTTGGATAGTTGTTATGCAAGTAAACCCTTTTATGAATCCATAGCCCAATGGATTGGCACTTCACTTGACTTATCTTCCCATGCTAAAACATCCTTCTATTTAGTTCTTTCTTCACTTCCATAACTTTCTCAGTTAATGATCTCGAACCAAACAATCAAATCAAAAACCCTTGTGCTTCATAACTAGCCTAATACCATAAACTGACCTTACAGATATATCATTCTTTGCATATATAGAGAGATCCCTCTCTGGATCCAGGAGGGCTAGATCCTAGGATCCCAAAGTGGTTTGATGTTGTCTTGTCTTTTGGTCTTGCCAATCTGACCAAAACACAGGAACCACAACAGTAGGTAGGTCAATCATCATCACTAGAATCCTAATAATTTCAAAAAATATATTTGAACATGATTAGTACAAAATCAATGATATCAATTAGTAAGAATGCTAATGCATGATTAATTAGTTTTACATTGAAATAATTACATTATACCAAACAATTATTATTACCATCATTGTCCCAGGATTGTGGCTAGAATATGGCGTGTTACAATTGGTAGGGTGAAGCGACTATCCATTTTCATTTACCAGCCGTGCCTTGGAGTATGCTGCTACCGATAAACGCTTCCAACGTTTTGGAATTGTTTGAATATTTTGTGCATCTAAACTCAATTCTGAATCTGCATGAACCTGCCAATTTGTATACATTAATTTTATTCAGTTGATTGACATGGATAAAATAAATAAATTCAATTAGATAATGAGAATATAAATAAAATCTAAAGTAATTACGTCTTAAGATGGATAGGGAGAAATCCATGATGGAATTTGAGAAATATTATGGAATGAGATGGATTTTGAAGAATTTTCCATTTGATATAATTTTGAGATTTTCTCCTTGAATTTGAGAAAAATCAACAATAAATTTTGGTTTACATACCTAAAAGTAATTTCAGTGCCTTAAAAAATGAGTTATTGTTATCAATGCTAATGTACTGTTAACCACACTGGTGCGGTTTTATTACTGGACACACTACTGGTGTTAGTTAACAAACGCACCGAATATTGGGAAAAAAAAAAACCAACTTTACTTTTTTTGAAGTGAAAAAAAAACGGTAAATTGAAAAATGAGCGGCAAATGATTTTCGGAAATATAAGTTCATAAAAAGTTCTTTAAATTGTAAAATTTATTCATTATTTCATTATTTTTGAAAAAAAATTCAGGGAGGGATTTGCACATGAGACATACCTAGATCAAGAGAGCACGAGAGTGTTGTGGAGTAGCAAAATAATTTCGAACAACAACACTATTCAGAGAATTAGAATTTGAAACATATGGTGATTCACACAAAAACCCTGTAATATAGTAAAATTGTTAAATTTTACTATGAATTTTACTAATAAAATCATTTACAATCTCTATTCCTATTTACATTTAATTAAAATTCAGAAAAAAAAAAAACAAAAAAACAAAAAAATTCATTCTTACGTTGAACCCTTGCTTCTTCTTGTTTATGTGACTTCATAATTAGGGCTTTTCATTTTATATTTATAGGGTTTATATATATATATATATATATATATATATATATATATATATATATATATATATATATATATATATATATATGACATCTAACCCGTGGGGCCATTTGCAGACTCGGGTCCCAATCCTTGTTGGTCTTTGCAGGATTTTTTTTAAAACGGCTTTTGTTAATCAATGCACACTGTTTAAAATAGTGCACCGGTGCATGGTTGTAGTATAGCGCACTAGGCGCGTATTTACAAAAAATAAAATTGTTTGATAAAAACAATTTTTTATTAATTTATGTTTATGTTAATCGGTGCTCCGGTATTAATATAACACATTGGGTCTCCTTGTTGACAAAGAGAACTGTACGGTGTTTCTACTGTATTGGCGGTGTGTTTATAAGAACCTACCGCACCGTGTTTGGTGCGTAAGTTGTGAAAGTTGCACCATTTTCTTGATTTTTTTTTACTTGAAAAGTATGTGATTTATTTATAGAATATATTAATGAATGGTACAATTTTCATATTGATAAAGAAATGGATGACAAGAGTTCGAGTAATAAAGATACTGATAACACATCCAGAAAAGAAGAAAAGGCATGTTATTTGTAAATTCTTTACAAAAATTATTATTTTTGAACTATATATAAGTTTAACTGATATGCATTGTTTAGTGTGTATCATGCAGAGCCACAAAATGATGAAACTCGATAAAATTATTTCCGATCTAAGACCAGAAGAGCATTAAAGCTTCATGGAAAAATTACAGAAGGATGAATGAGGTGAATGAAAAAATACTATCGAACCAATTTGAGTTTCTTTTTTGAATTTTCATTAATAATATACTTAAAAATATTAGATAACATGTTTCAAACAACTATTAATTCATATATGTTTAATGTTCTACAGGGACCAACAGTGAAGAAAATGAATGTTGTTCTAAGAAAAGAAAAAAAATAGAACATGCAAATGAAAATGAATTTCTCCTTAGCTCATATGGAGTGTTGCTGGAGGATAACAAAAGGGGGAAAAATTTTACAAAACTTTGAGGGATCTATTGGAACAAATGTATAGACATTATTTCCACTTAAAATAGAAAAATCAATCCAATGATTCCAAGAACCAAATTTTATTTAAACTAGAGGAAGAGTTTCCAAAAAATTGGTCAATGAAACATGTGAGACTTTTAATAGCAAAAACGTACAAAAAAAAAGGATTGAAAAAATAGTATTATTTTAAATGTTTTTCTGGAATTATATGTATATATTACTACAAAGAAATCATTTATAAATATCACTTTTGTTATATTTAGTTTTCATATATCAATAAAAAAATTAAATAGTTTATTGTCATGTTACATCTTCAAGAAGGTTATGAAAATCTCAAAGGATGAACGAGTTGATATCAGAAATATGCTAGTAGGAATGTCCAAAAAGGTGTATAAGGAGATGGTCACAAAAATAGACATAATTGCATCACACGAGGAGCCATCTCAACAACAACGTGTTTCAAATGTGATATGTAATCATTGAATTTTTCAGTTAGGTATAATAAATAAATAATTTAGCATTAAATATTAATTTTTAAGTATTTTCTTACAGAAAAGAAAAGAAAATGGAACTTGTTGGAATCATAATTTCCGTTAGACCAATGTAGAAATTTGTTGAATAATGATTAATTATCCACCGAGACTATCCTGATCACATATCAATTCGAATTCATATGCAACACATAATCTCTTCCACTCAGATCATCACACATGCGGAAATAAAACAAGCGATAGCACATCAAATCATCATACACATTAACACGGTATGTATGGGGAAAGCTTATAGCTGAAAACCCCGCAGCTATTGTGTATATTATAATGGAGAAAACATGTAACAAACTCAGTACAATACTCCTCACAAGTACTCAGTACTGTCTCATGAAGTAACACACAAACTAGCTTGGTTTTGAACAAGTCACGGGTTCAAAACACATCCACTAATTTCCTGCCTCTATTGCGCAATCATGGCTTGTCTAAATAGAGATCCAAGGTTCGAATCTCCTTGGCTTGATAGCGCAATCATCATGGGCAATTTCCTCCAAGTGTGGTGCAAATCTCATGCACAACTGATGTCACAACTGATAGTTGTACTCACCCTTTCATCTACCTCTTTCACTGGTCTCCACTGAACTGTCCATGCACTGTAGTGAACTGATGTGTTCTTGAGTTGAATAATGAGTTACTCATTAATGAATTAAATAATATTTAATTCACTCCACTCATTACTAGTTGATTAGCTAGTTAAACTAATCTCAACTAGTTCAACTAAATTAAACCGAACACAACTCCACTAGCTGTCTCATTAACTCCACCAAACTTCTGCCACTGAAGTCCTAACTGAAGTCAACCATGCATGTGCTCACCAAACCCTTGGGAATAGTGTAATTCCTCTGTCAGATGCATGAGCCACTTCCAAGGCTCGAACTGAAGTGCTCCAAGAGAGTAAGCTGCTGTTTAGAGTCCAAATATTATTAAGGGTAAATAATATTTGACTTCCCTATTTTTAGGATAGGCAGTCTAAAAATAGACTTCGACCTATCGACCTATAGGTCAAAAAATAGAGGTCCATCTATTTTTTACCAACATGACCAATACTCCAAGAATAACATACTGCAACCCCTGGACCATGCTCCATATGTCTAAAAATAGACATAGTCTAAAAATAGACTTTGCGCCAAATTTTGCCTGCGGGCCCACTTAGTGAAGGCGACTTCATTTCACTAAGCTCCATCATCTTGCTGCATTTTCAACACTCCCTCTCAGCAAGATATGGATTATCTGCAACCCCTATCCTGCCTCTGTGGAATTTGAACTTGCTCCTGGTGAGCGCCTTCGTCAGGATGTCGGCATCCTGATCCTCCGTGGGAATATATGAAAGCATCATGATTCTCAGCTGAACACAATCTCTGATATGATGGTACCTGATTTCGATGTGTTTGGACCTATCATGAAACTTTATAATGTCAGGGAGTTTAAAGCAACTGCGGTTATCACGGTAAATCATGAAACTCCAAATACCAACCGAACAATCCAACGAGGATCTTCCTCATCCAAATAGCCTCGCATGCGGCGAAGCTAGCTGATGTGCCTGGCCTCTCTTGGGCGAGTGCTACGGAGCAGATACGCTACTTTCTTTGTACACGAGGGAAGCCCATTTGTCGACCCAATCTTTGAAAACTCCTCCCGGATTTTGCTCTTAGGTCCGTTGGGCTCACGCTAATGCGCATCGGTGAAGCCGAAGGCTTCGCTTCATCCTCTGTTTGTACCACATCATAGACCATATCGATGTGCACCTAATGCTTATGATACATGCTTGGGAATTTATCCAAAAAGAGCTTGGTAGGCTTAACCATAGCTTGCGAAAGCTGGTTAACTGCATAGCATATATCGGGTCGTGTATTGACCAGATACATAAGCGACCCCACCAACTGTCGATAGACGGTGGCATCCACTACCTCCGCTGAAGTAGCATCCTCCTTCCTCCAACCACCAGGAAGAGGAGTGTCAACAGGCTTGCAGCCTTGCATGTTGAACCTCTCAAGAATCTCCCAGGCATACTTGCCCTGAGAAACAAACAGTCCTCCGCTGCGCTGCCAAATCTCCAATCCCAGGAAATAATGAAGGATGCCCAAGTCCTTCATCTCAAACTCTCGTGCAAGATCCTCCTTGCATGAAAGTATCAACTGCTCATCGCCAGTCAAAATCGGATCATCTACATACAGTACGATGATCAACAGCTTCCCCTCCACCACAATCTGGTACAGGTTTGGATCCGCCTCACTCTTGGAGAATCCAAGCCCGGTGAAGTAGATGTCTATCCGAGTGTACCAAGCACGAGGTGCTTGCTTCAGCTCGTACAGTGCTCTCTTGAGTCGGCACACATGCGACTCACTGCTGAAGATCTCAAAACCTTCAGGCTGCTCTATGTACACCTCCTCCTCAATAACTCCATTGAGGGACGCAGTCTTCACATCCATCTGATGAATGTGCCACCCCATCTGCGCTGAGAGAGCAAGGATCGTCCGTATGGAAGAGTACCTTGCGACAGGTGCAAAGGTCTCCTCATAATCGATCCCCTCGATCTGTGAAAAGCCACGGGCGAAAAATCTCACCTTGTACTTCTCCACACTCCCGTCAGCCGCCTGCTTCACCTTGTAGATCCATCGCGAACCCACCACTGATTTCCCCACCGGTCTTGGGACAATCTCCCATGCACTGTTCCTGACGATCGAATCATATTCTTCGATCATGGCATCAACCCATGCGGGTTCCTCCACAGCTTCCTCAAAAGAGGATGGCTCCATCACGACACATTGACTCACAAGAGCCATGTATCCAGTGTACCGATCCGGTGACTGTCTCTGTCTGCGCTGTGCTGTAGGTGGTCCTACAACCTTCTCTGCATCCCGAGCCAGTCGCTCAGCTTCTGTAGTGCGCATGCGCCCTCTGATGGTTGGCGCTGCCTGGGTGGTTTCTTCCACCTCCTGAACCTCCTCTTGTGTTTGATCCACATCCGGAAGCTCCTCCTTAGGAACTAACAGCTCCTCATCTGCATGCAAGTGTAGCTCCCTCTCAAGCGAACACTGCATGGCTTTCTCCTCCTGAAATTTTATATCCCGTCGCACAACAGTCTTGTGACTGTCTGACAAATACACCTGACAGTTGTGAGGTGTATCGGTGTACCCCACAAATATTCCAACCTCAGCAGTTGGATCCAGCTTCCTTCTCGCATCCTTCGTCACATGCATGTAGACAGGAGAACCAAAAATCCGCAAATGGGAAATATCGGGCCTCTTGCCAGAATAAGCCTCCTCCGGTGTACTCATGCCAAGAACCTTGTGAGGACAACGGTTCTGCACATACACTGCTGTATTGCATGCCTAAGCCCACAAGTGAAGGGGTAGGCCCTGATCATGCAACATCGCCCGTGCAGCACCCACGATCGTTCTGTTCTTCCGCTCAGCCACCCCGTTCTGCTGTGGGTTATGGGGTGCGATGAGCTCTCTCCGAATCCCTTCTGCGCTGCAGAACTCCTTGAATTCAGCCGAGATGAATTCACCACCATTGTCGCTCCTTAGAGAAATCACCTTCTTCCCCGACTCCTTCTTGACCAGTGCCTTAAACTCACAGAACTTCGCGAATGTATCGCTCTTCTTCTGCATGAAGAAGATCCAGCACTTTCGAGAGAAATCATCAACAAAGATCACGTAGTACTTGTGCTTTGTTGTCGAAGCAACTGAGAAAGGACCACACACGTCTATGTGAACTCTCTCAAGGATCGTCGTGGCTCAACTATCCTTCTCGTGAAAGGTGGCTTTCACATACTTCCCTAAAGTACACCCCTTGCACTGATCTGACTGCGCAAGAGTGCCCTTAGGAAGCCCAGTAGAAATCTGCTGCAGAATCTTCAAAGCTCCATGGTGAAGGTGGCCCAATCTCCCGTGCCACAGTTCGCCCTCATCATCCCGGCTCACCACTTCTCCCGCCTTGCATGCCATAGCTGCGCAGCCATCTACCTGCAACTGATAAAGGTTCTTAGTTCGAACCCCTATCTTCCAGGTCTCTCCAGTAGTCTTACTGCGCAGGAAGGCTTTTCCTTCGCTGAAGACCACATCATACCCCTTATCCTCCAACATCGCCACAGAGATCAAGTTCTTCTTCAATCCAGGTACATGCATGACATCCTTCAATACAAAGGGTTTACCAGATTCCCTCTGAAAGGATATGGTACCGATACCAGTCGCACTGTATCTACCATCATCGCCCATCTCGATGTGCACACCCAAATCTTTGTCCTCCAGATCTGAGAACAAATCCCGATCTCCCATCATATGAAATGACGCACCGCTGTCCAAGAACCACACCGATCCCATCACACTTGAAACCAAGCATGCAATCAGTGAAAAGTCAAGCTCGAACTGTGAAGCCAAAGCTTCTCCATCTGCAGATCTTCCCGCTCGCTTGTTCTTCTTCTTCTTTGGACAATTGGTAGCATAATGTCCGTGATCATGGCAGTGAAAACACTTCACTTTCGCCATATCCTGCTTCTTGCCCTTTGCACCGGAATGAGAAGTTTTCTTACCCTTCCCTTCTTTGCTTTGGCAACCAAAGCGCAATTTTCTTCATCAGCTCCCTTTGATGAAGATCCATCCCGAGTAGTCCTCCTTATCTCCTCCTGCATGAGATCCGCCCAAAGGCGCTCCCATCCCGGCAGCTTCTCCCGACCATTGACACTATCTTGATATGAGTGCCAAGCCTTCGGAAGACCAAGGAGAGCCAAGTCAACCATGTCCTCATCTTTGACAGTCACCCCCACACTTTCCAGCTCATCTCTGCATTGAGTGAACTTCGTGAGGTATTTGGCGATACTGTCGCCTTTCTCCATCTTGAAGTTCCTGAGCTTATCTTTGAGCGCCAGCTTCCTTTGGTCGCTCTTACTCTGGAATAGATCTGTCAAAGCTTTCCACATTAAATATGGATAAGCCTTTCCATGCAGGCTGGATACAATATGATCCTTGACGCCCTCCAACAGGATCCTTCGACATTTCGCCATCTTCTTTTGCCATGCTTCGACTTCAGCAGGATCAGTGGGCTTTTGGACATCCGTATCCACAAACTCCTTCAGTCCATTATCTTCTAATACTGCCTCCATGCGATCATTCCATGAAACATAATTCGAACTGCCTTCAAGAGCATATTCGAGTCGCAAACCGTTGAAAGACATTTTCAACTCCGGCACCAAGAAAACAAAACTGCTGCAAAAATTCGAATTCCACCTCAAAGCTCAACCGCCCTTGATCTGTGAGAACAAATTATTTCTAGCACAGAGATCGACTGCAGGGGCATTTACTGGATATATCACCTTTCAAAGAAAGGATGGATCCAGAGGCTACCTGGCCCGCATGCAGACTCTGTCTACCGAAATAAGTTTGTAATCACTGTGATGATCAATCTCTGCTTCAATAGCTCCGATACCATATATAAATTTTCTGAATAATGATTAATTATCCACCCAGATTATCCTTATCACATATCAATTCGAATTCATATGCAACACATAATCTCTTCCACTCAGATCATCACACATGCGGAAATAAAACAAGCGATAGCACATCAAATCATCATACACATTAACACAGTATGTATGGGGAAAGCTTATAGCTGAAAACCCCGCAGATATTGTGTATATTATAATGGAGAAAACATGTAACAACTCAGTACAATACTCCTCACAAGTACTCAGTACTATCTCATGAAGTTACACACAAACTAGCTTGGTTTTGAACAAGTCACGGGTTCAAAACTCAACCACTAATTGTCTGCCTCTATTGCGCAATCATGGCCTGTCTAAATAGAGATCCAAGGTTCGAATCTCCTTGGCTTGATAGCGCAATCATCATTGGTAATTTCCTCCAAGTGTGCTGCAAATCTCATGCACAACTGATGTCACAACTGATAGCTGTACTCACCCTTTCATCTACCTCTTCCACTGGTCTCCACTGAACTGTCCATGCACTGAAGTGAACTGATGTGTTCTTGAGTTGAATAATGAGTTACTAATTAATTAATTAAATAATATTTAATTCACTCCACTCATTACTAGTTGATTAGCTAGTTAAACTAATCTCAACTAGTTCAACTAAGTTAAACCGAACACAACTCCACCATCTGTCTCATTAACTCCACCAAACTTCTGCCACTGAAGTCCTAACTGAAGTAAACCATGCATGAGCTCACCAAACCCTTAGGAATAGCGTAATTCCTCTGTCAGATGCATGAGCCACTTCCAAGGCTCGAACTGAAGTGCTCCAAGAGAGTAAACTGCTGTTTAGAGTCCAAATATTATTAAGGGTAAATAATATTTGACTTCCCTATTTTTAGGATAAGCAGTCTAAAAATAGACTTCGACCTATAGGTCCAAAAATAGAGGTCCATCTATTTTTACCAACATGACCAATACTCCAAGAATAACATACTGCAACCCCTGGACCATGCTCCATATGTCTAAAAATAGACTTTGCGCCAAATTTTGCCTACGGGCCCACTTAGTGAAGGCGACTTCATTTCACTAAGCTCCATCATCTTGCTGCATTTTCAACAACCAAAACCCGTAGGCTTAGTCTCCACTATAATCGCCATATTTAGGATCCACGAGAAGTGGTTAGTCCATGTCGTGAAACAAACGGGGGGTGTTGAAATCAATGTCTAACAATCTCCCCCCCCAACGCGAGCCGGGTGAGTTTCAAACTCGAGATCTGTCGCTTTGATACCACTTGTTGGAATCACGATTGTCGTTAGACCAAAACCCGCAGGCTTAGTCTCCACTACAATCACCAGAGTTAGGATCCACGAGAGGCGGTTAGTCCATGTCACGAAACACACGGGGAACGTTGAAACCAATGTCCAACATAACCCATTCAACACATAAAACATGATGACAAGGAAGAAAAGGGTTGATATGTATGTTTGTGAGTGATTTTTACTTCCTTATAACAACTTAACTAGATTTCATTTCTGTATATTTTAATTTGTTTTACAACAATCATCATTGAATGCCTTCAAACAGGTGCTAACATACAAAGAAGAACCATGAGAAGAATTCATTGACATTGGGTTAAATATGGGTTGTCAGTATATGTTGGCATATCATAAATTAATTGTGGAATTTGTAAGCATCTATCTTGTTTTACTTAGCTCCTTCTATAATTAATAGAACAAAAAAATATTTTATATTAAATCTATGATTTGTTATGGGGTATAAAACTTGCAGGAAACAAAGTATGGAACTGCACCAACAAATGAATTATTGAAAGATGGCATGAAATTTGGTTTTGAAAGAATGTGTATAGTTCATGAGTCAATTCTCGCTATGGTACATTTCTTGTCGATTTACATTGATGTATATTATTTAATATTGCAATTTTCATTATTCTCACCAATGTATATACACTCATTACACTTTACTTTTATGTTTGTAGATGGAACTTGAAAAAGAAGAAAAAAATGAACACAATGAACAAAAAATTCCCCCAAATAACCCAAGTCATGGAAGTAGCTCAAGCAATGATAGCAGTTCGAATGATGATCAATATGTTTGGATATCAAAGCAAGGCATTGTATTTTTTGAAATATTTGTGTGTGAAATTAGACATTTTTTTTAATGTAATGGACATAGTGTCCCAATTGAAAGACAAAGGGATACCAATAATTTTCCCATTTTGTATACAAATCTCAGTGTCTTATTCATATATATATAATAAAATATGTTTAAATTTATTCTATTGTGTTCTCCATTGTTGCTGTGAAATGTTACACCACGGATTAAATATATGGATGATTAAATATTATAATGAAGAGGTGCGAAATTTGATGATATGATATAACAAATTCTTCCAAACATCACATTAAAGTGCGCTAATAAAAATTTAATTTATATGATTATTGTTATAAGATACGTGTCGAATTTTCATGAATAATGAATTTTAAAAAATCATAATAGTTTCACCGTCACAGGTCGATGTTTCTAAAAAATAGAAAATGAACACTGATGCATGTTAGTTATTGCATGCTGGTGTGTTTGTTTGATATTGTGCACCAGCGTGTTTCTACGACCTATGGGCACCACACCAAATACAAATATCGATTAGAACACCTGGAGCGCTTTACCGATGACTACCACCCTGGTTGGCGGGCAGGTGTTGCATGCATCGGTATGGTTTTCCTTTAACGCGTTGGTGCTTATTTATATCTTAACGTCTCAGTGTGTTTTAACACCTAAATGACCTAGTGTGCTTTTACACCCTAACGACATCGGTGCATGAACCTCCTATTGGCCATGTGCGTCTCTGGGGGTGACACACACTGAGATATTTCTAAATGCCCTAGGGCTTCCGAATTTTTTTCCCATCCTGGTGCTTTGTATATTTACAGTACCGGTGTGTACAGGATAAAGCGCACGAGTGCGTTCACACATGATGTGCGCACCAATGAGAAGAACATTCGTAAAAATCTCCAGCCGCCCAGTTTTTTTTAGTTGTGTTGAAGTTTTGTTAGAAGCTCCGTCAAAATTTCCGTTACCAAAAACAGATGTTGTAGAAAATGTTTTTTTTGACAATTTTGGTCAATTTTATAACACTAAAAACATCCTTTATAACTTCCGCTAGAGGGTCTTTTCCTTCTAGTGAATAAATCCCACGTATGCTCCTATGGATCAGTCTCACATCTATGTTTTTCCAAATCCTATGTCTCATGTTGATTGGTCAACCCATATTCCAATTTTCAAAGATGAAAAGAAAAATGATGTTGGTCTGCATTTGGTTAAATTCCACATACATGTATGTAGACTGAGGGTTCAGTTTCCTGAAGATTGTCTCATGAAGATGTTTATGGCTACCCTAGAAGGCAAAGATAGAGTATCGTATGAAGGGTTGAAATCAGGAAGCTTGTGTTCTCTTAAATATTCCCATAAAATATTTTTTTAACATTATGGGAAGTCTCATCCTTTATCATCGAAATTTCAAGACTATTTCAATATTTGGAAATGTTTCATTCAATATAATAAAAGTATTCATGATGTTGTAAAATGTATGGATGATGAGGAGATATTAGAGGCACTTTATGAATTTTCTTCACAAGCTAGATGTTATGATGATCAAGAAATTTTCCAACAAGAAGATGTCTCTTCTTCGATTGAAGATAAAATAGATCAGAAATTTGACAGCAAAGTTATATCCCATGAAATTTGTGAAATTTTGTAGCAGCTTTCCCAATCTTTAGATGATAAAGAGGAACATAAAGATGGTCAGTTATAAGGCTCTTCACTTTGTTCATTTCCTAAACCTTTGAATGATGAGGTACATGAAAATGGGCATGGGAAAGGAGAAGCTTATGTGAAGCATGTTTATTTTCATCATGAGGAGGAGGTTGATTCCTTGAATATGCTTGAAGGTTGTCATGAGGAAGCACTAATAGACAATAATCAACAACTTTTTGATCTACAAGTTTCTGTCCCAAAATTTCTTGCTACAGATTTAAATGATAAAAAAATTTATGTTTATGCATGATGATATACATGAAATTCTCATTGTCATTTTTAAGCATTCATTTAGCACATGATATGGTTTCCCCCATTGAATATTTTCATGAACAGTCAGAGTCATGTCTTAAGAATGATGTCAAAATTGAAGACATAGGAAAAAAAAAAGCCATTAGTTATGAATGAATCCAACTCTCATGGTTTTACTCATCAAGAAAAGGTGATTTTTCATGGTTTCCGAGATCCAATGGTAAATATATTGTATTCATCAGGCAATCCAATTTTTTTGTTCCTTATGGAGCAGGGAGTCAATTTTCATTCTGAGTTTCCAATAGATGATTCACTTCTGATTTTTTTCAAGCACAATCAAGAAGCCTAGGTATTGGATTAGCTCTTTGACTGGCTATACTGGAAATTTCATATTGATTGAAATTGAAACTTTGGTTTTCAGCTATTAGAGTACAGTTATTGGTACATAAATAAGGTTGCTAGGCAAGCATCTCTTTCATCATTTAGTTTGAAGGTTGTAGTTGTAATTTTTTCTTTGTACAATGTTTCTTCTTCAAGAGCATGTCAAGGGATGAATGCAGGCTAAAGGATATGACAAGAGGTTGGGATCAGCCCAATGGATAAGGCACCTAGTTTGCTGGTTCTTTATTGCACCTCAGGGGTGAAACATCCCCAATGGAGCCATTATTGTCCTTGATAACAAATAGGTTTGTTTAGGTTTGTCTTATTTGAATTAGGTTAGGTCATTAAGGTGAAATAAGGTCATGAAATTCATTAAATTTCAAATTTTGTAGATATATAAAGGGGTCTAAATGGTCATTTGTCATGTAATAGAATTCTTATCAAAGTAAAATTAAAAAAAAAAACTGATTGCATGGGTTAAAAGGTAACTTTGTGACACTTGGAAACTTTTTTTGGAGTCTGCATCATTTTCTGTGTAAAATAGTATGTTTTCGCGATGGAAGCATCTGGAAGTTACATAGCAAATTTACCCTCCCACTAATTGAAAACGCTGCAAACTTTTTATTTTCTGATAACGGTGGGATAAATGGTATCTTTTCGTCATTTTAGTGGTCAGAATAGACTTTTTCATCATATTACATTTTAGTTATGTGTCATCATGTGTCATGTGCATGCGTGGTAATCATCATGCCTTCCATCATTTCGTTTTCCCACTCATCTCTCTTTCCTAATTTAGCATGATCCCTCATTCAAACATCAACACTTTTCCTTTCATCCTTGTAAGTTGGCTAAGCCTTTTTCTAGCAATCTTGAATCTTGTTTTTTTTCTAGTAGTTGTATTAGGCTAGTTTTGCCCAATGTCAAGGAAGATGCTTGTTGTCTTAAATATTTTTGCAGGTGTCAAAGTTTGAATATGATCATCGTTGTATTAGAAGGCATGGTTTCACATAAAAATCCAAACAAGGGTGGCTTTGTGGTCAAATACGATCCCATGGATATGAGGCTGATTGTAGAAGACCCTAGATTCTCACAAGCCTTTACAAATGCAGGTTATTTGAGGTTTTGCCAGAAATTGCAAGGGTATCATGCACAGGTGTCCAAAGATTTTGCTATAAACTTCAATGATACGGCTTCAAAGGTGGGAATCCTCAATTTTAGTGTTTCTCCTGAGACCATTTCATAGGCAACTGAGATTCCAAGGTCTAGAGAGGAGTGGTTCAAGGAAACAAAGTTTAAGATTCAAAATTGTGATGAATTTCGAAAGGAGGAGCACATAGGCATTCACTTGACTTCACAAATCTCCATAAATTTTCTCAAGGACAACTATTCAAAACTACTCATGGTGATTCATAAATATTTTACTTGTGAAGCTAGATTTCACATGATCTACCAATACCACTTTAGATTGTTACTTCATTTCATAGGTAAAAAACCTCTTGATTTACCATTATTTATGTTCAGAAGTTTAGGAAAAATTGCTAACAAGGTGCAAGCTAAACCTTAAAGTAGTGATACTTCTACTTTTCATGATGGATTAATTAAATTTTTATTTATGGAGGAGTTGAAGAAATTGAACAGGGATTGGTCCACTCTTCTGTTTTTGAGTGGGTATGAGTTGGATTTCCTCACTCCTAGAAAGGACAGAGAATAAAGGGCTGAAACAAAGGTTGAACTTGAGGTGGAGGTGCAGCCCATGGTGGAGCCAATGGAGGTAGAAATTTATCAGTTTCAGGAGACATTGGTGCCCCAACAAACCCCTACCAGCAATAAAGTCTAAACCGATACAAGAGCTCATAAAAGGATCACTAGAAGTTACACAGAGGGGAAAGGAAAGCTTGAAGACATCTTGCAGGAAATTGATATTGAGGAAACTTATGTTGAGAGGCCTGTAGAAGTTAAAGGAGAAAAAAATCAAGAAAAAGGGTCTTAGAACTAGGAAGCTAGATTTTTCCAGTGAAGATTCGATATATTTTTTTAAACCTAGGAAGCCACTCACTAGGTCACAGCTATCAAAGGAAGACAAATTTGATAAACTTCATAAGGAACCGGGAAAGAAGAAATATTCAACAAGCGAAGAAATAATAGAGCTATCTCTAACATAAACAAAGGCGATCAAGATAAGGAAAGGCAAAGAAAAGGTTCAAGAAAAGTTTGAATTTTAACTTCTAAGAGAATAGATTAAGGAAGCTAGAGAAGAGGTTTTAGAAGCTAAATTGGAGTTAGCAGATTTTAAACAAGAGAGAAAGGAGCTCACAGACTTCAAAAAATAAGTGAGCAAAAAAAATTATTTTTATGATGAGGTTGCAGAGAGGTAAAGGAATATGGTGACAAGAACATTACCACTGGACGGAATGATGAAACATACCTTTATGAGAAATAGGTGGTTGAAATCTGAAAGAAGGAAGATACAAGGCCAACTCAAAGTATTAGAAATGCAAACGGAGATGGTGCTAGCAGAATGGATGACCCTACTACCCCTTAAGACACACTTTTTTTGGTCACTTTTTGTCTCAGGATATTGTATCGATTCAGTTATGGAGCTGCAAGCATGTTTTTTGGAGATAAGGATTAAAAATTTCAAATTCTGGAGAAGATAGGCAAGTTCGTAGTGAGCTCCAGGCTTGAACTGAGTTTTCGCTGCGAACTTGCTGTAGAATTTTTTGAGGTAAATTTTCCAAAATATATCATGAAATGGGTGAATAACAACATTTGTTTACCTTATTTTACCTAATTAAGACCCTCCAATAGCCAAAAAAGTCAAGAAAAGTGCAGAAAGAAATGAAATGAAAAAACTACAAAAACTAGGCTACAAACTTGCCTTATAATATATTTTTTTTACAAGGAGCTGAAGTTTTGGTATTTTTGAAGCATTTAATATTTTTACAGGAGAATATTAGTCATCAAAAGAGTTTGAGGAGTATCATTAGGAAACCTTTTGATGAATACAACTCAACAAAAGGATGAGATGGTTGCCAGCACACCATTTTTTCCACATCACCAATACACAACTCAAATTCAAAATATCAGGGCCTAAAGTCTAGCATGACAGTTTTCTACCTGATTGTGGTTGTTGCCACCTAAAAAAAGTTGTTTTGTTTGATAGACATCAGTAGAATCGATTATTTAAAGTTTTTATGATGCAGTTAATAGTGATAGAGTCATTTTAGGTAACAAACTATTGCCAACAAAATTATCTCTATTTTCTCTCAATGTAATGAATTCCTTTTTGGATTAGACCTATAGATCAGTTTTGAGTGTCTAGACTAGATGGCAGACATATGTAAAAGGGATTTCACTCTAGAAATAGGGGAATTTTAGAGTTATAGGGGGTTGATGGATGTAATGACAAAAACTACTATTGTAATCTATTTTTTACTCAGTTAATAGAAAGTTGCAGAAGACTTTTGTTCAAACCTAAGATTCTGTTTGAGTTCTTATGTATTTTTCTCCTTTATATTTTGAATGCTATCTCAGATTTCTCATACATAATTACTTGGAATTCATAAATTATTATGCTCCAACTTTTTTAATGTATCTTGTTTGTTGTCAAAATTGTTTTATAAGAACTCATGTGCCTCAACTTCCATGAATTATACTTTTATGTAATTGAGCTTCCATACTAACTCCATGCCTAATGGTAGTCCTCACTCATCTTTCACCTGCAAAAAAATCATCTAAAAGACATTTAAGAGTTATCCATCTTCATTTTTAAGCCTATTTTTTGAATATCCTACCATTTCTTGAGATATCCCTCTCTGGTTGGAAGGGCTAACTTCCAACCCAAGTGGTTTGAAATAGTTACACTGAATTGACTGTTGAGTAGCCCAATTAGTATTATTTTGGTGATAACATAACCCATAAATTTCGGTCATCTGAACAGAGGTTTGCCACTTATTAAAATCATTACAAATTATCAAGCCTTCGTAACAACAAAGATTGATAATATCAGTACCAAATAGGTTCTTAGTTGTGTCTTCAAAATTTCTTTTGAATATATTAGAGAAGTCACAGTCCTGATTGAGACATAGGGGGTGAGGGTTAGAGTTATTACTTAGGAGATTAGCTTGGTTAGTAGTGATTCTAGCATTGAAGTCCCAAGAAAAAGGATATTACTTTCACTCCTTAGACTATGGATATCCTATTCTAAGATATTGAAGGGGAAATTCTTATCCAAGTTGTTTTTCTTATAGGAGGTAGAGTTAATAGGAGTGAAATAATAAATTGTGAGAATAATACTATTGGTATTAGAATCAAACTTTTCTATCAACGTGTATTTATTGAGGGGGTTGATCTTATGAAGTTGAATGTGAGAATAAATATTATTTTTTATATAACAAGTTGTACCAGCAAAACCTCTACGAGAGGATTTCTTGTTCCAAGTTGACCAAATAATGAATCCATCTATGTGTGGGACCCTAGATTCATCATGCTTTGAAATTTCAACTAAGAAATTACGGTCAATATCACTTGGGATCCAACTTAACATAGGACCTTTACGCCATGAAAAACGAAAACAGTTCTAAAAGGAGATCCACATTTCCATAATAGGATCGAGAGTGTTCATAATTCCTATTTATCACTTTTATTTTGGACTATATCTCTAATAATATATTTTCCTATTTCTAATGTTATCATATTTCCCTTCCATTCTTTCCTCCTTCACCTTTTGGGCCTCTTTCCTTAATTGAGCTTGGTAGTTTGGAATGAGGTATTCATTTATAAAGATTCCTTATCCTTTTAAGCTTATAAATTTACTAATTTAATCTAATTTATGGTCATTACAACTTATCGTTACATGAATATCTACTCACCATATTTTTACTTTCAAGTTTTCTCCACTTACTTAAAGCATGCTTAGATATTTGGGTTCAATGAGATGTGCCTCATGTTGGATGCTTTCCTCTAATTTTCCCATAAATAGTTCTAACAAATTATCTTTGAAATTTATTTACCCTAAGACTCAACTTTTGGAATTGTGGAATGTGCTATATGTTGAGAAATCTAGGGCCAGTAGATTAGGTGATTTTTCTACTTTGATAACTATTTGTGATGTATTTTTACTTCACTTAGTTAGATTCTTCTTTCACTTGTTATTATTAGTGTTTTTATTCATCAAAAAAATACCAAACCATAAAGAACAATGAGACAAATGACACAATATATAGGCAATCAACTAAGGCCAAAACCTCTCCAATTTAAGAGGAAAACCCAGGATAATTATTCTTCTTGTAGAATCTTCAATTGAGTAATTTCAAGACCTAGAACCTTGACCAAAAGCTCCTCCAAGACCAAGTCAAACCTTTCCATTTTATTTTCAAGCAAACAAAGTCAACCTTTAATTAAAACCATTGCAACTTCTCCTTCTTATTAACCTCTGCCCTGCAATACTGATGCAGGGGCATTGGAAACTAGCCAGCAATGTAGGATAATTGTCCACATGTTGTGGCTAGAAGAATTCAAAATTATTCAAGGAAATGTAACAGCAAAGGTGGCCACACCTTAGCTGTCAGTTACACTTAGATTAGATAGGATTAGTTAATAACTGAAGAAGCTGAATAGTCTATTCGTGTCAGTCAAATTGGCTTTTGTTGATAGAATTAGAACAATACTATGTAATTAGGTTTCTATTGTAATTTAGAATAAAACAGCCCTTGAGAGGGAACCAAAGAGTCATGTAATGAATTGTAAATTGTAACCCCTGATACAGTGTAAAGGGGGGATTTTGTAGTAGAAGACTGAGCTGAGAGGATTTTTCTCTTTGTTTCAATAAAATTGTGGAATTATTGGCTATCTGTGTATGTTATTGATAATTCTCCCAAAGGACTCATTCCTTCGATTGTGAACTCTATGTATGAGTTGGAAGAAATCAATTCTGTGCGAAAACCTCCTTGCTTCTTTCTATCATTGAACTCATTTTCTCGACGCTTAAGTGAATGTGTTATTTTATATAGAAACCCTGAAAGGGATTGAAGAGTTAGTTCTGTTGATTGAGCGTGATCGTTGTCATTCTCTGTTTATTTCAAAGTTAGTAAAACTCTGTCTGTCGGAGCGAGTGTAGTGTTTGTTGTTCGATTGAACACTATCAATGGAGTCGTTCACAAGTCAAGCTGAAGAGGCGAGTAGAAGGAATAATCGAAAATCGTGTGGAAATTCGGGCTGGCACTGTTCAAATACCGGCTGGTGGTTTTGTGAAACCATACCGCCTATTTCGCACCGCCTTTGGGCTCGGAGCAGTTTGTGAAAAAAGCGTGATCCTATTAAATCCTGCCACGTCGGCAAGACAAAGCCGCCCATTTCGCATTTTTTCTGAGTGCTAACCCTCAGCCCTTGAAAAAACGCGATATCGACGAGAATCATTCGATCTGGATGACGATAGATCTAACGACAATAGCGTAGTGAGTTGCACGGGCGATAATGTGAGGTATGGCCCAGTGGTTTCGGTAATATTAATTATTTGTTTAATACACGAAAATGAAATATTGGATTCGTGGGCCCGGAATAGTCAAGTGTTATTGAAGTGATTTGTGTCGGAGGTTTAAAAAGGGATTTGCTACCTTAAGTTAAGCTTTAGATATGTGCTCCTAAAGGATTTTAACGTCGGTTCATATACCTTTAGTACATTATTCCAAAAAAGAGTTTTAATATATTTGATGTTATGGAAAAAAAGGGGGTTTCGAGCAATAGTTAAAGAGTTAAAAGGGTTGAGCATCGGGTTAATTTTATTTGATGCAATACTCAGAAAAGGGTCCCAACAATACTTAAAGCGCTTTTAAAAGTGTTTGGGGTACTTTATTAAAGGGAACCAAAGACCATAGTAATTGAGGGTGATATCGTATTAACTATGGTATTTCATTATCCAATTCCATGAATTTGATAATTGAAATTAAAATATGAAAATTGAGAAGACTCCCTTAGTGAATGAAAAGACTGAGACAAGAGAGACCAGCTCTCCTTAGCACCTGTACTCCATCTTAGCTATCATTTTTGGTATCAGAGAAGATTTCAAGACATTTTTAGAGATTGAACTGACTTCCAAGAACCAGAAGAAGAATTCCAACATGGCTATTCAAGTTGCCATAGGTGCTGGTAGAAAAAGAGGCAGGCTAGTTTCCAATGCAGAAGTATTGGAGACCGTGCAGCGGGTCCAAGCCAGACTATATATGGTGGAATTGGGCCACCCAAGAGATCCTGAGGATGTCAATGAACCTGAAACTGAAGAAGAAGCAGGAGATAATGTTGAGATTCCTCCTGAGCTGAGACTCTTTAAGTCTGTTCCAGGGTCTACATTCAAGCCTAGACTTGAAGTGTCAAGCTTTGCAAGAGGATTGAATCCAGAGAAATTGATAGACTAGATCAATGAGATGAACAAATATTTTGATTATGAAGAGATGACCGAAGAGAAAAAAGTTAAGTTTGCAGTGACAAAGTTGAAGGGACATGTAGCACTTTGGTGGGATGGAGTGCAAGCAGAGAGAAGGAGCATTGGTAAACAACCAATCAAGAGTTGGACCAGAATGGTGGAAAAGCTAAGAGGTAAGTTTTTGCCTAGTGATTATCAGCTTACATTGTTTGGACAAATGCAGAACCTGAGACAGAGCTTACTTACAGTGAAAGAATACACAGAAGAGTTTTATAGAGTAAGTATAAGAGTTGGATAATTCTAGGACACAATAGAGAAATTTTCTAGGTATGTGAATGGTCTCAAGTTGGAGATCCAATATGAGATAGGTATTTTGTATCCTAAGATAGTTGAAGAGGCTTATCAAATGGCCTTGAAAGCTGAAGAGAAACTCCTGAGAAAGCAGTCTACCAAAGGAAGAGGCACTTTCCGAGGAACGGGAAGTCAGGGTTGTAGAGGAAGGTCTACAAAACCAAGGGATGGAGCTAGCAACAACTCACCTCAGAATGCATCCATAGAGGGTGATGCAAGGGGCAGAAGGGGTTCCTACAGAGGAAGAGGAAGCAGAAACAGAGGAAGAGAAATGAGGTGTTACAGATGTCACCAAGTGGGACATAAAAACTATGAATGCCCAGACAATGTGGGTACAGGCCAGAGAAATGCAACTGTTTCTCAGGCTGGAGAAGAGGCAACAAGGCTATCTGAAACTGAAGAGGAAATTATGCTAGAGAAGGGAGAATATTTGGTGGTCAATAAGGTTTTGTTGAAGCAAGAAAAAGAAGTTTCTGAGCCAGCACAGAGGAAGATTTGTTTCAGGAGTGTATGCAAAGTCTAAGGGAAATATTGTTAGTTGGTCATTGATAGTGGCAGCAAAGATAATTTGGTCTCCATAGAGGTGATAGAGAAACTAAACTTGAAGACAAGGGAACATCCAACACCCTACAAGGTCTGTGGCTTCATAAAGGGCACCAGCTGATTGTGAAGGAGAAATGTGAGATAGAGTTGCAGATGGGCCGCTACAAAGACAAGGTCATGTGTGATGTGATGCCTATGGATGTGTGTCACATACTGTTGGGCAGACCTTGGCAGTATGACAGAGCAGAAATACATGATGGTAAGAAGAAAACTCATAAGTTCTTTAAGGATGGAGTACATCACACATTGATACCTATGGAGGAAGGATAACCATCAAACAGAAAGTCTGATCCAAAGAATTTATTGCTGAGTGGGAAAGAGTACTTACAGCAGATTGAAGAAGAAGAGGTAAATTTTTCTTTAGTTTTCAAACCTAAAGTAGTGCTTACTTCTACAAAAATTTCTAATTTGCCAATTGAGATTCAAGAAATGCTGGACAATTATTGTGATATTATTGTGGATGATTTTCCTAATGAGTTGCCACCTGTAAGAAAAATCAGCCATCAGATAGATTTGATTCTAGGATCAAATCTACCAAACAAAGCAGCCTATAGAATGACTCCCATAGAGAATGAAGAAATCAGGAAGTAAGTGTAAGAATTGGTTGACAAAGGTCTGATCAGAGAAAGCTTGAGTCCATGTGCAGTACCTACAGTATTGAGTCCAAAGAAAGATGGAGGTTGGAGAATGTGCACTGATTCAAGGGCCATGAACAAGATGAAAATCAGGTATAGATTTCCTTTGCCTAGGATTGAAGATTTAATGGACTGTTTGAGTGGAGAAAAATATTTTTCAAAATTAGATTTGAAAAGTGGATACCATCAGATTAGGATAAAGGAGGGTGATGAATGGAAAACTGCCTTTAAAACCAATGAAGGGTTGTATGAGTGGTCGGTAATGCCTTTTGGGTTATCAAATTCACCTAGCACTTTTATGAGGCTCATGAATGAAGTGTTAAGAGAATTTATTGGTAAATTTGTAATAGTATATCTGTATGACATATTAGTTTTCAGCAAAACAAAGGAAAAACATTAAAGGCATCTTAATTATGTCTTGAAGAAGTTACATCAAGAGAAGCTGCTGATAAATTTAAAGAAGTGTTCATTCATGAAAGAAGAGCTAGTATATCCGGGGTTTGTTGTTTCTGCTAAAGGACTGAAGAGGGATCCAGAAAAGGTCAAGGCAATTGTAGAGTGGCCTTCACCAAGAAGTTTTTTTGAGGTAAGAATTTTCCATGGACTTGCCAGTTTTTACAGAAAATTCATAAGGAATTTTAGCAAGATTAATGCACCCATCATAGAAACAATAAAGCAAGACAAACAACCATTTAAATGGACTGCTGAAGCAAAAAATAATTTTAAGCTTTTGAAATAGAAGATAACTGAACAACCTGTTCTAGTTTTTCTTGATTTTAACAAACCATTTCAAGTGAAGTGTGATGCCAGTGGGGGAGCTATTGGAGCTGTGTTAAGTCAAGATGATAGGCCTATAGCATACTTCAGTGAGAAGTTAAATGAGACAAGAAGAAAGTACTCTTCTTATGAGAAAGAATTTTATGCAATTGTGCAGGCATTGAAGAAGCGTAGGCATTATTTAATGTCTAAGGAGTTTGTGCTTTATTCAGATAATCATGCTTTACAGTGTGTTATGCAGTAGCCTAAATTGAATCATAAACATGCCAAATGGATTGAATATCTCTAGAGTTTCAATTTTGTTTTGAAGCATATAAGTGGCCAAGCAAATAAGGTAGCTGATGCTTTGAGTAGGAGAAACATGCTTGTTCAAGAAAACCAATTTGAAGTGGTATGATTTGATTTTCTTAAGGAAATTTATAAGACAGATTCAAATTTCAAAGAAGCATTTGAAGCATGCCGTAACCCTGTTTTGACAAATAGAAGCCAGTGGTTGGATTATTTCTTGCAGGAGGACTTATTGTTCAGAAGAAATCAATTGTGTGTACCAAAATGTTCCATGAGGGAGAATTTAATCAAAGAGAAGCATAGTGGTGGACTTGCTGGACACTTTGGTACTAATAAAAATTTTGAGCAGCTGAGTCATTTTTATTATTGGCCAAGGATGAGAACAGAGGTGTAAAAGTTTGTGAAGAATTGCAAAATTTTTCAATATGCAAAAGGGAGAAGCTAGAATGCAGGATTGTACATTCCATTGCCTATTCCAGATAGGCCTTGGGATGTGGTGAGTATGGATTTTGTTCTAGGATTGCCCAAGAAACAGAGAGGGAATGATGCAATCTTTGTTGTAGTTGACAGATTTTCCAAAATGGCACATTTTATTCCATGTTGTAAAACCAGTGATGTTGCTTATGTTGCTAACTTGTTTTTCAAAGAAGTTGTTAGATTGCATGGGTTGCCCAAGAGTATTGTTTATAATAGAGATACTAGATTTGTGGGCCATTTTTGGAGGAAATTGTGGAAGAAGCTTGGTACTAATCTGAGCTTCATCTCAGCTTATCATCCTCAGAATGATGGGAAAATTGAGGTAGTGAATAGAAGTCTAGGTAATCTTTTAATAAGCCTTGCAGGAGAGCATCCCAAACAGTGGGATCATATTTTTCCACAGGCAGAGTATGCATACAATGATTCACCAAACAAAAGTAAAGGACAAAGCCCATTCCATATTGTTTATGGAATGCACCCCAGAGGAATATATGAACTGAGGAACTTGGGAAAGACAGAGTTGAGGAGTGTTGATGGAGAAGAATTTGCTTCAGAGATTCAAGCAATACATGAGCAGGTAAAACAATAGCTACAAGGAAACATCATCAAATACAAGGGCAGAGTAGATTTGAACAGAAGAGAAGTCAATTTTGAAGTTGGAAATTTGGTTTTGGCACACTTGAGGAAGGAAATATTTCCAAAGAAGCAGTATAACAAATTGAAGTTCAAGAAGATTGGACCATGCAAGATATTGAGAAAAGTTTCTGCTAATGCTTATGAAATTGAATTGCCTCCTGATGTTGGGATATCTCCCATATTTAATGTTGTAGATTTGTACAGGTATGAAGATGATGGCACAGAAGAGGGACCAGCAGATAAAGAGCAGATTCAGTGGGTGAAGCAGTTACCTACAGCACAGCCATTGTAGCCAAAGAAGTTCTTGGACAAGAAGGTGTATAAAAATACTAGAGGACAGGAGTATTTCTAGTATTTGAACAAGTGGAAGGACCAGCCAGATGAAGATGCTACTTGGGTGACAAAAGTTATGTTGCAGAAGCTAGGCAGTTCTGTGAAAGAGCTCATGGACAAGAGTCCATGAAGAAATTTTCCCTCGGGAGTCTGATGCAGGGGCATTGGACACTAGCCAGCAATGTAGGAGAATTTTCCACATGTTGTGGCTAGAAGAGTTCAAAATTATTCAAGGAGATGTAACAGCAAAGGTGGCCACACCTTAGCTGTCAGTTACACTTAGAGTAGATAGGATTAGTTAATAACTGATGAAGCTGAATAGTCTATTAGTGTCAGTGAAATTGGCTTTTGTTGATAGAATTAGAACAATACTATGTAATTAGGTTTTTGTTGTAATTGAGAATAAAACTGCCCTCGAGAGGGAACCGAAGAGTCATGTAATGAATTATAAATTGTAACCCCTGATACAGTGTAAAGGAGGGATTTTGCAATAGAAGACTGAGTTGAGAGGCTTTTGCTCTCTATTTCAATAAAATTGTGGAATTATTGGCTATCTGTGTATGTTATTGATAATTCTCCTGAAGGACTCATTCCTTTGATTTGTGAACTCTGTATATGAGTTATAAGAAATCAATTCCGTGCGAAAACCTCCTTGCTTCTTTCTATCGTTGAACTCATGTTCTCGGCACTTAAGTGAATGTGTTATTTTCTATAGAAACCCTGAAAGGGATTGAAGAGTTAGTTCTGTTGATTGAGCGTGATCGTTGTGATTCTCTATTTATTTCAAAGTTAGTACAACTCTGTCTATCGGAGCGAGTGCAGTGTTTGTTGTTCGGTTGAACACTATCAGTGGAGTCATTTACAAGTCAAGCGGAAGAGGCAAGTAGAAGGAATAATCGAAAATCGCGTGGAAATTCGGGCTGGAACTGTTCAAATACCGACTGGTGGTTTTGTAAAACCATACCACCTATTTCGCACCGCCTTTGGGCTCGAAGCGGTTTGTGAAAAAAAAAACACAATCCTATTAAATCTTGCCATGTCAACAAGACAAAACCGCCCATTTCATGTTTTTTCTGAGCGCTAACCCTAAGCCCTTGAAAAAACGTGATATCGACGAGAATCGTTCGATCTAGAGGACGATAGATCTGACGACAATCGCACAGTGAGTTGCACAGGCGATAATGTGAGGTATGGCCCAGTGGTTTAGGTAATATTAATTATTTGTTTAATACACGAAAATGAAATATTGGATTCGTGGGCTCGGAATAGTCAAGTGTTATTGAAGTGCTTTGTGTCGGAGGTTTAAAAAGGGATTTGCTACCTTAATTTAAGCTTTAGATATGTGCTCCTAAAGGATTTGAACGTCGGTTCATATACCTTTAGTACATTATTCCGAAAAAGAGTTTTAATATATTTGATGTTATGAAAAAAAAGGGGGTTTCGAGCAATAGTTAAAGAGTTAAAAGGGTTGAGCGTCGGGTTAATTTTCTTTGATGCAATACTCAGAAAAGGGTCCCGGCAATACTTAAAGCGCTTTTAAAAGTGTTTGGGGTATTTTATTAAAGGGAACCCAAGATCATAGTAATTGAGGGTGATATTGTATTAACTATGGTATTTCATTATCCAATTCCACGAATTTGAGAATTGAAATTAAAATATGAAAAGTGAGAAGACTCCCTTAGTGAATGAAAAGACTGAGACAAAAGAAACCAGCTCTCCTTAGCACCTGTACTCCATCTTAGCTATCAAATACTAGTCAGCTTCTCTTCCTACAATTCTCAAACTCTTGTAGCTTCCTGAAATTTTCTCACGTGTGAGGTAATTAGGGTATTTTAGCCCTTCTTTCCCTTTACTTGAAAGGTTCCATTCTCTTCAATATTTCGGCCTTCAATTTAGACTATATTGGCACCAAAATTCTACTCTTAGGTATGACTATAATTTGATATATTTTTCAGAGAAGATCATTGATTTTCCTGCAGATTCTGCGATAGAGTACATATACTTATCATAGGTGGGGTACATTAATTATGCTCTCCTATATAGGTATAGTCACATGCAACGTTGAGAGGGAGAGTCACGTGGTGAAGGTGATTCGATGCTGAATCATAAGGCAATGCTTATTTTTCAGTCCATCGGCCCATTAATGCGCCGAGGGATGAAATCCCCACCGTCAGATTAAAGCAGTGCATCATCCTACGGTGAGGATTTCATCTCTCGGCACATTAATGGGCCGATAGACTGAAAAATAAGCTTTGCCGATCGATGGCAATGCTTATTTTTCAGTCCATCGGCCCATTAATGCGCCGAGGGATGAAATCCCCACCGTCAGATTAAAGCAGTGCATCATCCTATGGTGAGGATTTCATCTCTCGGCACATTAATGGGCCGATAGACTGAAAAATAAGCTTTGCCTTGATCGATGCATCTTCCCATTATGATTCGGCAAAGCTTATTTTTCAGTCTGTCGGCCCATTAATGTGCCGAGAGATGAAATCCTCACCGTAGGATGATGCACTGCTTTAATCTGACGGTGGGGATTTCATCCCTCGACGCATTAATGGGCCGATGGACTGAAAAATAAGCATTGCCATCGATCGACAAAGCTTATTTTTCAGTCTATCGTCCCATTAATGTGCCGAGAGATGAAATCCTCACCGTAGGATGATGCACTGCTTTAATCTGACGGTGGGGATTTCATCCCTCGGCGCATTAATGGGCCGATGGACTGAAAAATAAGCATTGCCATCGATCGGCAAAGCTTATTTTTCAGTCTATCGGCCCATTAATGTGCCGAGAGATGAAATCCTCACTGTAGGATGATGCACTGCAAAGCGAGATCGCCCATCCTTTCCTATACCGCAACGGGATAAGACCCCTGAAGTCCGTTGATTCAATGAGATAAATGAGATCCATTAGATTGGTGGAGTGGAACCACATAATGGAATAATGAATGCAAAAATTGGTTACCTCTACGTGTCGTTTATCACTTGACCCCCTGCATTTCATTGATTTGGCCAGTGCGTGTTTAAACCGTCAGATCACATGACGGAAATCTACCATGAAACGAGGAGTGTGGGACCTCCCTTAATTATGCATAATAATGTGATACCTCCCTTAATTATGCATAATTATTAATAAAGTGGCGAAAATTTAATTTATCAAAAAAATAGATTAGTTACAGTAATTATGCTCGCTTTGAGTGGCCTATGACTTCGTTCTAATGCAAATGAGTGTAATATACCTAATATTTTTTCTATAGAAATTATTATTGAATTCATCGTAATATATTGACATGTTCAAAGAAACGATAAAAAATTTACCATATAATTTTCCTATCTCCCCTTCATCCTTTTCTTCCCATGCATAAAACAATATTATAGACTTTCAAATGCTTCATCTGGTTAGTAATCAATACATTATTGAAACAAACATAACAACATGTAAAATATGTTGCAAAGAAAATGGAGCAAATCTCCTATTAATTATGCTCTCTTATTAGTTTATCAAAAAATAGACTCTAGTTACATTAATATAATAAATATCCTTATCATAGTTGGGATACATTAATTAGAACAAAAGATAATTCTTTCATTTGTTGTAGGCCTATGTGATAGATTACATATCCTTATTATAGGTGGGGTACATACGAATAATATTAGAGAGTGTCTCACTGTGATAGGCCGCTAGGTACCCTTGCTAAGTGAGGACTGCACCAATAGCATAATCTAAGGCATTTATCTCAATATAAAATGGTTGTTGTAGATATGGAAAGGTGAGGAATCATGCAGAGAAAATACAGTGCTTCATTTCAACGAATGCCTTCTGTTGTGCCTTACACCAAAAAAACTTTTATTTTTCTCTGCCCTTGGTAACTTGACTCAAGGGCCAAGTAATATGAGAGAACCTTAACATGAATCTCCAGTATAATTTAACATGGCCCAGGAATTTGCAATGCTCTGTCATGGTCATCGAGGCTGGCCAATCCCAAATGACAAGGATCTTAGATAGATCCACATGCATTCCTTGCTCGTCGATTATGTAGCCCAAATATTAGACCTAGTCCATGCCAAAAGATCACTTCTCCAAGTTGGCACATAGATTGTGGCTTCATAGGGTTTGAAGGACCTACTAAATATGTTGCAAGTTTTCTACCCAACTCTTTTTGAATATCAGGATTCCATCCAAATAGACAACCACAACCGTGTTGGTGAAAGGTCGTAATATGTCATTCATTATCCTCATAAAAATTGCAAGGGAGTTTGTGAACCCGAAGGGCATGACCAACCACTCAAAAGGGCCCTACTTAGATTTGAATGAAGTCTTCCATACATCTGTGGGCTCTATTGGAACTTGGTGGTATCTGGACTTCAAATCAATCTTGTTGAAGTACTTGGCTCCCTTGAGATAGTCAAGAAGGTGATCAATCTGAGGGATCAGGTACTTGTTCCTGACAGTGATTTTATTTAGTTCTCGGTCATCAATCCAAAGTATCTAGGTACTATCCTTCTTATGTACATGTAAAATTGGGCTCCCACAAGGTGAGGAGATTGGTCAGATGTGCCCTTTTTGTAGTAGCTAATGAATATTCCACTTGATTTCCTCATTTTCTAGAAGAGAGTGGAAATATATTGGCCCATTGGGTGGAGGGGCTCCAAGAGTTAAATCAGTAGAGTGCTTGACCTAAAAGTGCAAGGGTACTCTTGTGGGTGAGGAGAATATGTCCATGTATTATTCTTCCACAAACTTCAAGAAGAGAAACATCACATAGTAGCTCATTTGTGAAGGGCTTGATGCTATAGGGAAGGAAACACTCCTAGCTGACACAAAGATATTTTCCTTGGTGGAGTTTCCTGATGGTATATGATATATATGGTAAACATGCCTAACTACTTAACAACATGTGTTGAGATGATGTTATGTTGGCTCCCATGGTCGACAATGGGCTGTAGTGGATAACCCTTCACCCATATTTGTGAGTGGAAGAGACACTCTCCCTCCTATGGATTGTTGGACTCTATCTTCTCGACCTTGGTGGTGGAAATGGTGGCACTATGTTTTGCATCAATAATCTACTCCCCTTGTCATTCCCACTTTTGGGTTCAGGATTGAATCAGAACATGCATCAAAAAATTAAGGTTTTAGCTTGGCCACCAATGACTGATTGGTGAAAAACTCATTTTTGTTGTGGGTGGGACTCTTATGGAACTCACAACACTTTCCTATGCCCTTCTTCACCTTCATGGTGACATTCTTTTCTTATGTATTCGATGGGTTGTCTTGGGTTATTCCACCTTGGTCCTATCCTTTGTTCTGTAGTTTGGGGGTGTTCTTGCCTTGGTTCAGATTCACAGATCCAAAGTCTCGCTTATTTTGTTTAGATGTATGTTCAATCTTGGAACACATGTCAGTTTGAGCGATGGAAAATACACCCAGTAATTATGTGGCATCTATGTGTATCCTACAAAGAATCTCATACTAATTATAGGATCCAATTTCTTCTCGCTATCCTTAGATACATTACAATCCATATTTTCTCCAAAAATTCAAAAATGAGATACACCTACCTTTCTCCTAGAGAAATATTCTTCAAGTGTGATCATGCCAAGTACTCTATGAAGGCTTTGGTTCTGCAAATAAACTACATTGTTGCATGCTTCTACCAATAGATGTAATGGAAACCCTTGATCATGCAACATGTCTCTTGTTGCTCCTACTACACTTATGTTCTTCCTTTCAGCCACCTCATTTTGTTGTGGGTTGTGGGGTCCTATAAGTTCTCTTCTAATCCCTTTTTTGGCACAAAATTCCTTGAAGGCGTTTGGAACAAATTATCCTCCTTTCTCACTTCTCAGGGCTTTCATTTTTTTATTAGTATCCTTTTCAACCAATTATTTCAATTCAACAAATTTGGAGAATACTTCATCCTTTTTCCTCACGAAGAAAATCCAGTATTTTCTAAAAAAGTCATCAACAAAAATTACATAATACATATGTTTTGTTGTAGAGGTTGTGGCAAACGGTCCACATACATTAGAGTGGACTCGCTCCAAGGTTTATACCCCTCTGCTATCTCGTCCCTCGAAGGCATATTTAACATATCTCCCTAATGTGCATACCTTGCAAACATCATGTTGGTCGAGGGTGAATTTCGGGAGATTGGTGGTAATCTATTGCATTATTTTTAATGCCCCATGGTGTAGTGTCCCATGAAAATGTGCCATAGTTATCCAACATCTTGACTCTGCACATTTTTTTCCTTGTTATTGAGTGTAGTGCAAGCCTCCACCTTAATTTTGTAGATATTTTTCACTTCAAATCCAATTTGTTTCACTTTCCAGATAGCAACATGTCTCATAAAGGATTTACCAAAACTGAAAACAACATCATAGACTCTATCCTCCAATACAACTACAAATATCAAATTATTTTTCAGCTCAAGTACATACATAACATATTTCAGATGAAGATGGGAGCTTAACTCCCTCTCAAAGGCTATAATTCTAATGCCTTTAGTACTATACCTCCCATCATCTCCAAGTTCTATGTGCATCTGGAGATCCTTCTCCTCTAGGCTACTAAAGAATTATTTTCATCCTGTCATATGGAATGAGGCACCTGAATATAGGTACCATACACTCCCCATTATAGTGTTTGCCTTGCATGAAATTAGGATGAAGTGTAATTCGAATTGTGAGGCATGGTCTTCACCTTCTGCTCCTCCTGGCAGCTTCTTATTAGACTTCTTGTGTAGACACACTGTTGCATAGTACCCATATTCATGGCAGTGAAAACATTTTATCTTGCTTAGATCCTTCTTCTTACCATTGTTCTAGTTGGAAATTGTCTTGCTTTGGGCCTTATTGCCCTTCCCAACCAAGTAAAAAGTCTCCTCCTCCTCAGCTTTGGATGTTACTCCATATCTAGTTTTCCTTCAAATTTCTTCCTGCACCAAATCAGACCAAATTCGCTCCTAATTTGGAAAATTTTCCCTTCCATTTATAGAGTCTTGGTATTTTTTCTAGGCTTTTGGAAGGCCTAGGAGATCTAGGCTCACTAACTCTGAGGATGGTATATTTTATCCAACTCCTCCAAGCTCATCTCGACATCGATTCAATCTGGAGAGGTAATGTGGAATGTTTTCATTTTTCTGCATGTGGATGTTTTTGAGCTTGTCCCTCATTTCCAATTTCATGGCATCAAAACCATTTCTAAATAACTTAGTGAAGGTATTCAAGATATAAAATGGATTCTCCTTGCCATATAAATTCAAGACTATGTGTTCTATCACACCCTCTGGGATGATCCTCTGGATTTTGTGGTATCCTTCTTCCACTAGGCTAACTGTTTTGGATCTGATACTATCGATTTTCAAATTTCAGTGTTGGTGTACTCTAGCACTCCATTATCATCAAGTAAAACTTCCATTTTGTTCTTCCAAACTATGAAATTCGAGGTCCCCTCTAGGGCATACTACAATCTCAATCCATTGAAAAGAATTTTCCCGCATGAAATAAAACTCGTTTCATTGAATAACCCATTTCATTGAATATACAATTCGAAATATATGAAGGAAAAGATATGTTGACTGGTTTCTAGTGTGATTTATGCTATGATACCATGTATAAATTAATAGAAACTTTCTTCTACTGATGAAAACAAACTGAAATCAAGAGATTGCAAATTTCCTCTACTATTTTGCTGAATGTAAATCACAATTTAGAAACATGTGAAATGACATGAAACCATAAAAACCATTAAACAAAATGATTTACAGGGGAACCCAATTGGGATAGCCCTCTGTTTCTTTTCATTAATTAGTTGAGAATTAGAAACTATTACAATGCTTTTCTTAAATCCTAAAGCATGCCCTGCACTATAAACATGTTCTCATGTTCTCTGTCTTTCTCTAGACAACACTTAGCTAATTCAAGGCCCCTATTTCTGCTTATTTACTTTTTAAATTCAGAAGAAATTAGGCTCCTAAATAATATGGTAATTCCCTATTTCGTTGCACAAATCCCAAGGAATTGATCACTTGTGTAGGTTTTAACCCTGAACAGAAATATCTACACACGATTCTTATAACAGAAAAGAAACAATAGCAAGAGCATAAAACATAAAACAGATAAACACAGAGATTTTCCCCTGGATCCCAAATCGGGACGACCAGCTTGATTTTTCATTATATTCCTTTTAGTGTTACAACACATATGTATACATGCCGGAGCATACATAAACCCCAATTCATTAACCTGGATTAGAACATAACCGTAGTTCCCTTGACCGGATCTACAAAAATACCAGGGGCCGAAAAACCATCGAACCCCAAAACCATGTGCAAAACCATGCACAAAACCATGGGCGGATCCGCCTATGAGTGGGTCCGCACAAAAAAATGGGAGGGCGCTGCCCCGAACCCCAACGGTGGGGACTGCTTCGCCCCTCGTGACCCCCCAGCTACGCCCGACGCAACATACAGTGCGTGGGGCTAATCGTGGAAAGAATATAACACATACCCAACAACTTGCTTCAATGCCAAGCATGTACAATCAACTAGTATACAATTGATCATTACAATGTGCCTTTTCCTCCATTCTAGCTAGGTAATTCGAACTTCCTGCACATCTGGGTTATTTTTAGTTGATTGAATAGTTTAACTTAGAGGTCACTAAGTTAATAATAGTTCTACTACTCAACTAACCTTCAACTAACACAATTAATTACTTGAGCTCAGTTAATTGAGTTCAACTGAAAATAACTAAACTAGATTGCTAAATTTTAGCAATCACTACATGCACAACTCTATTTCTAGCATATAATTCAAATTTACTTAGTTGACTAGTAGACAAGGCCATGCCACTCTAGCTAACTATGATCCAAGTCATATTGCTGATGTGGAAAATCGAATTACTCAATTTGATTAAGGAAAAAGTCAAATTGGGCCTTTCTTGCTATAATTTCTAACACTATATCTATGTATAAGATTCTAGCTAGAACAAATTGTAACAAGATATAAATAAAAAAATATCTAAAAAAATAACAATATTGCAGTAGCTAGGACTAGGAATACTTTTTTGTATGGGTTAGCTTCCACTACTACCTTTTCATATGGTGTTGTACATATTCGTTATGGAGCTTCTCTTGTACCTTCTCCTTATCAAAATGATTTTATTGTAAGAACTACTTCCAAATCTATTCTTTACTCCCCTTGTGCAAACATGAATATAGCATCACATCTTACATTGGATTACAAAAACATTCTTAATACAAACAAGGAAATAACTTGTAATTTCACTATTCTTCTTTTGATTCTTTGTATTTTTCTCCCTTCTTCTTTATTTTTGTCTCTTACTTGAAGCTATTGGACAATTATCTTAGAAAAAATGAAAACCAATGTGTGATATAAAGAGCAATAAAATCACTCTACATGTGATTAAGAACACCCAAACCAACTTGTTTTTTCAACACACTCATTCCTAAAGCATGTTGTAGCCATATTGAATAAGAAAGATCCACCTTGCCCTTAGGAAAATCATTTTACTGCAATGCCTCCAAGACTGAAGTCCTCTAACAAATCTATATATTGTTAAACAAATTGTTATTTACCTTGCATAAATTGCAGCTATCTAGTTGCAATGTACAATTGTGCCCTGGTTTTAATATCGTCTCGCACTTAACAATGATCACAAAATCACAAAAAAAATAATGCACAATAATGTTATTTCAATTCCAAGATATTTTAATTGTATCTCATTCTTTTCATATATCAATGTACAAATGGAGTCAACAACAAATCAACATTAATCCTCTTTTTTCTTTGCAAATTTTACAACAAAAAAATAGCACAAAAAATCATGTGTTCTCAAACATTTTTTTCTTTGCTACACTGTTTTGCATTTTCAACATTCACTTTTATACAATTATGTCAAACTTTGAATTATTGGATTGTATATGAGGGAAAAAGGTCATTAACTCCTTGACAGCACCATGGAAAACAATAATATTGATTCTCAAATATTGGATAGACAATTGGTAAACGACCAAAATATAAAGAGGTAAGATTGTCTACTCAAATTATCCATTTGTTACATTCTCAACTACTATTACTCTATGTCAAACATAACTTTATGAACACTAAGTGTCTTTAATGTCAAAAGCACTCATATTAAAAACTTTGCAAACAATTCTTCACTCAATTATACAATTATGCATAGGTGCACATACAATTTTTTTTTAGGTGATGTCCTCATAGTATATGGACGAGGCCAAACCATAAATCCAAACTCGCCAGTCAATACATAGATTGTGCCTGCATATATTGTTGAAAAAACTAATCTACTGACCATCATAGTCAATATAAGAAGTCATCTTATAAACCGATTTTGTCCTTGAAAAGTATTTGTATCAAAGAATTTTTAGTAAGAAACAAAGGAATCTATGAAAGAGGGGATACAAAAATTTGTATAATATTACATGAAAAAGGTTAAGTTGAAATGATACCCCAAGTTTTCAACAATTGTAGACTAGATCCAAACAGAATAATACAAAACCTTGTTATGTCAACCGAGACATATCTAGTTGGTTCTATTCTAGTTGTGGTTACAACGTGCCACCAAAACAATAGGAAATTTGAACTCAATATCAAATATGGCGAGACTATAAATTATACAACTATTGTAAGTCAATTATTACACCAACCCATAGTCCATTTTATATTGCAAATTGATCAATAATTATTATTGCTATGATTTTTCCTTTTTTGTCAAGTGACATAAAAACAAAACATGTGCTTTCATAGTTACAATATTGGCTAGTTAGCATAGTTTTTCCTTTACAATTAATGATAGTTGCAAATCAATGAAAATCGCAGAGAAAATTTCTTGGTAATAAAGCATGAGCTAGCAACCAAAAACATAACACTATACATATTAAAAAATATTCTCAGGAATGGTCGAAAGGGTTTCCAAGTGCTATGATTTGCATCAAAAACTTTCATTGATTTTCTCAATGACAGTTGTGTAAAATCCCAACGCTTATCCTTCATCAAATCAACAATAGAGGTATTTTCTTACATATTTAATTTTTCCATTCTATGTACATATAATATTTAGTTCAAAATATTTATATTTTTCTTGGAAAAACACATCAAACCTTAGTAATTATACTTACTTTTGAAACAGGTACAAAGAACACTCAAAGGAAAAACAAATTCACCACACTATCAAAAATTATGTGGTAAATGTTCAGATCCCATGCTTCCAAACACATCAAGTTATACATTGTGCAAAGAAAATATAACAAATTTCTATCGTTGAGTAGTGTCGACTACACAGTGGATACATGTGACAACAAAATAGATTGCATATTGAAAATGCCATAGTAACAACAACACTACCAAAAAAATGTTGAGAAAAGTTTCTAGGAGTATATGGATAACATATCAGCTACAGTGTTTGAATTGTGAAATCTCTCTATTCATGACATCTTCACTTTGACATTCAATTACATTATTGTTGATATAAAACCACTCTAAACAAACATTCTTGCAACAACAATTCCCTCAGTTTCAATTTTCTCAATGTACGTGTCTTCCTAACACATTGCATCATTAACAAGTTTGCCTCGCTCTTGAATATTTTGAACAACATAGTTATTGTACTAGCAATTTTTTCCTTGCACTAAAATTTCCCTCGTTTCTCATTGTCACGAATTTTGTTTCAATGCCACTTAGAAATATTGTGTCAATTGTAGAAGAACTCTACCAATCCTAGTACCAATGGCATCCATATTCAATTGACAGTATTGTTTTTACATAATTTAGTAAAAATATGCTTTTGTTTACAAAAAATTCAACAAAAATATCAAGTAGTCACAAGAGCCATTGTTTTTTTATGTGCTAAATACCACATTTCTATAGTTTGGCTACTTATTTTTTTCTTATAGACAATTTTTATATGATATAATTGAAATACACCATGTATTTGTTAGTCTAGTATTCAAGAAAAAATGATTAATTTTATTTTACATAGTTATTCTTTTGTTTCTATCAATTTAATACAAAAAGAGTTGTAATCTCTGCTATCCGATAAAAAAATTATGAGGTACATACAAGTATTTGTCATTATGTTTGTTCAAGTCATTCCCAGAAGAAAAGGGAGCAAACATGTTGAAGACACTAAATATTAAGGGATTGAAAAAGCATAACTAATTCATATTGAAACAGATGTCTTCTTAAAGTATTACTTGCAAAGAAAAACAGAAGATGATTCGTCCTTTTAACTAAAAGGAAAAAAATCCTCCATTTACTCTTACAATGCAAATGTACTTGTACTATTTGTTATGAAATATTTTCCATCCATGCTCTAAATTCCTTTAAAGAAGATAATAATGGGGGAAATAAAGAATAGCATGGATATATGCCTTCAAGATTAAAATTTATGAATAATTTAGTTCCAAGTGAATATGTAAATTGTGTTTTTCTCTCGGTGGTTGTGAGAAAGAAGTTACATTCTTCCTACCTAGACCGATTTCCATAAGAAACATATTATGATCTTAATGAGCATATTGTTTTATTGATGTCGGGAAAGTCTCCCTTGGATTTTTTTTTCACAAAATATTTAAAAAAAATTGAAAGTTAAGAAGAAACAAGTGAATAAACAACTAGATGAGAGGTATGCCACCTTTTTATAAACGATAGTTATTATCAATATAAGTAGGAATACAAATGAAGTAATAATTGTACTTATTTTATGGAGGGATAATGATAAGTCACTTCTAAGGATAACAATGCAAGCCATGATAACTAGGTTTGCACTCAAAACTACATCTAAATGATAAAAATCAATTAGTAACCTAAGATACAATTTTGAATATCAGAATAATATGAATGGATAGGAAAAACATTTTGACTAATAATTAAGACTCAAACTTTGTGCCTCGAGTCCTGAAGTCTCATATTGTAATGCAATTTGGCTAAATTCAAATTTCATAGTAGTAAATTTGTCTCTCATTATATTTAATAATTAACAAAATTTAAATTACACAAGAAAGTATGCATGGTTTTGTTTGGCTTCAAATTCTAAAAGTATGAACTATTTTCTCTCCTTCACAATCATATGTGCTTGACTTTGTAATTGGCTAGTGGGGTAGGCAAGTGAACATCACAACATAATAAATTGAGAGTTTGTGTTGTTGCTAGATTGGTTGTTGCAATATATATTCATAAGCAAGCAACCTCTCTTATTGAATTATTCTTACCCTAGTGGACATAGAGGATTATATATCAATTGTTGATCAATCAAAAGCAAGTTAGTAAGAGATATATACAATCAAATCAAGGGGTGCTTTGTGTTGCAACATTATTTGTTTTGATAAGTTAGCATGGTAGTTTAAAAAATAAAAAATAAAATGCTAAGTTAGAACATGGATGAATAGAAAAATTTTAAAAATGTTAGCAAATTTTTTATTTTTGCACATCCATGTTAGAATAAAATGTTAGAATAGATTTTCTCTAAAGAAAGAACGAAAAAATAAATTTTTTTTAGGAAAGCATAAAATGAAAAATATGAATGCTTTAGTATTTAAGAAATAAAATCAGGACCACCTGTTTAAATGTGGCAAATTACTAAAGGATTAGAAATTTATTTATGATTCTTAAATTATTTTAAAAGGGGTTTAGGTTTCATTTATTAAATTTAATCAATTAGCGCTCATATGTTTTTATCCTAAGTAACTACGTGACAAAAAGAGTCAAATCACTTGGATAATGCGCCAGCAGATTTGAACGACGGATCTTGAACCTGCTTCAGATCTACGGTAGAGATTCACTTCGCGAACCCCCCGACCATTTCTCATTAACCCGAGGGGGGGGGGTCCAAAGTGTTGTTTTAATGGCTGCGAAGATTTGTGCTGTGGCGTCACCATTGAGTTTCACACCCCCTCTGCCCAAAACCAGAAACTAGGAGGTAACCCCCCCCCCCCCCCCCCCAACCACTAGTGGTTTTCCACGCTCGATGACCGTTCCTCTCGCCCCCGATGACCGTTACCTCCCATGTACTCAGCCAACGGACATCCCTTCCCATGCCACAACCATTGGTCCATCGCCCAATATCTTTCCTCCACATTACTTGAACGTTATCCTCCAATGCTCCACTCATAGCCATTTGATCGCCCCGTTGTCCATTAAGCGGCTCCTCAACTATTAATTTCCCTATTATGCATTAATCCCCATCAGAGCCGTTAAACCCCTATAGTCATATCCCAGACCATTAAACCCAGATCGTAGTCTATAAAATCAACTGTAGACTCCCTTTCATTACTTTACTTTCTCGTCCAAATTGCTATTATCCCCGCATTTTATTCTAAATTAATTTGTCATCTTTGTACTCTGCAACCACTATCCTCATTTCTATAATCACTGCCACCCTATCTGCAACCCGATCATCAAAAATATTTCCTCATTCGATACCCTGTCAAACATGGCTCCCAAAGCCAAGACCAAAAAGAAAAAGACCCTTAAGGGTAAAGCTAAGAAATAGGTGAAAAAAGAGGTCCATATCGTCAATCATGTTGTAGAGTTTGCTAATGCAGTTGCAGAAGAAATCCGTACTGCAACACCACAGCTTAACCTCGAACACATACCCCTCACCGATGCCTTTTTCAAAGTCACAGACTCTCATTCAGAATTTAATTTCTATGAGCTACATCTATGGTTAAAAAAAATCATGTAGATGACCAGGACCCTATTAGGTTCTGGGAATCCATGTTACCTTTGTTTTATTTTCCACAAACTCACCCTTTTCCAGATCTAATTGACTGGTGTCAGAAACAATATGATCATATAACCAGATTAGTGGTGGCTTAGAATTGAAACATTCTGATCACCATATCCCCTTAAACCATAAACCAGATGTTACTCATTCCTTCATCTGATTCCCTCTCTCATTTCTCACCTGCTGCTCTCATGGACCTTTATCATAAGCTATCCTTCCCTCAAAGAGCCCAGATATTTGAAATACTCCTACCTAAGGATATAAAGTTACCCAAGAAAAATCCACCATACTCATCCTCAATCTCTCCTGAGGCCTCCAAACACTACATCTCTCTCCTTTCATACATGCTAGGATACCCAAATGACCAAATTGTTGATGAACCCATCATGGGGTTCTTATCTATTTTTAGCAAAGACAAATCACCATTGTTTATGTATAATTACAACCAATACTTGGCTAAAAATATACATGAACAATTCATGAACTTCTCTACACAAGGAGTGTTCAATTATACTTTTGTAATTGTTCACATATTTTTTGTTTCAACAAGAAGATATGCTACCTATCCACTTCAACAAGCAAGATGCACAAGGAGTGAATTAATGAGTGATTCACTGGACAAATTTGGTCAGAGTATCATCAACAACCACTTCTTTTGCAAAGTTTATAGACTCATTAATACATCCAGTAAGGCAGCTTCTGTTCCACAGGTAAATCCTCTCTGCAGACAGAGATGATCCCTCTAGCCCTAGGGTGGGGCTAGAAACAAATATACATGCTAGAATGTAGGTTCCTAAATACATAATGGAAAAGGACGTGGTAGATTGAACTACCTGGAATCTAATGTTGTTGATGCAGTTGTAGTAGTGGTGACCTCTCGCTCCTACCTTGGCAAGTCACAATCCATCTGCAATCATGCTCGGTTACTTACACATGAGACATCAAACAAGAGAAGAAAACAACATAATAATTCCATTCATAATCACTAACCAGTCAAAGAGGGCTAAGCATGTTGTGTTAAATCAAACAAACATAACATAGAATGGGAACACAAATTCTAGTCATGTATATATCAATAGAAGGAAGAGGTACAACCAATGCTTTGACGTCTTAGTCTCCTCCAGCGGGGTTCAGCCGAAGCGCGTCTCAGTACTTGTCAAGGGATTCGAATGGGATGAAGGCATGGAATTAAAATCTCAATGGAGTTCCTCCTTGTTCTATCTCTCTCTTAATTCAACTCAGCTATAGTATCAGGAAGGCCTATGATCAATTATCTTGATACCACTTCCCTAATGCACTAGAAAAATGACGCAGAGAGTTTGGCCATCAAGAGACATATCCTTTTTCCAAGGGTATGTGGGAGGAGAGTACTTGGCAAGGTACTTGCATCATGAGACAGCAAGGAGTGTGGATGCATGATGGTGATGTGATAATTATGTTTTCACCACATGAGTTGCGTGATGGAGGTATGATGGGGCAGCAAAGACATTTGTTGCTCTGGAGGACAGAGAGAGAGCAAGGACTAAGTTGCTCTCACATTTGGCATTATGTTGCAATGGGAGGATATGGAAACATTATGGGAGAGGTCTTTGACATTGGACATGTCAGAGAATGGATGATGAGTTGGTAGGAGCCTATTTGCATAAGCCAACAACGCTGTCACTTTGGAGCATGAGCTTGTTGATGGAGTGTTCCCAGGATTACTTCATATTTGATGCACTTGGTGGGCATAGAGGAGGTGATATTGGTAGAGTGATGAATGGACTCATTGTTTATTGTGGTATGTTCTCCTTGACTTGGATTTCCAAGCATGAGAAGGAGGATTTTCATGCAGCATGTGGTGCATTCCTCTTCAGATGGGTATGCCATACCACTATGGAGGATTCATTTATGGATCTTGTCACCATCTTGCTTCCATCACATGGTAAGAATTATGTTTATGCAATTGTTGATTGTTCAATATAATATTTGCATGCTCTTACCTTTTCATTGTAGTGCATTGCTCTACAAAGGGGAAAGTTTTTCTTTAGGCTCCATGGTCTATTTTTTGCCAGCTATCATGATGGAGACAACCATCTACTATATGATCGGGGGAAAGTATGTGGTTACTTCTTGTGTGCTCAATTGACATATTCAGCCATCTACTATTTACTAGTGGGTGTGATGACTTATACAACAAGCCATTTGTCAAGAGACAATTTGCCATACCATTGTTTGAAGCTGCAGTGGGGAAGACTGCGCTGTGACCACTTAGGAGACTATTGGTACCTTCTAGCACCACATAAAACCCTCAGTATTTCTTTCATTATGATGCTGATCATGATCCTATTTTCTGATATCATTCTTGCCTATATGAGGATCATGATTGGAGGAGGGACACATGGAGTGGATGTGTTCTATGGGGAGGAGGATTCCCTCACTTCCTGCATTACATGTTCTAAGGGGAGCATGGGGAGAGACATGGCCCCTATAGAAAAGTATTTTTTTATGTGTGAGGAAGGCCATGAGATGGATGAGATGCTTTATGATAATGATTTCTTATCTATAATGTATGAGATGGTTTGGGCCAGCTTGATTCACAGCGCTGGGAGAGGGACCTTTGGAGGTCTAGCTTCTTTCTTACCATTGGGGGGCAACAATATTGTAGCCCAAGATCAACAAATTCTCTACACTTATCTTAACTGGAGAGGGATACCGCATGGGGTAGGCTCTCTTGTCTACCATATTCATATTTTCATCCCACCTATTCTACATGAGCTCAAGGTGGAAGAGGTCCTTCAAGAGTTGCCAATTTGGAGGGTGACTCATTTTTTTTGGTTGATAGCTTGGGGGGAGGAGATTCAAAGGGGGATGATGTATCCCAATTCATATCAGCCCTCATGTTTCAAGAGAACCTTCAAACAGCCCATTGTTGCTTCCATAGATGTTTCACTGTCACATAATGTCAACTATTTAGATAGCTTACACACTTGGGAGGAGAAACTTGGAGATATATTGATGATGCAACACCTTGATCCTTGGGAGACTTCATCTTACGAGGGTGCTACAGGGGAGAAGAGGATTCTCTTCAGTCCTATCCTTGCAGTTTCTTGGGGACAAGCAACATTTGTGAAGTGTATCAGCCCTCAATAAACTCATGTTTCTAGAGAGTTTATGGTATTAGCCCTCATGTTTCAAGTGGTATCCATCCTACTTTGTAGAGCTGCAAAGGCTCCTCCCTCTAATGTAATGGCTGCCCCAACTGCTCATGTAGAAATCTGCGCTTCTAAGGTTGTGATAGCACTGGTACCTGTCTTTCCCCATGGTAGTGTGGACCCTCTCTCCTCTAATCTCTCTTCATCAAAAGTTCTGATCATCCCTTCAGTGAACTCAGAAAAAGAAGTCACTCTTGTGTGGCTTAAGTGACTGCACCACCAAGCATTGGCTTCACCCTCCAGGTGCAGCACTGCAACTTCTGCTGCCTCCCTGTCTTCCACTGGGTGAAGTAGGAAGAATGACTCAAGATTTCTTGCCCAAGTTTTTGCTGTAGTTGACCCAAAAAATTTGGACAATAGGAATCTATTGCCTTTAATCTCCCTTTGGCTGCAGGGTCTTTTCTCTTCTCTCAGTTGAATAAACTGAGGAAAATCTAGGGTCTTTCTAAAAGCCCTAGGTTGGCACTTGTATTCTACCAAATATCCACTTAGGATTTCATGCTCTAAGTGGTCTCCTTGCTCTTCACCTCCTTTATTATAACAGGAAGTGCATGCATCTTTTTCTGCCTTTTGAAGCCTAGAGGTTTCACTACAGCTCTCTCCTCCTTAAAACCCTTTTGGAGTTTCAATGCATTTCTCTGGGATGCATTACAGTGGTATCAGAGCATGATCTCTGGCATAGCCTGTGAGATCAAGCTATCAGAGAAGTAAAGAGAAGAGATCAGAATGATGAAGAGGATTATTTTACTCTCATCAGTGTTCAGATATAAGAAGAGCCTCTCCAAAGAGGTAAATCAGAAGAGAGAAAGAAGATGCACCAAGACTCCTAGGGGGTTTCGAGAAAAATCAAGCTGCAGTAAGACTTGCATAAGGTTTCGAGAAGAAGAAGGAAGCCCTAGCACTTCCTATCAGCAAAGCAGAAGACCGGAGAATCCTAGATCTCCTCATAGATCTACTATGCCCACTTTCTTTGAAGAAGGTGAGAGGTATAGCAATGAAGAAGAGAGATGCAAAGAAACTCCTAAAGGGTTTCAAGATGAAGAGGAAGAACTATACACTTCCTGTCATCACAAAGCAAGGAGAATGACTAAGGAAGAGATCTCATTGCTTCTTTTTCAAACATTGAAGAGTACTGAAGAAAATCTCAAGGAGTTTGATGAGGAGATGAAAAAGATGAGCTACAAAGAGACATCTCCCAAGGAAACAAAGGACGATGTCAATCTTGTTACTTTGGGCAAGAGATCTCCATTTTCACCTTCTACTACTAAGGTATTTGCATCTAGAGAAGAGGCACTTGCATCTTTGCAAGGTAGTCTTTAGCTCTTAACATATAGAGTCCCATGCATGAATTAGGAGATGCATGAGGAGGAGAAGGAAGACACCAGTGCTGGTACGCTTGAAGAAAGGAGGCCATCATCCTTGCTAGTAGTTGGAGGCATCATTGATCCAGGTGGAGGAACTCTTGTGTTCTGTCAAGAGATTCCCACATATCAGTTGATCCAAGGTATACATGAAATTTCAACACATTTTGTTTCAAGATTAATGCATAGCCAAGGATTAAATCAAAATGTTGGCTTGAAGCAAAGACATGTCACAGCGCAGAGGACACTTGATCTAATCAAAGATGAGACTGGAAAACATCCCTATGCATCATTGTTCAGATGCATTCAATCTCTTGGGTTGAGATGTAGGGTCTCAAGAAAGGGGATTAGTACTATCCTATGTTCAATGACTAATTGTGAGATCAGTAATGAAACTTGCTTTGAGACAGTACATGCATCACTTTGCAGATCTACAACGTTGTCAATTAGGGACTGTGACAAAAAGGCTTCAGCTCTCTTGGAGCATTCTAGAGGTAGCTTCAACCTTGAAGCAGTGGAGAAGAAGAAGATGAATAGTAGACATATTGGGATGAGAAGCATTTTCTCCCCTCTATATGACACTCTCTCAATGAGCATGCTACAACTCAAAGAGAGACTTCTACTTACTGCAAATTCAAAGCCTCACTAGTTTTGGAAGGCCATAGATGGAAGAAAGGTCTTACTAAGAGATCTCAACAAAGATGCATTTCAATATTTCATGAGATTTAAGGTTCTTCATTAGTTCAAAGGAGATGGTATTCTATAAAGGGAGGATGCCATGATTATGCAGCACATCACTCATCTTCCATATTGGAGTGATTGGATGAGGATGATGAGCAAGAGATCACATGATCACTTGGAGACATATATGGGCCAGCAAGCTTGGTTACACTAGTTTCCCTTGGGAGACTCCTATCACTCCCCAAAGCACCTATTTTTATGATCTATGCCTTGAAGAATGGTCATGAAATGAATAAGGAGGCATGGCAACACTGGTTGCTTTGGGGTAAGCATGATCACTACCCAAAGATTCTCATTCTCTCATCTCATGCTTTATGCATCATTAATAGAGTATATGAAAAGGAATCATGGTTGATGTGGTTGTTAAAAGGAGAGTTTGGACATCACATGTTGATTCTCATGTCCATGTATTCACCCATGTTTGAAATATGTCTCATTTATCCACATGTATTTCTGTTGGAGGTATGTTTAATGAATGAACTTTGGCTTGGGAGGAGGAATGACTCCCACATGATGTGGTATGAGGGAGCTTGCTTGTACTATATTGATGAGACATTTCACATGTCCATCATTGTGTTATTGCTCCATGATCCACATGTTGATAAGGCAAGAGGGCTGCAGTCCCAGCTTGGGTGAGTATGTATTTTCTGAATCATGCCTGATTGCTGCGCCAGTAGAGTATGTATAATTTTTAATCCTTGAGAGGGTATATTACTTCACATACACCTATGTCTATGTGTTTTGCATTGTGTAAAATTTGGCATATTGATCTCATGATGTGCATTGATGATAATACTTTGTATTGGGATGATGTGACATATCATATGTCCATTAGTATGGTTTGGTTTCATGGTGCACATGAGGAGGAAAGAAGGCAGCAAGACCTCTTGTTTCTTTGGTTGCTTTTATATGATTATGGTGACCACCCCATAACTCATAATTTTCTGATTCATGCCCTATGTATTAAAGATAAATTGCAGCAAGGGAGGGCATGTACATCATCTCTTGGAAAGCTTAGCTTGCCCATCTTACATGGAGGAGATGGAGGATGGCAGCAAAGGGCCTTGCTCCGGTGGTTATTATTAGGGGAATATGGTTTGACATCTTTTTCCACCCATGTTTCTCCTTCACTTCTTCTTTTGCATAACACTGGAATGATGGAGTTTGGATCCAACAAGGCCAACAGGGCTAAGAATGAGGGCATAACAATGCTCAATCAAATCCATGAGACATGGGAGGGAGGAATGTTTTTCATGATGGAGATTTTCCTTCATGGGAGAAGCTACTTTATTTTATGTCTCTCATATGTTTATGATGGTGTTGGATATCATGTAATTTTCATTTTGTACTTCATGATAGGAAGAGGACATCTAACCTTACAATTGGAAGTCATCTCATGCATTTGTGGAAGACAACTTTGGAACCAAACATACATAACCTCTTGCAGCAAATGGAGGAAGCCTTCCTTATGTGGATGCCATTTGGAGGGGAATAGATGGTTTTAATATACAATAAGAGTTGCTTGAGGGCAAGCAACATTTTTCCGGGGGAGACTGTAATGTTCCCAATTTTTGCTGCTAATGGGAATATTGCATTTTATTTTCAGTTTGCTTAACTCATGAATAAAAGTGTAAAGGAGGAACTCTAAAAATCCTAATCAGCAAAATAAATCAATGCCCAATGTGAACATGGAAAGATCTGGTCCATTTCAATAAAATCCACCTAGGTGTGAAAAGGAATGAAGAAGGTTGGCTAGGTCAACAGGACCAAATCACAACAATATCTAGATGCATTGAACCTCCTTATTGATTAGCGCAGTTTTAGATGGAGACCCTTCATGTGAAAAGGGTTAACTCATTGGAGGTGGTTTGGGGTTTTCTAAACCCTAATATTATAAAATAAAGTGGAAGGCCACAAGGAAAGGTATTTGAAGATAATTCGATTTTGAGATTGCTTAGGCAACTCAAACTCTCTTAGCTGTTTAGCTAGAGAGAGAGGGATCTCATGTTTAGGAATTCTTCCTCCTTCATTGAGGAGCTCTTGAAGGAGTATGTTCTAAAATGCCTCACATCTAGGCTTGAGGCCAAGCTTCCTCCTCTAGCTACAACCTTTTCTGTTGGGCAGGAATTGCTGTGTTGCAGGGTGTTGGAGTGAGGGGTTTTCAACACCACTTCCAGATCTAGTTTTGCAGAAAAAGGAGCATTCCTTTCTCTGGAAGATTAGTGAGGAAGCCTTGAGCTTCATATTCAGATATTGGAATCAGGCCAAAGGACCTTCCAACATCATCTGCGCAGTATACTTCAGAAACTGCATCATTTTTCCAGTGCATTACTGCAGCAGGGTTTCTACCCTAGTTTGGTGCTTATTTCCTTGAGGAAGGGTCATCTCTTCTTCCGGAAAGTTTGTATTGCAGCCCTATTCTGTAATTTTGCACATTTCAGCTCATATACTCAGACTTTTAGTGATTCTGCATTTTTCAGATCCATATTCTACAGATCTGATACTTGTATTTGTTCTTTCATGAAATCTCATTGCTGGGTCATCTATTTGATGTATAAAAGGAGTTGAATCTCTATTTTTCTTCATTATATATTATAATAAACTTCAGATCTAATGTTTCAGACATATTTTTTCTAATTTATTCATAAATTACGCTCTGCATGCTTCAGCCATTTTCTGCATACTCAAAGTCATGGGAAATCAGCATTTTTAAGCATATCCGGGGATGGAGGAACTGTTTAACATAGCTAGAATGCTTTGTTTGAGCTGAAATTTGGAGCATAGGTCCCTCACGACATAATATAAAATAACCTCCTGCCATTTCCCCTAATTTTATGCAGATTTCTGAATACATCTATTTTAGTGTCAAAATCATTGCTTTTCCCCACTTTTTGGATCCTAAATTCATATCTAAGTTGCTGATGTACTTGATATCAGTTGATGAGTGTCTATCAGCACATTTTATGCATTGATAGCTCTCTACACTTTTAGTAGAGCGTTTTACTTTGATGCAACCCCTCATTGGGCCTTCTCTTGAAGATAACTAGGTGTGGGAGATCTGCTTAACCCACCTAGTCTTATTTGTTTCAACTCAAATCTTGGATTTAGTTTGTTTATTGTCTGATATAAAGGATCCAAGAGTCATTCTTCTGTTCCATTGCATATTTTCCTGAAAATGCATTTTTCATTGCATGATTCATAAGTTGTTCCTAAAAAGGAACATTATAGTGGTATCAGAGCCAAGGTCTCGAGTTCGAGACTCGCGGAACGTGGTGGGTTGTAATATCCCGTGTGTGGGTAGGGCCCTCAGCCACGTGTCCGGGTATATGTAATGAGGGGTGCTGCGCAATGGCCCCCGCCCTTAGATGCTCCAGTGGGGTTAGGCCCACCCTTAACACCCTGGGATGCCTCCAATACCACTGTAATGTTCCCAAATTAGGAACAACTACACTATTTGGAATAATATGAGTTATTAACAATGTGGAGCTACAAAAATATAACTGATAAATGATGTCAAATCAGTTAACCTTCAATAAAATATGTAGCAGCAGCTTTATACAATGTTTTATAGACCAAAAGGTTGGGAAAAGTGATGATTTAGGCACTAAGACGTATGTATTCAGAGTTCTGCGTAAAAATAAGAGAAATTGTGGGAGGTTATTTTAGATTAGTTCATGAGGGACCTATGCTATGAATTTCAACTCAAACAATAAGTATAGCTAAGTTAAACAGTTCCACCTTCCTCAACTAGGCTTAAAAACCCTGATTTCCCATGACTTAATGTATGCAGAAATTTACTGAAGCTTAGAGAGTGTATTTTCTGAAGGGTTTGGTGAGTTTATGTAGAGATAATAGTACGACAAACTAATAATATGATTCAAAGATCTTACATTAAATAATACAGCTCTATACTTGAAGAAAAGGCCTAAAACCCAAGCTTTATGACACAAGAAGTGGATGATGAACCAGAGAGCGTAGTCTCCTCCAGCGGGGTTCAGCCGAAGTGCATCTCAGTACTTGTCAAGGGATTCGGATGGGATGAAGGCATGAAATTAAAATCTCAATGGAGTTCCTCCTTGTTCTATCTCTCTCTGAATTCAATTCAAAACAGGAGATCCCTCTCTCTCTAGCTAAACAACCAAGAGAGTTTGAGTTGCCTAAGAAATCTCAAAATCAACCCTTGATGCTGATCCTTCTCTTCTTCCTCCATATCACAATCCCCAAAAACTGCTACAAATGGCTCCAGAATTGTGCCATGGTTCCCACATGTTAAAATACTTGGAATCCCTTGCATAGAAACAAGGACTCCTCCCATGGAAGCAATGGCTCCCTTCTCATCTCCATGTGGTGATGGATCTTCCTCCAATGATATAGCGTTGTGGGTTCTTCTATGCACATTCTCTTCACCAATCAATGAGAATACCTCATCATCAAGGAGAGACCCTAGATCTTGGTCATCTCTTGAAGGAAGTACCTCCATGTCTTCACAAATGGAAGAGAGCCCTTCATATAATAGGGATCTTGCCCTTGGCAAGCCATCATACATGTTTTCATCCCCTTTGGAAGTAAGGAATGGATTTTATTTTATGGTTCCACCTAATGTATGCAAAGTGTTTGAACAATGCTGTAATGTTCCAGATTGGGAGCAACTCATGAATCATACACTAAAATATGAATTTTCAGAAAAATATGCTTTGGAAAGGAAAATAACTCTTGGATCCTTTATATAAGATAATATAAAATATAAATCCAATATCTGAGCTGAAACAAATAAGACTAGTGGGTTAAACAGATCTCCCACACCTAGTTATCTTCAATAAATTGCCCAATGAGGGTTGCAGCAAGGGAAAACGGCCTGCTGAAAGTGTAGATAGTTTTCAATACATAAAATATGTTTATATACACTCATACATCAATTAGAAATATAACAGAAATAAATATGTTCAATCCCTTCATCCAATAGTGGGGAAAAGTGAGGATTTATGGCCCAAAATGGATGTATTTAGAAATATGCGTAAAATTAAGGGAACTGGTGGGAGGTTACTTTAAATTAGGTCATGAGGGACCTATGCTCCGAATTTTAGCTCAAACAAGTAATTATAGCTATGTTAAACAGTTCCTCCATCCCCGGATATGCTTAAAAATGTTGATTTCCCATGACTTTGAGTATGCAGAAAATGGTTGAAGCATGCAGAGCGTAATTTCTGAAGAAATTAGACAAAATATGTCTGAAACATCAGATATGAAGTTTATTATAACAGATAATGAAGAAAAATAGAGACTCAGCTCCTTTTATACATCAAATAGATCACTCGGCAAGGGGATTTCATGAAAGAACAAATACAAGTATCAGATCTGCAAAATATGGATCTGAAAAATAAAGAATCACTGAAACTATGAGTATAGGAGCTTAGATGTGCAAAATTGTAGAAGAGGTCTGCAATACAAACTTTCTGGAAGAAGGGATGGCCCTTCCTCAAGAAAATAAGCACTAAACTAGGGTAGAAACTCTGCTGCAGCAATGCACTGGAAAAATGACGCAGTTTCTGAAGTATTCTATGCAGATGATGTTGGAAGGCCCTTTGGCCAGATGCCAATATCTAAATATGAAGCTCAAGGCTTCCTTACTAATATTCCAGAGAAAGGAATGCTCCCTTTTCTGCAAAACTAGATTTGGAAGTGGTGTTGAAAACCCCTCACTGCAACACCCAACAACACAGTATTATTATGCTACAGAAATAATGTTGTCTTGATGGAGGATTCTTGGCATCAAGCTTATATGTGAGGCATTTCAGAACCTAATCCTTCAAGAGCTCCTCAATGAAGGAGGAGGAATTCCTAAATAGGAAATTCCTCTCTGTAGCTAAACAACCAGAGATTTTGAGTTGCCTAAGCAATCTCGAAATCGAATTATCTTCAACCCCTTTCCTTGTGGCCTTCCTCTTCATTTTATAACATTAGGGCTTAGAAAACCCTAAACCACCTCCAATGACTTAACCCTTTTCACATGAATGGTCTCCATATAAAACTGCGTTGATCAATAAGGAGGTTCAATGCATCTAGACACTGCTGTGATTTGGGTCTGTTGACCTAGTCAACCTTCTTCATTCCTTTTCACACCTAAGTGTATTTTATTGAAATGGCCCAGATTTTTCCATGTTCACATTGGGCATTGATTTATTTTTCTGATTAGAAGTTTTAGAGTTCCTCCTTTACACCTTTATTCATGAGTTAAGAAAACTGAAATTAAAATGCAATATTCCCATTAGCTGCAAAAATTGGGAATATTACAGTCTCCCCCGGAAAAATGTTGCTTTCCCACAAGCAAATCTTATTGTATATGCAAACCATCTATTCCCTACAAATGGCATCCACATAAGGAAGGCTTCCTCCATTTGCTGCAAGAGGTTATGTATGTTTGGTTCCAAATTTGTCTTCTACAAATGCATGAGATGACTTCCAACTATAAGGTTAGATGTCCTCTTCTTATCATGAAGTACAAAATGACAATTACATGATGTCTAACACCATCATAAACACATGAGAGACATAAAATAAAGTAGCTCCTTCCATAAAGGAAAAGCTTCATCATGAAAAAACATTCCTCCATCCATGTTTTATGAACTTGATTAAGCTTTGTTATGCTTTCAGTCTTAGCCCTGTTGGCCTTGTTGGATCCAAATTCCATCATTCTAGTGTTATGCAAAAGAATAAGTGAACGAGCAACATGGGTGGACAAAGATGTCAAACCATATTCCCCTAATAATAACCACTGGAGAAAGGCCCTTTCCTGCCCTCCTCCATCTCCTCCATGTAAGATGGGCAAGCCAAGCTTTCCAAAAGATGATGTACATGCCCTCCCTTGCTGCAATTTATCTTTAATACATAGGGCATGAATCAGAAAATTATGAATTATGGGGTGGTCACCATACTCATTTAAAATCAACCAAAGCAACAAGAGGTCTTGCTGCCTTCTTTCCTCCTCATGTGCATCATGAAACCAAACCATACTAATGGACATATGATATGTCACATCATCCCAATACAAATTATTATCATCAATGCACATCATGAGATCAATATGCCAAATTTTACATAATGCAAAACACATAGACATAGGAGATGTCATGTGGTGGCCATACTTTCTCAAGTGAAACAAAATTATGCATGCCTTCTCTTGCTGCAACATATCATTGAAATCCAAGGCATGATTCAGAAAATGATGAGCTATTGGGGAGTAACCATACTCACCCAAGAGCAGCCATAGCAACAAGGACTTTTGCAGCCCTCTTGCCTTATCAACATGTGGATCATGGAGCAATAACACAATGATGGACATGTGATATGTCTCATAAACATAGTACAAGAAAGCTCCCTCATACCACATCATGTGGGAGTCATTCCTCCTCCCAAGCCAAATTTCATGCATGAAACATACCTCCAATAGAAATACTGTGGATAAATGAGACATATTTCAAACATGGGTGAATACATGGACACGAGATTTAACATGTGATGTCCAAACTCTCCTTTTAAAACCACATCAACCACGCTTCCTTTTCATATACCCTATTAATGATGCATAAAGCATTAGATGAGAGAATGAGAATATTTGGGTAGTGATCATGCTTACCCCAAAGAAACCAGTGTTGCCATGCCCCCTTATTCATTTCATGACCATTCTTCAAGGCATCGATCAGAGAAATAGGTGCCTTTAGAGAGTGATAGGAGTCTCCCAAGGGAAACCGGCATAACCAAGCTTGATGGCCCATATATGTCTGCAAGTGATCATGTGATCTCCTGCTCATCATCCTCATCCAATCACTCCAATATGGAAGATGAGTGATGTGCTGCATAATCATGGCATCCTCCCTTTGTAGAATACCATCTCCTTTGAACCAATGAAGAACCTTGCATCTCATGAAATATTGAAATGCATATTTGTTGAGATCTCTTAGTGAGACCTTTCTTCCATCTATGGCCTTCCAAAACCAGTGAGGCTTTGAATCTGCAGTAAGTAGAAGTCTCTCTTTGAGCTGTAGCATGCTAATTGAGAGAGTGTCATCTAGAGGGGAGAAAATGCTTCTCATCTCAAGATGTCTACTCTTCATCTTCTTCTTCTCCACTGCTTCAAAGTTGAAGTTGCCTCTATAATTCTCCAAGAGAGCTGAAGCCTCTTTGTCACAGTCACTAAGTGACAACACTGTAGATCTGCAAAGTGATGCATGTACTGTCTCAAAGAAAGTTTCATTACTGATCTCACAATTAGCCATTGAACATAGGATAGTACTAATCCCCTTTCTTGAGACCCTGCATCTCAACCCAAGAGATTGAATGCAGCTCAACAATGATGCATAGGGATAGTTTCCAGTCTCATCCTTGATTAGATCAAGGGTCCTCTGTGCTGTGACATGTCTTTGCTTCAAATTAGCATTTTGATTTAATCCTTGGCTATGCATTAATCTTGAAACAATATGTGCTAAAATTTCATGCATACCTTGGATCAACTGATATGTGGGAACCTCTTGACATAACACAAGAGTTCCTCCACCCGGATCAATGATTCCTCCAACTGCTGGCAAGAATGATGGTCTCCTTTCTTCAAGCATACCAGCGGTGGTATCTTCTTTCTCCTCCTCATGCATCTCCTGATTCATGCATGGGACTCCATATGTTAAGAGCTCAAGACTACCTTGCAAAGATGCAAGTGCCTCTTCTCTAGATGCAAGCACCTTAGCAGCAAATGGTGAAAAAGGAGATCTCTTGCCCAAAGTGACACGATTGAAATTCTCCTTTGTTTCCTTGGGAGATGTCTCTTTGTAGCTCATATTTTTCCCCTCCTCATCAAACTCCTTGAGATTTTCTTCAATACTCTTCAATGTTTGAAAAAGAAGCAATGAGATCTCTTCTCCAGTCATTCTCCCCTTTGTGATGACAGGAAGTGTATAGTTCTTCCTCTTCATCTGGAAACCCTTTAAGAGTTTCTTTTCATCTCTGTTCTTCATTGCTATAACTCTCACCTTCTTCAAAGAAAGTGGGCATAGTGGATCTATGAGGAGATCTAGGATTCTCTGGTTTTCTATTTTGCTGATAGGAAGTGTTGGGGCTTCCTTCCCCTTCTTGAAACCTCTTGCATATTTTACTACAAATTCTTCTCGAAACCCTCTAGGAGTCTCAGTGCATCTTCTTTCTCTCTTCTGATCTACCTCTTTGGATAGGCCCTTCTTAGATCTAAACACTGATGAGAGTAATATCATCCTCTCCATCATTCTAATATTTTTTTGTTATCTTCAATTCTCTGATAGCTTGATCTCGCAGGTTTTTCCAGAGATCATGCTCTCATACCACTGTAATGTTCTAGATTGGGAACAACTCATGAATCATACACTAAAATATGAATTTTCAGAAAAATGTGCTTTAAAACAGGAAAATAACTCTTGGATCCTTTAGATAAGATAATATACAATATAAATCCAATATCTGAGTTGAAACAAATAAGACTAGGTGGGTTAAACAGATCTCCCACACCTATTTATCTTCAAGAAATTGCCCAATGAGGGCTACAGCAAGGGAAAACGGCCTGCTGAAAGTGTAGAGAGTTTTCAATACATAAAATATGTTGATAGAAACTCATACATCAATTATAAACACATCAGCAAGAAATATGTTCAATCCCTTCATCCAATAGTGAGGAAAAGTGAGGATTTATGGCCCAAAATGGATGTATTCATAAATATGTGTAAAATTAAGGGAAATGGTGGGGGGTTATTTTATATTAGGTCATTAGGGACCTATTCTCCAAATTTCAGCTGAAAAAAAGTAGTCTAGATATGTTAAACAGTTCATCCATCCCCGGATATGCTTAAAAATGTTGATTTCCCATGACTTTGAGTATCCAGAAAATGGTTGAAGCATGCAGAGCATAATTTATAAATAAATTATACAACATATGTTTGAAACATTATATCTGAAGTTTATTATAACAGATAATGAATAAAAATATAAATTCGGCTCCTTTTATACATCAAATAGATCACTCGGCAAGGGGATTTCATGAAAGAACAAATACAAGTATTAGATCTGCAGAATATGGATCTAAAAAATTAAAAATCACTAAAAATATGAGTATATGAGGTGAGATATGAAAAATTACAGAAGAGGGCTGCAATTCAAACTTTCTGGAAGAAGGGATTGCCCTTCCTCAAGGAAATAAGCACCAAACTAGGGTAGAAACCCTGCTGCAGCAGTGCAATGGAAAAATGACACAATTTCTGAAGTATAATAGGCAGATGATGTTGGAAGGTCCTTTTTCTTGATGCCAAGATCTGAATATGAAGCTCAAGGCTTCCTCACTAATCTTCCAGAGAAAGGAATGCTCCCTTTTCTGCATAACTAGATTTGGAAGTGGTGTTGAAAACCCCTTACTGCAACACCCAACAACACAATATTATTCTAATACAGAAATAACGCTATCTTGATGGAGGATGCTTGGCCTCAAGCCTATATGTGAGGCATTTCAGAACATAATCCTTCAAGAGCTCCTCAATGAAGGAGGAGGAATTCCTAAACAGGAAATTCCTCTCTAGCTAAACAGCCAGAGATTTTGAGTTGCTTAAGAAATCTTGAAATCAAATTATCTTCAACCCCTTTCCTTGTGGCCTTCCTCTTCATTTTTTAAAATTAGGGCTTAGAAAACCCTAAACCACCTCCAATGAGTTAACCCTTTTCACATGAAGGGTTTCCATCTAAAACTGCGTTGATCAATAAGGAGGTTCAATGCATCTAGACACTGATGTGATTTGGGTCTGTTGACCTAGTCAACCTTCTTCATTCCTTTTCACACCTAAGTGTATTTTATTGAAATGGCCCAGATTTGTCCATGTTCACATTGGGCATTGATTTATTTTTCTGATTAGGAGTTTTAGAGTTCCTCCTTTACACTTTTATTCATGAGTTAAGCAAACTGAAATTAAAATGCAATATTCCCATTAGCTGCAAAAATTGGGAATATTACAGGGAACCCAAATTCTAGTCATGTATATATCAATAGAAGGAAGAGGTAAAACCAATGCTTTGACGTCGTAGTCTCCTCCAGCAGGGTTCAGCTGAAGGGCGTCTCAGTACTTGTCAAGGGATTCGGATGAGATGAAGGCATGGAATTAAAATCTCAATGGAGTTCCTCCTTGTTCTATATCTCTCTCAATTCAACTCAGCTATAGTATCAATTCTCCAAATTCAGCTATTCAGTTGTTTAGCTAGCTTGTGCAAAGAGGGATAACTTCTTTTTATAGAGGAAAAGGAGGAAGTTGGGATCCCTGCAAAGGTGGGAGGGAGGCCTATCCTTTAGGAGGTTTTCATGGGAGGTAGAAACCATAAACTAAAGGAGGGAGTCTGTGGTTATTCATTCCAACCACTCCCAATGACTCATCCTCGAAGTTGTTGAAGTGGAATCTTCGCCTCTATTTAAAAAAAACATTCCATAAATAGCTTTGTGCGGGTGTCTAACTAGAACAGAGCACCAACTGGCATAGACCCAATGTTAATTTTCCCACTCGGTAATTGGCTACTCGCGCCAAGGAAAAAACAAGGGTTTTTACAGCTCTGCTCAGGGAATTGTCAACAGAAGGAACATTGCTCTCATGTAAAGAGATGCAATGATGGTATTTGCAAGGCATGACACTTCTTATTAGTCATAGAAATGACACTCCAATGTGCAAGTTTGGGATTGTAGGAATAGTGAAAAAATGGTGTGTAATAGATGCCCCCTAAAGCATGAGGTCCGAGGGAGAGGGAGGGATGAAATGCTTTATGAGAATGCAAAAAAATACCGCTATCGGAAAACCTGCAATTACAAATACAAATGATATCTCTGATACATGAATATGTGGCATGGGTGCAGCCATCCATAATAGAGTACATAAAAACTGAGATCCAAGGTATGGACTCAACCATCCGGAAGTAAGGATCAAAAAATAGAATCAGGTATGGTCGCAGCCATCCAAAAAAGAGTCATGTAATAAGTCATGATAATACACAAAAATCCACAACCTAGATTTTATCAGACAAAACCCAAAGTCTTACTCTCCATTTCGACCCGAACAAGTACAATTTCAAGCATGCAAATATATGAGCTGAAGTCGAACATGCATGAAAATCGTCTGATTACCAGCCAATGATAAGAGCCATTAACAGACGCGAGAGAAACCACCAATAATGACGATGGCCCTCAAGGTACAAAAAGGTACAATCTACGGAATGTGAATAGTGATCTGATGTCGAACACCCGTAGAATCACCCGATCGAAGGCCAATGATGTGAACCTTGCATCGAATGCGAAAAACCTGCTATTGAGGCATGCAGGTTCCAAGGTACCAAAAGGGAGTCTCTAGATCAAATTTCTTGAAGTCGACAGAAAGTGATCTAGTCAAAGGAGGGCCATAATTTTTCCCACATCATCGACACGAGAAAGAGGAACATGATGAAAGTGAATCAGGACAAACATGGAATCAAAGGAAGGTTGAGAACAGCAAAGGCAAAAATTCTCTTGAACATATCAGCGACACGACACTAGATTTGGCAGTATTTGACATCAAGGGATCTGAGGTCATGATGACATGGCAGAGAGTAAATGAGAGGTCAAAAGAGATTACCCAAACCCATGAAGGTAAAAATGACGAAATGAGATGTCCCCAACCTGACATGAACATAGACAAGTGTCATGTTCAAGAGCGACATACTACCAATCATAACTAGAACTGAGTTCCATTTTCCCCCACCATTTCTGGCGAGCATATGATTGCAATGTAAGTTTGTCCTTTGGAAAAATCCACCCTAGTACATTTTACGAGCCCTAAGAAGGCAGAACTTGGGTAACGTCATGGTGACGAAGTCCAATGTCATTAGGGTTTAACGAGTCTGACAAAGGGAGAACTTGGCATCTTTTCATGTTTAGAGAGTTTGAAAAGAAGGCACAAAAGAAAATTATAGCAGTCCCTTTTCATACGTAGTCTCACAAATCAGAAAAGGTAGAAAACTATGTATGAGAGAAACTCTTAGTCTCGATAGGCTAAGGTATTCCTTTTTCGTAAATAATCCATCCCAACCCGAAAAAGGGGTAAACTTATACTAGGTAGATATCATTTCGTAGCCATTTAACGAGTTCAAAACAACAAGAATCTTGGCAATATTTTCAATTTTTAAGAGTCAGAAAAGAGTTGAAAGTTGACTCCTCCCAGAGGAATGAGTGGTATGAAGGGTAGGAATTGGTTCTGGTAATGGTGGAACTTCTCAGAATAGGTAAAGGTCAAGAGGTTGGCTAACAAGACCACTTATTGCAGCGGTTCCTCAGGAATGGGTAAAACAATCAAGTGAAGGCGTATGATCGTCCAAGCAGATGAGGATGATGGAATGAGAAAACCAAGGCTCATATGGAAAAATAGGCTGATAAAATGGAAATCGCGTGTGGTAAAAATATTAATGGTTTCATTTTTACTCAAGCTTGAAATCAGGAAACTCTGCTTGAAATTGGTTTCATTTTTACACAAGCTTGAAACAAAGAGTAAACTATGCTTGGGATTGGTTTCATTTTTACACAAGCTTGAAACAAAGATAAACTATGCTTGAATAGGTAAAAGCAGGCATGCCCCCACCATGGTGACTCAATTCGAGGTAAATGCCCCCAAAGCTTCAGTCCATATGAAAAATAGATGGAGTGAAGGTTCAAATTACGAGATCAAGAGAAAGACTCGACTGGGATTTTACGAGATCATATCAAAGACTCAAATTGAACAGGGACATGTTTCATTGTTTTAACGAGGTTGACACATTAAAATAACTATCCTTATGACCTAATTCATTTTTTAATGAGGTTGACATAGAAGACGAACCATCCTCATAAGGACCTTGTTTTATTTTTTAGGAAGCTTGACACAAGAAAACGAACTCTGCTCCAACGACCTTGTTTCATTTTGTAAGGAGATTGACACAAGAAAACAAACTGTGCTCTGTATGACAACTCATCATGCTGAATAAGAAGTCATGGTGTCCAAGAGGTGTTCATCCGATGGGAGGAAAACATCTTGGAAATCAAGGTCCAATGCCCCCAGCACACGATGCACAACAACACTATCACTGAATGCGGGCACTGGACAACTAGTCACAAAATTAACCTATGGCAGGGAAGGTACAACCGAGGGATAAAGATCAGGAAGGGATAATGGCAGGCCAGCTACCATATCAGGACCAAAGAATGAAAGCTGATCAATGGTCACAATTTGACCCTGGTGTAGAAAACAAATCACATGAAAGATGGAAGAGACAAGTGCACCCATGGCATAAGCATAGTCGTGCCCCAAGATTAAATTGAAATCCAAGGGGACTAGAACAACCATTACGTTTATATAGACAGTTTCCCCCCCCCAAATTAATAGGCAACTTCGGAAGGATCCCTAACGGTTGACTGGTTCTTCTGTTAAATGCCAACAGATTATGAGTAATAGGCACAAGCGGCGGGGAACCAAAAGCTTTCCATGTAGTTGAATACAGAATACTAACCGATGCGCCTTCATCTATAATTGTGCTAGGTATGACCATATCGAAGGCCTATACCGTGATCTCAAAAGGCACATAAGAAGGAAGACGGTATCCCGCAAATCAACTCCAATCAAAGGAAGTGACCAAACTACTTGGAGGGGGTACCATTGAACTAATATGGTCATCCCCTAGTGTTACAGGAGCAAGAGGAGCATCCTCCGGGATCTCCATCATGGGAGCAGGAGGAGCAGCTTCTTGAACTACAGGGATGGGAGAATATTTCTCCAAGTCCGAGGAATATGAAGAAACAAGAAGACGTGAGGGGAATGAGATCCACTCTCGATAGAAAAGACCTGATGAACTGTAGGTGAGATCATACCGAATGATTCCATGACCAATGGTTGGTCAAGAATGAATTCCTGGTTTTGAATTTCTGAGGGAGCGGGATCAACCAAAGATGAATCTTGATCAATCATGGAATCAATTAGTGGAGGACTCAAAGAAAGTTTCTGGTAACCAACTGGAAGGCAAGGTGTAGAAACCGTAGTATTGTCCAACACTTTCATGGCTTCATCCATGTACAGAAAAAGGTGAATGGGATGATGCCCTTCACACAACTTACAGGGATTGGTAAGATTACCCTGTTTCTTAGGAGTCTTATCAGTACTAGTCAAAGATGTGCCACCAACATGACTTCCAGAAGCCAAAGGCAACGACAGATGACCATCAGACCATGCTTCAAGCACCTTGGGAATACTAGGGTAGTCTCGAAGAAGATGGTCACCTTTGCACAACATGCAAGGGAACTTGACTTTCCGTGGAAGGTTGGATGGTTTATCAAGGGAAGGTTTCTTAGGCACAATAGCCATAGAGTTCACCTCTCTCGTATCTAACTTCTTATTTTTAGTCTTCTTCTTCTTCTTCTTAGCCACCTGGTTACGAGAATCCAAACTTTCACCAGGCGAAGTAGAAGAGGAAGATGAAGAAACAAGCGAAGAAGGGGAGAGGTCCACATTAGGATCAACATGATGTTGTTCCGGCAAAGGGGATGGTTGTACAGTGGACGGGACACTCGAGACCACAGAGATCGAGAATAGCCAAACAGGCAACCCAATAGTTAACCCAGGGAGGGACAATGTTTCCATATAAGGAGCACCAATATTACCAAAAGCAGGAAAAGGACCAGGATTCACTTCAGAAGGGATTCCTTGGTTGGTAAACTCTAGGATCATTGCCATTGGAAACAATCATAAAACACACTAAGGAAGACAACTTTAACCAGGAATATTTCTTGGACTGTTAATTTTTTAAGACAATGAAACAAAAATCTGTCGTTTCATATTTTAAGAGTCGAGAAACAGGTAAAAGGTGAATCTATCACTTTCAGGTTGAAACGAGCATGAAAGGACAAGCGCTTGATGATCTTTTCACTTTTAGAGAGTCACGAAAAGACCAAAATGACTACTCAGGTAATCTAAGTAAGAGGGTGTACCAATTTTCCGTGAACTTCCATATACACCTTGGTGATCAAATGAAAGAGAAATGACCAAGGACTTGACGTACGTGCAGGTAGTCTCCCCAAATGCTGTGTTCGGTGCATCACGATTACAGGGCAGCAGACTTGGCTTCCTATGGATAAAATATTGCAACCTATGAGGGTATCCCTTTATATACTTGACGGTACGGGGAACACAAGTCCATACTAGCGCTGTCTACTGCCAGATGGCGAATGACAGCTACTAGGTTTTAAGATGCCGGAACACGTCTCTAGCCTAGACCACTAAAAATTTTGCGTTAGGTTTCAATGTTTCCTTACGTTGATTGAATAAATTTTAAAGTTTTATCTTGAATTATTTCTCAATTTCATGGCCCTATCGAATTTCATTTGACAATATCCTATATGAAGCTATATGAGAAAAGAAATCTTTCAATTTGATGAATGTTATCTAGTTAAGGGAAGAGTTTCAAACAATGATGCAACAAACAACAATACTGCAAATGAAAAGTTTCCAAACTAGATGACTTTCACTATCCAAAAGTAATCTGAAACATTCAATGATGCGAATTATGCAATGTAATCTATGCAAAATACTCTTTTTGAAAACTATGCAATTGTAATCTATGCACAATTTCCTTTTTCTTTTAAAAGAATAGAATGTACTCAATGTATTTTTCGATGAAATGAGAATCTACTTAATGCATGATTTTAATGAAGGAGAATGCACTCAATGCAATTTTTAGCTTTCAATCATTAAACAATGTAATCTAAGTTCAATGATGGATCTCAAAAAAGACTTTTCAATGCAATGTGATCTAATGCATTTTAACAAAAAGAAAACTATGAGACGAAAACTAAATGAATGCAAATTTCCTTAATGCAATGATGAATGCAAAAGAGATGCAAACAAACACTAAGAATGCAATAGTTGTTCTGAACACTTTGTAACGAAACTCCTCAAAAGGCTACTAGACATATGAGGTCAAGCACAAAGAGGACTTCCAAAGCGTGAGCTCAAAACAAGGCATTCATTCCCTTTTACATCAAGCAATCATAGAAAGAATAATTTTCAGCTGAACAATGAGCAATGTGACCTATGCTCAGAAGTGAACAAGTAAAGGGGAGAGCATGTAAATCATACAAAGAAAAATACTGGAAGGGCAAGACATACTGGTGAAAGACTTAGGGAAAAATCCTTAATTTTTCATACACCCTGAAATTGGCCCAACTTTTGTAGGTGAAACTAGCGACAACTGGTGCGACTTTCTAACTAACAAATAGCGCCAATGGGAAATTGGTGTGACTTGCTAACTTAAAACTAGCGTTAATCGGCACTACTGTCAGAAAAATAAAAGCGCTAGTGCCTGAAAAGGAAAAAAAAAAAATTCTCCCAACCAAGACAAGACTTACCACTTCAAGAAAAAACTAAAATATCGTAATTGATGAAAAACATAGGAACAAACAGGAAAAAGATAGACAAGAAAGTCAATGATCGAAATCGACCTTACAAGCTAAAATGAAAAACTCACACTACTCCCCAGTGGAGTCGCCATTTTATTCAACAGGTAAATCCTCTCTGCGGACAGAGACGATCCCTTTAGCCCTAGAGTGGGTCTAGAGACAAATATACATGCTAGAATGTAGGTTCCTAACTACATAATGGAAAAGGACGCGGTAGATTGACCTACCTGGAATCCAATGTTGTTGTTGCAGTTGTAGTAGTGGTGACCTCTCGGTCCTGCCTTGGCAAGTCACAATCCATCTGCAATCATGCTCGGATACCTGTACATGACACAGCAAACAAGAGAAGCATACAACATAATTCCATTCAAAATCACTAACCAGTCAAAGAGGGTGAGGCATGTTGTGTTAAATCAAGCAAACATAACACACAACGATAACCCAAATGCTAGTCATGTATATATCAATAGAAGGAAGAGGTACAACCAATGCTTTGATGTCGTAGTCTCCTCCAGCGGGGTTCAGCCGAGGCGCATCTCAGTTTTTTTCAAGGGATTCAGACAGGATGAAGGCATGGACTTAAACTCTCAACGATGTTCCTCCTTGTTCTATCTCTCTCTCAATTCAACTCAGCTATAGTATCAGTTCTCCAAGTTTAGCTATTCAACTGTTCAGCTAGCTTATGCAAAGAGGGATAGCTCCTTTTTATAGAGGAAAAGGAGGAGGTTGGGATCCCTACAAAGGTGGGAGGGAGGCTTATCCTTTAGGAGGTTTTCATGGGAGGTAGTAACCATAAACTAAAGGAGGGAGTATATGGTTATTCAGTCCAACCACTCCCAATGACTCATCCTCGAAGTTGTTGAAGCGGAATCTTTGCCTATATTTTTATAAAACATTCCATAAACAACTTGGTGCGGGTGTCTAACTGGCACAGAGCGCCAACTGGCACAGGCTCAGTGTTAATTTTTCCACTCGGTAACTGGCTACTCATGCCAAGAAAAAAACAAGGGTTTTTACAGCTCTGCTCAGGGAATTGTCAACAGAAGGAACATTAATCTCATGTAAAGGGATGCAATGATGGTCTTTGCAAGGCATGACACTGCTTATTAGTCACAGAAATGACCCTCCAATGTGCGAGTTGGGGATTTCAGGGACAGTGACAAAATGTTGTGTAAAAACTCCTTACAAGTCAATCATAGCCAAGAGTTGAACAAGAAATTAAAAGGATCCTTCATCTTAGTGAGCAAGCTAAAACTAGTGATTGGTACCTATATAAAAATTACAGAGAAATTAGGGTATATGGTTGTGAACTCACACCATATAAGCTTCCAATATATGTCCCTATGAGAGTTTTCTCCTTAGAGTACATTACACAAATGTTACATATGGATGAGTTATAGTTTGTCTCAGGAAAAATAAAAGCTCATTTTAAACTCAAAGGCAACATTGGAACCTTCATCTACAATACCAGAGCGGTTGGTGTTGTATTAGATGCAATGTTAAAGAAGATGGGTTTTCAATCGAGTTTTACTTGGTCTTACGGCACCCATGGAATTATTTCTTCTATGAGAGTTGAACTCAAAACAACTTCTTACACTCATACCTCCAGAGAAGAAATAGAGAAATATATGAACCAAGATGAATGGGCTGAAGGCACTCTCCAAGAGGTAGATGAACAAGTCATTTCAGCCTATAATGTACAGACCCATGTTCCTAATAGTAAAAATCATAAGAGAGTCTGAGAAGAGCCTCCACATGCCAAAGAAATACTCAAGGAATTCGTCTTGCGGCACAAAAAGCCAAAGCTTGCTTCCACCTTACTTTTAGAGGGAGACAACCATAAATTATAGATTTGGGAGAAAATGAAGTTTCTACATCCACCAGTGTTCTTGAAAATCCTCCATCATCATCACTTACAAGAGAACCACTGGAGATTATCCAGCATTCAGATGCTAGTTCTTCTGAAGAACAAAACATTTTCTCCAGATCCTTAGACATCAAGCATAAGAATGAAGCATTGAAATCTGATGTTTATAGTCAATTTTGGAAGAAAACATCTACATCACATCATAGGCTTCTCACTTCCTTTGATAGTGAGAAAGGAAGGATGCAAATGGCCTTTCTGCGGGAAACAATGCCATTTCCAAAGACTCATGCTAGGATAAGAAAATTGTATTCTCTTTTGATGCAAATCAAATCCATCCAATTGATCAGATGGAAATGCGCAGGCAGTCTGGAAATATGTTATTTTCAACAATGACAAAAACATCCATGTCACTCTCCAAATTGAAATCTGCATTATCAAATGTTCAATTTCAGCTGAAGATTGAAAAAATGTCTTCATTAGCCAAAGACAACAGATTGAAGTCTTTGGAGGACCTTGTAGTGAAAGTTGCGTATGACCCAAAAGACTACAAGGCAGTTGAGGAAAACATTAAAAATAATAATGAAACATATTTTCTCTGTGCAAACAACTCAAGCTACCCTCAACTGAAGACCCACAGAATACGGAGTTTGCAAAAGATGAATATAACAAAGAGGAGATGCTAAAATTGATCACTGATCAAAATATGAAAATTAGAAAGATGGAAGAACAAATTGAAGAATTAATGAAAGAGAAATCAGCACTTCAGGTGACTACTGATCCTAATACAGAAACTCAAACATCTTCTACAAGTATAGAACTTTCAACAGCTTTAAAAACAACATACGCAGAAAAACTAGCACAAGTTTTGGCTATTCAGAAGCAAGTACGTGAGAAATTACAATAGAGGTTTTAAATTCTCGAGTCACAAAAGATTAAAAATGATACTTTATACATGGAGGAAATGAAAAATTCTCATCAATTAGGACTTAAGGCAAAATAACTAGAGAGTGAGTCTCTAATGGTAGCAACTCTAGTTTAAGCTACACAGAACATCTGGGAAGATATCAACAAGTCTATGACGGAGGTATGGCCATCCATACAAATTATCTTCGAATAGCAGGAACTCATCACCAAATGCATAGCAGCCATTGAAGAGCAGAAAGAGCATCTCAGAAAGAAGCCAAGTGAAGACACTGACATGATCAAGGTTCTCAACTCAAAGAATAGAGAAGATCTGGAAGAAATCAACACCTTGGACATAACGGCAACCATTTTGGAGATAAATAAAGTTTTACAAAAAATAAATTTACTAAACCAATTGCAAATCAAATTTGAAGCTTTGAATATTGTTGTTCAAATATTCCATACTAAGTTTAATGTTTTAAATTATAAAGGACTACCAGGATTTGTAGGATTAGATGATAAGTTGATTAAATTATAAGATTACTGTAAAACATTATACACAATTACAGTAGATAACTCAAAGTTTGCAGGTATCAAAGGACAGGTTACAAGGAAAGAATTTCTTGAAGCTCTGCAATTTGATTTGATCATTCAACATCAAATAAAATATATATTAATTCAAAGACCAACTTTTGACAGATATAGAGAAGTAGATGGAATTTTCAAAAATATGATGAGTGTAGAAATACCAAGTCAAGAGCAATGGGATAAATTTTGTGAGACCATCAAAATAAAAGAGTAATTTTTACATCTTGCCAACACATCAGATTTTCAAGTGTCCAGTTAGCAACAACTTCCATCAAAAAGGGCCAAGTCGTCGACAACTTCCAAGAAAACATAGACACTTCATCTATATGTTTCCTTCTTCTATTCTTCTTATTCTATTATTGTAGATAGTTAATATATTTCTAAGTTTTATAAAACAGTATAAATAACTCTCATTTTGAGTTATCAAAGGTTGCACCCTTGGATGAGCGATTTTTTTAAGCAGAAATTGTACAAGTATTTTGATCATCAATAATAGAAGAAGGATTCTGAATTTGTCTTATACAACTCTGTTCTCTCTATGATTTTTTCCAGTTTTCATACATTTTGTCTCCTCATATGTTCAATTTTTATCAAGATAACTAGGTGAGATTAACTATGTTTCATTATTCTTATAATTCCTCCTGAATTTATTATCAATATAAAGAATGATTTACTTAAAAGTTTGTTGATGTAAGTCCCTTTCATTTATAAATTGTCAGCATCTTGATAATGTTAAATGTATTTTGTTAAAATTTTAGACATTGTTTAAAGGTTTTCGAGCTTATGATTTATTGAAGAATTCAATCTGAATATTTGATAATCATATCTTCTTACATAATTCTACTTAACCAATTTACAAAATCTTAATCACTGTGTGAGATAAACAAGCAACCCTTACTTATAATTACTGATATTATCTGGAAGATTTAATCAATAATTGTTTACGAAAATTTATCTTATACATTGGTCCTCCAAAATTACAAAACACAACAAAACATTATAGATGCTTTGGCATGATTATTGACCACAATTATCTCAAAGGACAACATCAATTTGGCTTCATTTCTAGGGAACGAATTTGATTTGTTTTCCCTGGGTTAATGATAAATCCAATTCCTTTAAGGTGACTAAAGGTTTAGTTAGGTCAAAATATCTCACCTGGCGACTTCACTGTGACCAAACTGGCTCCTTCAAAGCACATTAGATCTCGATCTGAATCTGAGATTGTTCAACCCTTATCAGATCCAGAGAGACTGGTAAGAAGAACTTCTTCTAGAAGAAGACGTCAAACCCCTTCTTCTTTTATCCCTCAATGGGAGATCAATGTAATTCTTGATCCTTTCATATATGTAACTGTTCCTTTAGAATAAGAAGACATACCTCACAGAGTGCATGAGTTAGTATCTAAAGGAGTGGATTTTCAATCAACCTTGTTAGTTAATTCTTTAGAGTTCTATAAATTACCTCAGGAAACTTCTGAATCTCCTATATCAGAACAGGATTTGGATCTAAACTTTCCTGGATTCAAATCTACTGATTTCATTTCCCTTGTTACATATTCTACACCTTCTACTTCGCACCAACCAGAATATCTCTATTCTCTTTATTCTAATCCTTTATTTGAACCAAGAGAAGGAGAAGAAGAGGTTCAAAAACCGGTTATTAGAACTCATTTAAGGTATCGAAGAAGCTCTTCCATTCCATTTCATTCTCCTCCTCGTTCTCCACCTCATTCCTCACCTCATTCCCCTCCATCTTCACTTGCAAATTCTACTTATTCCTCTTCAACTACTAATACTCATTCCTATACATCTACATCTTCAAGTATGGCTGGTTTTAGACCAATTGTACAAGCAAGATATGCCCCTCTCTTAATACCTGCTATCCTAAATGATTTTCCTCCAGGATATCTAAGACACCTTCCTATATTTAATGGTGAAATTGGTTTATTAGCTGAAGACCATCTCGTATCATTTCTGGATTTTTCAGATAACATGAACATAGAACATGAAAATGTTTATATGAGATTGTTTGTGCAATCCCTAGAAGGAAATGTCAGGATTTGGTTTAGGAAATTACCAGTTGATTCCATTAGATCTTGGCAAGAATTAACTAATATCTTTAAAAATCAATGAGGAGTGAAAATGGACCCTATGTATTTCTTAACTAAATTTGAAGAACTAAAAATAAATTTTGGAGAACTAGTTGTTGATTTCATCAAAATATTTAATAATATTTACCATAAGATGCCTCATGATTGTAAACCTCCTGTAGCAGTAGCTAATGTTAGATTTTCAAAGGCCTTTGAGGATGAATTTTCTATCATGTTGAGAGAAAGAACATCCCGAACCTTAGAAGACATGTAATCTAATGCTATAGAGGTTGAATAAAATAGGTCTGCATCATCCAAGTTAAAATCTAAAGTTGAAAAAGCCCAAAAGAAATTAAAATGAAATCAGGAAGTGTCTACTTCCTCTAAATCTAAAAGTGAAGATGCAAAAATTGATGAAATCACATCACTTCTTAGAAACCTATCAAATAGGCTTTCAAATATTGAAACTCAAACAAGAACAGTCCAACAAAATATTTCTAGGCCCCAAACACAGGTTCAAGGTCAGTATCAAAAGGTTCCTCCATTACAAATTCTTTAGAGACCACATAATGACCAACAAGTACCCACACCGTTGTTGATTGATGATCAACAACTTGATGAAAATACTTTATATATCACTAAAGATATTAATAACATAGTTCATTCATCCCGTCAAACTGCCATTGTTCCTATTCCCCAAAGTCAAATTCCTCAAGAAGACCAAGATACTTCTTAGGTTTCTAAATATCAATATTTTTCTAAGTTTTTGATTGCAGAAATCAATAGAAGATATGACTTAATACCTAGATTTGTTCATGGTATACCTCCCAAAAAACCTGTAATAATTGAACCTCAAGTAAAAACTGCTAAAACTAAACCTACTTCTATTCAACCTCAAAACCATTCAAGTGATCCTGCTCAAATTGATAAAACTATATTGACTGCTTTTAATGTGGAAAGAGTGTTATAAAGAGTAAAAATTCCAATTCAACTTTCATAACTTTCTAAAAATCCTGAATATAAGATTCAAGTTGCAAAATGGATTCAAAACTATAGTGTGGATGCTGAAGGAGATATTATTAATCTGCAAAATGAAAGACCCACCATAGATTTTGGTCCTAGTTCTGATATGATTAATGAATCCATACCACCTTTTTATGTGACTTTGAAAGTGCATGACTCCCTGCTATACAATTGTATGTTGTATTATGGTGCTTCACACAACTTAATTCCTAAAGTCATTATGGAACAACTTAATTTGGATATCACTCGAACCTATCACAACCTATATTCCTTTGACTCTAAAAGGGTGCATTGTTTAGGACTTATAAAAGACCTATTGGTCACTCTACATCAAATACCAGTTAAAAGTGTGGTATTAGACATAGTTGTTGCTGATTACCCCCCCCCCCCAAAAATTTGGAATGGTTTTCTCAAGATCATGTTGTGAAAAATTGGGAGGGAGTCTTCAAATGGATATGTCTTTTGCCACTATTCATGTATATGGTGGAGAGAGCCTTAGGTTATATAGGGAAGTTAGATTTCTAAACACTATTTTCAAAGCTGATCAGGCTAGAAATCATCTAATTTATGAAGTTGATCAAGATTTTAGTTGTTTCCGACTATCACCATATATTTCATAGAATTCTCAGCTCAAGATTGAGGATGAAATTGAAACCCCTAAATCTATTCAAACTGAAATTTGGAAATTATTCTTTGATGGGTCTTACACCAAAGATGGAGTTGGAGTAGGAGTTTTTTTTATTTCACCTGATAAAGAAAATATTACTCAATCATGCAAGTTATATTTTGAGGTCACAAATTACGTTGCTGAGTATGAAGCTTTTATCCTAGGATTACAGCTTGCTAAAAGTCTAAAGGTCCAAAATTTGAGTGTCTTTACTGATTCAGAACTTATAGTAAGTCAGGATAGGATTCTTTGTCAAACAAAGAATCCTAGGCTCAGGTCTTATAGAAATGAAATTTGAGACACCATTGAAAATTCCTTTAACTATTTCAATATCACTTCTATTCCTAGAGATGAAAACATTCATGCAGATTCATTAGTTGTTTCTGCTAGTTCTTTCAACGTTCTAGATCAATTTAAAATACAATACCAAATTCAAATCAACTACAGGCCATCAATTCCAGACAATCTTAAACGTTGGCAAATATTTGAAGATAATGAACAATTAAAATCCTTTCTTCAAGTCATTGATGAATTTTCTGTATTGAAAATTGAAGAAGATAACTCAGACATTAATGAAGCTACTAAAGACAAGGAAAATTCAAATCTAAATTCAAAGGTTGTTGATCATGATATTATATAACTACCAAATAATTTTATCCCAAAAGGACTTGTTCCTTCAGAAAAATTGTTTGATCAAAATGATGTTCCCAAAAATCCATTCTTTGTTTCACTAGAACATGACATTGAAGACACTAATATTGGTACTGATGAAGCGATTAAAAATATTAAACTTTGTGCATCTTTAACTCCTGAAATTAAATATAAATATATCAAAATTATTAAGAAGTACAAGGATGTTTTTTTCCTGGTCTTATGTTGATCTAAAAACTTATGACACATCTTTGATTGAGCATAGAATTCCACTAAATCCAGAAGCAAAACCATTAGGGTAATTTTGAGGTCTAAAATGAGCCTCCTAAGAAAAATGTACAACAAAAATTAACTTATAAGAACCAATAGGATTCAAGATGATGATGTCAACCATGGGGGATGATTCACCATTTTTTAAGTAAAATGATAAAAAGATTAAAAAATAATAAAATAATAAAACTACTTTTTCAACTCGTATTTTTAACTTATCTCGCAAATCTTTTACTCAAGTTTTGAGCGGGAGTACTCATTGGATGCAAAATTTAATTCTTCATCCAAGGAGTACCCATGTTGCGCTCTTTTGATGGACCCTTCCACACGACAAATGAGAAATACATAAAAAAGTGTGATTACAATCACATTTTTCATGTATTTATTATTTTCCGTGTAGCAGGACCCATCAAAAGTATGCAAAATGGGTACTCCTTGGATGAGGAATTAAATTTTGCATCCAATGAGTACTCTCGCTCGAAATTTGAGAAAAAGCTTTGGGATATTAGTTGAAAATACGAGTTGAAAAAGTAGTATTTTATTTTATCCCTCTAAAATTTGATGATGTAATCAAATTTTGTTTTATTATTTCCACTAATATTTAATAATTTCCTTAGGATGCTCATTTTAGACCTCAAAATCCCCCTAATTCCCTATCAGCAAAAGTTAATAAGAATGAACCGAGTTCTGCTTCCCAACATAGAAAAAGAACTTAAGAAGCTTTTAGATACCCAAATAATTGTCCCTTTAAGATACTCTAATTGGGTTGCCAATTTAGTCCCTGTCAGAAAAAATAATGGTGAAATCAGACTTTGTGTGGATCTTAGAAACCTTAATAGAGCATCCTTGAAAGATAACTATCCACTTTCAAAGATGGATCAGTTACTTCAAAGAGTGTCAGGTGCTAACAGAATCTCTAGGCTTGATGCATTCTCTGGTTATAATCAGATATTGGTGAATTCAGAAGACAGAGAGAATATGACCTTTACTACACCTTAGGTTACATTCATGTATGCCAAGATGCCTTTCGGCCTATCAAATGCAAGAGCAACATTCCAGAGCGCCATGGACTTAGCCTTTGTTGGGAAGGTAAACAAATTTTTTGTTATTTATCTTGATGATTTAACTATTTTTTTTTAATCAGATAAAAAACATCTAAAACACTTGATGAAGGTTTTTGACAGGTGCAGAAAGTTTGGAATATCTCTAAATCCCAAGAATTCGTTGTTTGCCATCAAAGAGGGAAAATTAATAGGTCATGTTATTTCAAAGGATGGAGTAGAAATTGATCCCAAAAGGGTCTCTACTACTCAATCATTATCGTTACCTAGAAATAAGAAAGAGATACAAGCCTTTTAAGGGAAAATTAACCTTTTGAGAAGATTTATACCAAACTATGCAGAAATAGTTAAAGACATAACATATATGCTAAAAAAGAACCATGAAGTCAAATGGACCATTCCTGCAAGATATGCATTTGACCAAATAAAAAAAGCCATTTCTGAAGCTCCTACCTTAGCCAGTCCAAACTACTCTAAGCCTTTCAGTATATTCTCTTTTTCTTCTGAAACCACCCTTGTTGTGGTTATTTTGCAGAAGAATGAATATTATCATGATCAACCCATGTATCATCAATATTGTACATTTACATTCTTAATTATGAGGTGATGTTATAGGTAAATCCATGAATATCTCCTTTTAATCTTCATTTTATTCCATGAATATGTTTGGAAATGAAATTTCAATAGATTAATTTTCTTGCTATTATATGTTTTACGAAGATATGGTAAGGAATTCTCTCTTGTTCTTCTTAGAAATAATTATATATAATTTTTTTTTTTTTCAAAATAGATTAAAAAAACTATATGAGAAAAATTATTAATTCATCAATATGTGTGTGTGTGTGTGTTGTGAGGAATAATTTCATAGTTCAACTTAATGGTTCATTATATAATCATGTGATCATCACCAATGATATATCTCAAAAAGCCACTAAAAAGCCATGTGTACAAAATCGATGTATACTCTAGAGAGTGGTTCTCATATCACTATGTAAATTGTTGTATGCTACTTCAACAAAATTATAAGATAAACTGTAATACACATCATATATGCACCATAACAATTGGTACAGGGTAAAACCAACCTGCCACACCTTTATATTGGATCCGATTTTCTCTGTCAACTCTTCTAGCTGTGGGAGTTTCCTCCAAGGATCATAATACCCCCAAGGCCTGTTATCACCCTAGTAATTCTCAGGTTGTGGGATAGGGATTTTTGTAGTTAATAACACCAGGGGTAACCAAGAACCGCTTTGGGAATTCAATATCTAGCCTTCTTGAACCCTAGAGAGGGATCTCTCCATATGATTTAGCTTTGTTTTAGTAATAGATATTAGGCTAGATATGATTGTGTATTTGGGTTTGATTTTAAAAGATTGGTGGGAATAAAGAGATTTCAAGGTAAACCAGAAGGATCTACCAGAATATTAGGCAATGGAGTCAACTCTCTAGGCAAGCCGAACTAAGAAATAAGGCTCAGAGATGCAAATGTGCTAAGGGAAAGATAGGTGACCTTCTCAGGCTATGTATAGGCTTGATTTGATGGAGTGGATGGAATCTGAGAAAAAGGGCACTTAAGAATCCTTAATATATAGATAAGAAGATTGAAGAAGGGGATCTAATTGGGAACTATAGAACTGCCCATAAGGTTTTACGAACAGGCTATTACTGGCTTACCATCTTTAAGGATGCCAAAAAATTTGTGCAGGCCTGTGATAGCTGCCAAAGGGCAGGACGCCCTGGGCAGTCTGATGAAATTCCTTTGAACCCTCAACTAGTGATTGAACCATTTGAACGCTGGGCACTTGATTTTGTTGGCCCTATTAGTCCTCCCTCAAACCAAAAAACATACATCCTAGTTGCAACCGAATATGTCACTAAGTGGGTCGAAGCAGAGGCACTTTCAAAAGCTACAGAGGACTCTGTAGTACAGTTTCTTTTCCAAATCTTTGTGCGCTATGGTCTCCCAAGGGACATAATCATAGATGGAGGACCACAATGTGTATGTAATAAATTAGCTGAAACATTGCAAAACTACCACATTCAGCACAATATTACAACTCCATATCACCCACAGGCCAATGGCCAAGTAGAGAGCACGAACAAAGTAGAAAAAATTAAAATGCCAAGTAGAGAGCACAAACTATAGTTGTCTTGAGAAATTTTATTCACACTAAATACTTCGAATTGTGAAGTATTTATACAAAAAAATGTTTACAAAATATCTCAGGAATTGAGATAATGTTTTAATAAAAAATAGGAAAGAAAACTTAAAAAGAGGGACAGCTGCAAAACAGTTTGCAAGCTGTTACCTTTTTACAAGAAAAATTAGAACTGATTATTCTAATTTGAACTGATTGTTGTTGTGCACTTTAGCCCTGTATTTTTACCATTTGACGTAACAGTAAAAAATGAATTTCCAAGTGAATTTCCTGTTTTTTATCCATTAAATTCACAGCAGATCTGTGAATTCTTGCCACTTTTCTGCAGAGGGGATCTTCATAGTCTTCAATTTTCTGTAACTTTCATCTGCCTCTGTATACTTGGAAAATTTAGGCTTGATAGTGAACATATGCTTGATCTCATTATCTAAAAAGAACAGATTTTCAAAATACTGAAGAAGTATTTTTCCTGTTGGTGATCCTTGAGGCAGTTGTTGTCTGGCTTTCTCTTTTGCATGATTTCTGATTTTTAGATCATAATCTTTCTGAGGCATTAACTTGTCATTCAATGCGTGAATATCAGGAAAACCTGCTTCTGACAATGTTTTGTATTTGGCTAAAAATCTTGAGATGGATAAATTCATGTCTTTACACCGGTCCTCTAGATTACTCATTATGTTTCTTTTGTTCAGGACCTTTTTGATTTGAAGAATGGTTTCTGTTCTATCAACAATTTTCAATTCTTCCAACTCTTCCCTGTTTTTACTGTTTAAAAAATCTATGAGTTGGATTGCTTGGGCTGGTTTATTGTCAATTTCCCTCTTAGTCTTGTCAATCTCTGCACTAGAAACTTGAAGTAACTCCCTCTGTTCATAAATTATCCGAATTGAAGGCCATTGAGAATGAATTCCATCAATAATTTTGGTCCATAAATGATTTTTTATAAAGGCCACTTGATCTGTAATATTTACTTGTGCTTGCAGAATCTTTACCTGTTCTTGTAGTCGATCAGCCCTTTGCTCATGTCCTCTAGAAGTAATCAAGGCATCATTTTTGGATTTTTCTAAATTTTTCATAGTGCCTTTCAAACTAAGAATCTCTTTATCTTGGTCTTGTAGTGTGCTCCTCTATGAGGATGAAGAAGAAGAGGCAGATATTAGAGAAGTAATTGGCACTGCAGTTGGCAGTACTCCTTTCGGTGCCAAGTGTTCTGCCAAAGTAGATGGTATAGCAGTGTTTACAGTGGGGATCACTGTAGGAATGACCATTGGTTGTGCTTTTCTTAGTTCTTCATTCTCTTTCATTAGAGCTTCTATTTGACTTTCCATTGTTTTTATCTGATTTGTCATTTGATGTACAACCTGCTTTAAATCATCATTCTCTGTTTTTTGCTGTAGAATTTCTTTTGCTTGAGAGTTTTCACTCTTTAGCAACTTCATATGTTTTCTAAGAGCAGCTATATCCTCATTTTTCTGTTTAATTAAGACTTTTTCCCCTTCAATGTTGGCTGGGTCACCCCCTGCTTCAATCACTATATCTTCTAGTGCTTTTATTCTAAAATTATTAGCATACAGTGAGGCTTTGTCCAACCTCATTTGATTTTGGAGGTTGAGCACTATTTTCTCAAGCCTAATTGATTTCATAGTTTTACTGACAATTTTGGAATATAGCATTTCAATATTGCTCCTATGAAATTCAATTTGATCTAATTCATGAATGGCATCTGCATCCAGTTCAAGATCTGTTTTGGAATAATCTGCCACTGATTTTGGCTCAGCCACTGTACGCTTCAAGAATGACATTACCAATTTATTGGATGAATAATCAAATGTTGAAAGAAGCCTGTCTTTGTTTACAGGCTTTTCCTTAAGAAATCTAGAATGAGCTTGATTCTTGAGCTCTTCTTTCTTCTCTTTAATCTGTTTGAATTTGATCTGAATCTCTGACTCTGTATTGTCAGTTTCCTGAGAAGAAGGAGGAAAATCGACAGTAGCCTGGTTTTCCTTCATGACTGTATCTTTTTGTTGTGTTCCAATTTTTATATTTTGAAGCTCTTTTAATGTTTGAGTGACTATTCGTGTTGCTTCATCATTTATATCAATATTTACAGCCTTATCCTTTTCTTCTTCTGTTGAATTGCTTCTTTTACTATAAGGAGTTCTGAATTTTATGTCCTCAATAGTCTCAGCTATGAAACTATCTCCTTCTCTGTCTCTTTTATGTACATTATCAGTATCTTTTCTTGTAGAAGCCACCTGTATTGTCTTTTCAATCTGTTTTCCTTTGGCACTGTCTACCTGTATTACCTGTACTGCTTGTGAATCATCGTCAGATAGGGTGTTTGGCTCCCATTCAATTTTATTTACATATCTTTCAATATGGGGCTTAGGATCATGCAAGTAAACAAGCAACTTACATTTTACTCTTGTTGCACTCAAAATACCTTGTGGGTCATACTTCCATGTAAAACTACATGGGAACGTATACTCTTTAAGTTTGACATTTATCTCATTGGCAGCTTCTCTGTTATTCACAATGAATGGCCCAATTTGATTTTTCAGCTTAAATTGGGTCTGTTTCTTGAAAGCTATGAAGTTGATTTCATCTACATTCAATAGTTGTCTCAGATATTCTAAAGCAAATATTCTTGTAGTAACAAATTTGGGTAACTTATATGGGGCCAGGGATGATCCATACATCTGATTTCTGTATGATTTTTATATAAATACCAATCTCCAATTTTGTAGCTCTCTAATAACTGCAAAATTCTTCTTGTCTCATCATTGATCCTAGGGATCTCCTCTTTTTCCAAGAAATACATAGCAGGGGCTATAAATGAGTCATTGAAATTTGTAAAACTATACTTTCTGTTCCATTTCCTTAGAATAGATGACCAAAATAATACTGATATAACTTTTCCTTCTGCATCCACTTTCTCACATTCAATTGGAAACTTATTTGTTTGATAATATAGGAAGAGGTGGAGTAGATAAGAGGAGTATCTGAAAACTCCTTCATCTGGTAATCTGGACAACTGATAATGCATACTTTCAGCAATAAATCTAGCAAAATTGAACTGAATGGATGGTGATTGACCAGCGCTTAGAGTTGACAGAAAACCTAGGGTAGCCACATCAGTGAATTCATCATTGGCGTATCCTAGTATGAAGGAGAGCATTGAGAAAATCTGTTTAGTTTCATCTGGGAAATCAACGGTGTCGAAAAGAGGATTTAACTTAGGAATATCAACTTGATTTGGACAAAAATTCTGGTATATTTTGAATCTAGTATTGAATTATGGGAGAATAGAAGCACCTCTAACAACATTATTGAAGAAAGATGCATTTTCATGGACTCCTGAAGCAACTAAGGCCTTTGAACATCTTAAAGAGGCAATGTGCCTAACACCGGTCTTAGCTACACCAGACTTCACAAAAACCTTTATTGTGGAATGTGATGCCTCAAGAAATGGAATTGGTGCAGTTTTAATTAAGGAAGGAAGACCCATTGCTTTTGAAAGTCGTCCAATCAAAGGAAAGTATTTACAGAAACCTATTTATGAGAAGGAAATGTTAGAAATACTGCATGCACTAAAGAAATGGCAAACTTACCTAATGGGAAGACACTTCAAGGTAGAAACTGATCATGATAGTCTTAAACACTTTTTGGAACAAAGACTATCTTCAGAAGAGCAGCAAAAATGGGTCACAAAGATGTTGGGTTATGACTTTGAAATAATCTAAAAAAAGGAAAGCTTAATGTTGTTGCAGATGCACTCTCAAGAAAGAATGAAGAGGTGGAAGCATTGCTTTGTGCCATTTCTATTATCCAACCAGATTGGATAACTGAAGCAAGAGATGAATGGAAGAAGGACAAAGATGTATGGACACTCATTCAAAAGTTGCAGCAAGATCCTAGTACATCCGATACATTTAGTTGGAAAAATGATTCCTTATGGTACAAAGATCGCTTATATCTTTGTAAGAATTCCCAACTAAAACAAAAGATTCTTCTTGAATTGCACACTTCTCCTTTAGGAGGACACTCAGGATTTTTAAAAACTTACCACAGGGTGAAGAAAGAATTTTTTTGGGATGGCCTTAAATCCGATATTCGAAAGTTTGTGGCGGAATGTTTGGTTTGCCAGCAGAATAAAGTGGAAACAATTAAGACCCCAGGACTTCTACAACCTTTATCCATTCCAGGTCAACGTTGGGAGGAGATTTCAATGGATTTTATCACAGGTTTACCTAAGTCCAAAGGAAAGAGTGTCATCATGGTGGTAGTTGATAGACTTACCAAGTATGCACACTTTTGTGCATTATCTCATCCATTTAAAGCAAGTACAGTTGCTACTACATTTATGGACAGAATTCAAAAGCTACATGGAAGCCCAAGGGTTATTGTGAGCGACAGAGATCCCATTTTTTACTGGAAATTTTTGGACGGAGTTATTTTCTTGTTTGGGTACTCAATTAGCTCATAGCTCATCTTATCATCCTCAATATGATGGTCAAACTTAGATAGTAAATAAATGTTTGGAAGGATATCTTCGTTGTTTTGTATCTGATAAACAAACACAATGGGTCAAGTGGTTACCTCTCATTGAATGGTGGTATAACACTTCCTTCCATACTGCAGCAAAAATGACCCCATTTATGGCACTTTATGGATATCATCCACCATCAATCACATCATCTTTAAGGGAAAATTCGAAAGTTCAAGCAATGGAAGATCACATCGAGCATCAGCAAGAAGTTCTCCAACTCTTAAAGGATAACCTGAATTTGGCACAAAATCGAATGAAACAACAGGCATATCAACATCGCAGTGAGAGAAGTTTTGATGTAGGAGATTGGGTATTTTTACGGCTACAACCATACAAACAAATGTCCCTCAAGCAAGCTAAGAAGGATAATAAATTATCAACAAAGTACTATGGTCCTTACAAGGTGTTGCAAAAGATTGGTACTATGGCATACAAATTGGAGCTTCCTGCTTCTTCGCGAGTACATCCAGTTTTCCATGTTTCATGCTTAAAGAAGGTTATAGGTGAAAATCTTCCAGTTCAAACAATATTGCCAGAACTTGATGAGGAAGGAAAAATCATATTGGAACCGAAAGCGATCACGGAAACAAGAACTTGACAACTACGGAATCGATAAATTTCAGAGTATCTCATCAAGTGGAAGAACTTACCCACTGAAGATTCTACATGGGAGGATGAGAATTTTATACAGAATCACCCAGAGCTACTCAAGTGTTGAGGACAACACTTTTTTGGAGGAGAGGGGCATGTTAGGTCCCTATATTAGTAGTATAGTCCCTTATTTTTGTTAGTGTAACCCCCTTATTGTTATTATTATACCCTTGTAAACCCCATTTTGTTATTATTGTGCCCTTAAATTATTATTGTTATGTCGGCTAGGATTACATTGTGGCCCACTAGGATTACATTATGGCCCCATGGACTCCTATATATAGAAAGGAGGTTTTGTAAATTGTATCATCCAGGAATTGTTCATTTAGGTAATGTATTGGAGGTTGCCCCCTCGAAGTGGCTCATTTATAAGGTGTTGATATCTCTTTTCTTCTCTTTTTGGAGCTGTTTACACAATAGATGCGCCACCGGTGGGCAGCCGTTGAAGGATCTGGGCAAAGTTATCCATCATCACGTTCCTTTGTTTTTCGAGGGCCTCCTTGAGCAATATTTTGATAGGATATCCTGCTCCCTCATCTTTCTTTTCGTCCCCCATGGGCGTTCGTCGGGGTTTGCGAGGCTGATCTTGCAAAGGTTCCACCAGATCGAGCCCTAACTCCTTATACCTCGACCTCGTTGGGGACATGCAAAGAAGGATCGAGAAAAAGCAGACCGCTCTGATACCACTGATCCGGATTTATGCAGGAATGCAACAGAATAAACAAATAACCATAAATACAGAGATGCAGTGGAAATAACACTTCATTTTATTAATATCAAAGAACTGAAATTTTCTTATAGACAGAATGGAAATAAAACTAGCTAGGGCGCTGGTAGCTATCTCTGAGGAGAGATGTGGCGGCTACAGGCCTCTAAACTGAGTTAAAATGAGGCTCGAGGGCCTATTTATTATTGAGAAGCAATGGAGAACCCTAAACATCCAAAAACCTAACCCTAGGAGATGAAGCGCCAAAACTATGGGACCCGTTTGGGTAAATTGGTGTTTCAACTTCCCAGGGACATAACTTTGGCATACTATCTCTGTTTGACACACATGATACATCATTAGAAAGACCTATCCAAGAACTAAAACTTTCGCCACAAATATAATTCTGGAACGGAACGATACAGAATGATATTTTCTGGAGGCGTGATGCCCAAAAAACATCGTTTAGGGCCTCAAAACGGCTCCAAAAGTTCAGGACTCGAAAAACTGCTAAAAATAGTAAGTTGTGTCAAAACTGAAAAAATGAAAGAGACAATGGTGGGGCCCCAAGTGGAATAGGCGGGTGGCCACCAGTATCCACCTAGATCATTGAGTGAGCCAAAAAAATAACTTTCCTTACTTTTTGAGTACATCCTTGCAATTGCGAAGAGGACTAGTGTTGAAAAATTATTGGTAAGTGGAAATTAAAGGGCGTAAGAACGTTTTTGAAAAAATTTCAAACGTCAAAATTAAGTCTTCTATCCTTCCTAGCACCTCATGGAAAACGGGAATCCGCAAATTCTAGTCGTCAAATATGTGCAAAATGCCTTATGACGGGAAAAATGGAGGACTGGTCCTATGCTGCTACATGAGTTAGGGTTTCATGTGGCAATAGGGAACCTTGTATAGTTTTTCAAGGATAGGAAAGGAGAATATTGTCAGTTAATCATCACATGAAACTTCATCACCATTTGAAAATTGTGTCCTAATTTGAAACAATAAGACTACCCAACTATTTAATTATTTAATTTTGATTGTGCAATACAAAAAAAATATCCTAGATAACTTAAATAATGTAAGCACTTTTGCAAAAATTTAGTGGAGAGAACCTTCAATTACATTTATTTTGAGGTTCCACTTGCATTTTAAGCCATTTTAATTAGTCTTTCATGGCTATCTAGTAAATATTTCAACCTCTTGTAGAAATTTGTTTGTCACTTGTATTAGAAATGCAAAAATCAAATGTAAATAAAAATGATTTGAAATGCTAAAATTCAAATGCGCGCTACATAAAAATGATTTTTTTAAAAACTACATTAACGTCTGATATCACGCGTGCATTCGCCCTCAGCTCTTGTAGAACAACATTCGCCCTCAGCTCTTGCAGAACAGCATTCGCCCTCAGTTCTTGCAAAATGGTAAGTTCTTAATGCAGGCCCTTCCTCCTGTAGTAGGGTTGACCATATTTGGGTTTTTTTGGAGCCTCTGAGAATACAAAGGTTTTGATTGGTTACGGGGCACTGCCTATATTTGTGGAACTTCTTACCTCTGGGAATGACAATGTTCGAGAACAGGTAGCACGTTCATTTTAGAGGCATAAAATTATTCTTCCCAACTATCTTTATACGTCTGTAATTTTGGAATTTGATTTAAAAAACTACTACCCAACTTTGAGTTCAACTGGTGTTCGTGTAAGGCTATTTGGGCTTTGGGAAATATTGCTGGAGACTCTGTATCATTTAGGGATCTTTCCCTCAGTCATGGAGCTCCGAGGCAGGTGCTTGCCCAGTTGAATGATACTGCCAGAATTTCAATGATACGAAATGCTACATGGGCTCTGTCAAATTTTTGTCGTGGTAAACCCCAACCACTATTCGAACAGGTAAGCAGAATACATTTTCTGCCTCTTCTTCTTAGTTCACAGATACTGTGGATTTTTTTTTATAGATCTTGGTGCTTGGTAGATTTGGACGTAATATGGACCTAGGCACTTATTCATTACAATGAATCCATCATCAAGTTTTAGAAAATGCTCAGAAATTTGGGTTTCACAAGGGGATTACCCTTGCTTGCAATTATCGATTATCAATCACATTCAAAAAAAGTCTTTCGTAGCATTGCTGAGCTCTTTGTAGGTGAATTTCCGAGGCAATTTCACAATATCTGAACTAAATTTGTCTGTCCTTTTCAATACTCTGCTTGTAACAGAACCAGACAAACAATCTAGTGGCCAATGCAACAACAACAACACCTCCTATTGCAATGCCTGCAATTCACCCTCTCTACACGCATGAATGACTATGGCACCCTCTTTTGTGAACAGGTACTGGAGCTGAAGGTACTGGTTTCGATTAGGATCATGGAATTCAACATCCAAAATAGTATCAAATTCCATTGCAATAGTATTCCCCAGTGAGGGCAACAGTTCATTGAGACCTATTGGACTCATCACCCCCAAATAGCCTCCAGGGCTACCCAGAGTGTGATCATCTGGAGCAATAAAAAATTCTCATCCATCCCCAATTGAAACAAGAACAGGACCCACATTGGTTACAGAAAAGGAGAAACACGTTTTGAAAGAAGAAGAAACTTTTGTATTAGGGTCCAGAAATCTAATTTGTCTATTGTACAATGCCCTACCTGCACTTCAAATTGGTACTCCCAACTCCATGCTAAGGCTCACTGTGCCATTCTTCAGATGAGCATCTTAACCTGAAGTTTGATTCCAAAAAACCCAAGTCCCCTGTTCTATGCCCAATATCTCTGTTACAACGAGTAGAGTTCTAAGCGAAATACTTCACAATAGGAAGCAAAAGAAACATCGCAAAATTTCTCCGCTTTAGACTGATAATTTTCTGTGCGAAAATTCAACTGCGGACAGTAAAAACATAATATCAAACACAACCAATCCACAATGGAATTTGAACATGAGGATTTATAACCACAGAAAACCCTCTCCAGGTTAAAATAATTCCAAAATGGCTTTAAGATTCTACTAATGAGCACTTACAACACCATAGAAATTTATGTCACAATGAAATCTGCTGGAAGCAAAGCCCTTGTACAGTTTCTACATTTCCACAGTGGAAGCAAGAATCTTGCTATCTCTCATGATTTGGTTCTGTGGTCAAATCCTTTGCTATGGCTGTCTTGTTCTGCTAAACGTGGATCTATCTTAGCTTTGGCTTTGGTTCTCATTTAGGATCGTGGCTATCTGATCTTGCTGTGGCTTTGACTATACAAACTTGTTCAATAGGAAAATGTTGACTCTGCTATATATAGGAGCTTCAATGGGTGCTCTCAAACACTTTTTTGGGCACCTTTGTTTTGTCTCTGATTCAAGGCAGAACTATGTTGGCCTTGGTTTTTTAGTCCTTGGAACTTAGTTCTCTCATATTTTCCATCCTATCCCTAGTTTTCTACCGAGAAAGACATAACTTCACGATATCAAAATTGACTATTTTTGGCCATTTATCTTTAGTAATGGTACAACCTTAATTTGGTGCATTCGTACAGTATCTGAAGAGCGCTCTCAAGCTATTATTCAGTATTTTAGCATAACTACTACATTTAACTGCCATGCTCTAATATTTATATCAACCATAAGCATTCTTAAGGTAGTTCCACGTTTGTGAAGCAGAAGGAATGCTTCTGACAGCTTCTTATCATAGTGGTACAATTCTGTTTGCGGTTTATCTTTTATAAACCTCCAATTTTCCAAACGTAGTAGAGACTACAGTTTGCATCTGAAATTTTGGACAAATCTGTTTAGTATTCTACAGAGAATGCATTAAGAATAAAAAATTCCCACAATTTGTAAAAAGCCCACAATTTTGTAAAAAGCCCACATTTTGTAGAAAGCTCACAATTTGTAAAATGCCCACTTTTATTTTCTTTTTGCTTATATATTGAGCTCCCATTGAGTTCAACAAGTCTTGGGTTTTCCACACCATTGAGAGAGATTTATTGTTTTCTTTATAGGATAATTTGCATCAATGGAAGAAAACATTGGAGCTGGAAAAAAAATTCAAAAGGGTGAAAGGGGTGATGGCAGAGTTTATTGCCCTTGTAAAAAATGTTGTATGAGAAATAATGTTAGATTTTTAATAGCAACAGCAACAGTGCATTGTAGTAAATATGGGCACATTGATGGTGGATCGAATGACTATCATCCCGTGGTAATTAATTATCTATCTTCATTTTGATTATATCGTAAAATTTTATATTATTTTAATATTTTTTATGTTCGCACTAATGTTTAATGATTAATGTTTGTAATTTTCATAAAGGTACAGTTGCCCCCAACATTTTGTAGATGATCAACCAGCTTCCACAGCTAAATAGTAGTAGATTAGATGATGTTGCACCAGTACAAGAGAATATTGCAGCAAATATTAGTATTGGAAATGATGTTGTACAAGGTGAAGAACATGAAGCGAATGATGAAGGTAATTTTAATGATCCCATGGAGGTAGATCATGATGACGATAATGAGACAGTTCAAATTAATGATGGGACAGATCAAATGCTCCAAGAATTTTATGGTGAGTCAAATGATGATGGTGGAGATAGCAGTGACGGTATTTATGATGTACCTCTGATTGAAAGGTCAAGTGAACGACTTTTTGAACACTCAAATGCAACTCTTCTCTCTACTACATTGTTGCTGGTGAACTTAAAGGTTATGAATAATTTGTCGAACAGATGTATGACACAACTCCTAAGGTATGAAATATGTATATATGATCACATATATGTAAATGTTAATTATTTTCCCTTTTTTTAGTTGTAATAAATGTGTAAAATAATAAGTTATATATATATATATATATATATATATCATAGTTATCAAAACCGGCCGGTCAAGACGGATGCCAGTTGGAACCGGCCTTTCAACCTGGTCAATAGCCTATTCTCACCTATTTTGGCTGGTTAACCGGACCTAACCAGCCAGTTAAGTAAGGAACCGGCCAGTTTATGCATAAATCGGTCAGTTCCGTACTTAACCAGTCGGTTAGGTGCTCCTCCATGAGTTGCAAATTCCTCAGTGTCTCCTCCATGAGCTACAAATTCCTCTATTATACTAGCAACAAACTTGTCTAATAACTCATACTCAACACCTTATAGTAGCAACAATACACATGATGACTGATAAATACAAGGCTGGCCAGCATAAAATCCCTGGCAGCATGCAACTCATCAAGTGTACTTGATGACAATTTCTGTTCTCAAAACAATCAGCAGCAACCTTATTTCACACTCAGCTAGGAACTGTCAGACCCTCTCTCTCTGCTCACACATAGCAACAACATAAATACAAAACCTTTCACACATCATACAAGAAATTTGATCATGGCATCAAGATTGATGCAAATGGTCTGACGCCACTCAAGGGACAACAACATACAACCTAATGAAAATGTGACTGGCAATAAAAAATTGACCACTAGAAAATTCCCGCTTGGAAATGCACTAAACTGGCTACTAAGTTTTCTAGGTTTTAATGAATCTTTTCAGTGATAAATTTGTCAAACACATTGTGAGCAGACTGCTGAAGTTGTAATGCTCTCTCAACTTGTTACAAATAGCACTAATAGTGGGTTTCATAAACCAATTCAATACCTTTAAGTGTTGTAGATGTTTTTCTAGAAATTTATTGGCAAGCAAACATAGATAATGAAGAATACAAGATCTTCAAAATGCTGCTCTGATATATATATATATATATATATATATATATATATACTGAACCTAGAATTGTCTTTAAGGCTGATACAATGAATTGACAACAGATCTGAGCAGGGACAGATTGTATATTATAATATTAACTCAGCAATAAAACACAGTGAATAATATAAGAGAAACCTGATACATTAATTCAACAAGTTTGCTTATGTATTTTTCGATGATATGTATTGCATTTGGTGCCATTTTGATATATTCACCTTTGCATGGTATATAAATGAGAAAAAATTTCATATTTTGTCTCTATTGGCTTGGAATCATGGTTGCAAATCTTAAAAATAGTTTTTATCTATTTATTTATTTTTCATTTTATTAAAAAATAATTATTTAATGTATTTTTTTTAAAACCGGTTCATTGAGATCTGACTGCTACCGGTTAGACTGGTTCCGGTTCGAAACCCGGTTCATTAGCTCCACCGATCCGGTCACCGATTCCGGTTTTAATAACTATGATATATATATATATATATATATATGATTAATAATCTTTACAAGACACTACTTTTTGTTTCTGTTGTAGATTGTTGGGTGAATATTTGTTACCATCGCCAAATACTTTACCTCGAACATATCAAGATCTACGTGCTATTATGAAACACTTTGGAATGGAATATAACACTATAGATGAATTTCCTAAAGATCATATTATATATTACGGAGAACATGCGTTGAAAAAATAATGTCCGAAATGTGGTACCAGTAGATATCGAACAGATCAACTAACCAAAAAGGTGCCTTAAAAGGTTCTTCGTCATATTCCCATAATTCCACGTTTGCAGCAAATGTTCAGGTGTAACAACAGAGCACAGTTTATGGATTACCATTCAAAGAATAGAAGTGGAGATGGTGTTCTTCGAATGCCTACAGATGGTTCTGCATTTAGAGAAATCGAGGAAAAATATGTAGATTTTAAAAATGAACCTTGTAATGTCAGTCTTTCATTGGCAGCTGATGGTGTTAATCCATTCGAAGAGCTTAGATATACTTACTCAGTGTGGCCTATTTTCGTTATCAACAATAACATTCCTCCTTGGATGTCAATAAAGAGGGAGCACATAATGTTGACTATGATTATTCCAGGTATTTGATACATTATTTCTTTGAATGTAACATTTTCATTTCTCTCGTTGTTTGCATAAATATATATTTTATTTATTTACTTACTTATATATACATATATCATGGGAGTAATTATTATGTACCGTAATTTTGAACAATTAGGTAAGTTCCAGGTCAAAGATATGAATGTATATATTGAGCCTCTTATCGATGAGCTAATACAGTTATGGCATGGCATCACTATGTATGACATCACTAAACCAATCAAGCAGAAGATATTTCAATGTCGTGGAATGCTTGTATGGACAATTCATGATGCCCCAATACTATCACATGTTTGTGGTATGTAATATTTCATTTCACTTTAATATAATACATAATTATCTAAATTAGATATACCATATTGCATGTTTCAAAAATGATCTCATAGTATATTAATTGTTATTGATCCATCTATTGCAGGTCTTCAAACAAAGGGTAGATTTGCATGTCCAGTTTGTGGCCCTAAGATGAAGTATCTTCATTCGCCAGACTTAAAAAATATGGTGTTTGATGAGTTTAGGCACTTCCTCCCTAGGAACCATAAGTATCGTACTACTGAAAAACATCTTTTCAATGATAAAGAAGAAACTAGATTAAAACCATAAAGAATGACACCTCAGTTGTGGATGTTGGAATATAACAGAATTAATAATCGTTGAGCAGCTGGTACGTAATTTGTGTGTATATATATATATATATATATATATATATATATATATATATTATTTGTTTATGTAATGTTTGGAATTTTTGTTTTAAATAATGAATTTATTTTATTGTATTTTATAATTAATATTGTTCTGATTTATTTTATTCTTTGATATCAAGGTCATCATCACCGTGAAGGTACTAATATTGTACTTCCACCTAGAATGAAATGTTATCCTTCTCAATTCGCGAGGTTGCCCTACTATGAGGACCTAAAACTAGCTCATTTGTTTGATACAATGCATGTTGGGAAGAATGTGACAGAAATGTTATGGTGAACCATAGATGGTGCACATGATAGAGATAAAATTGACAAAATTTGTGCTGACATTGAGAAATCAAATCATGCAATGAAAAGTTTGATCGATGGATGAAATAACAATGGAGGTAGAAATTATAATAATATTCTGTGGTTATTAACAGAACAACAAAGCAATGATGTAAAAGAGGTCGTTAGAAGAATTAAATTTCCAACAGGTTTTGCTTCAAACATAGATAATATCTTAACGAAGAAAGGTGAATTCAGTGGGGTGAAAACACATGATTGGCATACCTTTGTTAAGGTAATTTTTTTGGTATACGTTTTTGTTTGTTATTGCTTGAATACATATTTTAAATTTTCCTTTTTTCTGTTTAATTTGGAAACCAATAACGATTCATTTTTTATTGTTATAGTATGTTCTACCTGTATCTCTCCCAAACGACTTCAACAACAATGTCAAACAAGTTATATATGGTCTTAGTAAATACAAGAGGTAAGTAGTTTTGATTTATACGCAAAATCTAATTGCTACAATTTATTTTCGTACTTGATGAAATGATGTATTAATTTACTTGTAATGAAAATATATTATGTTTCATTGAGATAACCTTGCATAATGATTTGCAAATGGTTGTCATTGAAAGAAATCCATCAAGATGAAATAAAGTATTGGAAGAGAGAAATTCCTCGGCTAATGTGTGAAATGCAAAAGTATCTACCTCCAACATTTTTCAATGCACAAGAACACTACTTGATACACCAAGTTGAGGAGATTGAAATGTGTGGACCAGTACACACAAGGTCAATGTGGATGGTCAAGAGGCACCTGAAATCCTTGAAGGCTTTGGTTAAACAAAGAGCACGACCTGAGGGTTCTATGGTGGAGGGATATGTGGTATATCAATCCATGGTGTATATTAGTCATTATCTTCCTAAATTAGCTACGCTAGTCATGAAGGCGGTGGATTGTATTTGGGTGGATTGTATTTGGGATGTGAACTCCATCAAAAAATTTGAAGAGGAGCACCTGTTGGGAAAAGGTAGAATGAAGAAAGTGAGAGGTAAAAGATTTATTATGTATAATACATATAATGTTTCATTTTTTTACATCATGTATATGATCATTATATTCATTTAGGTCTTATTCTTTCATATTTTATTAATTAATATAATTTATCATGGTTATAAGTAATATTTATTAATATTGGTGAATTATTGTTTTTTTATTTAGGTGCTCAAGATTATGAGGCACTACTTTTATACATTGCAAAAAATCTTGAGTGGATGAGTGAATGGATTGAAACATGTAAAGCACGTAACGATGGTAGGTTATCATGGCAACTACTATCTGAATTGATTAGAGAAGCGTATCGTAGTGGAGATGGGAACGTTACGGATAGGGAAATTAATTTAGCATATGGTTTGAAAGATAGAAAGGTAAGCAATTAATTCACCTATTTTATTCATCACTTATTTTATACTATATTTATAATGTGACAAGAAGTTTGATTTTTCAGTTAATTTTCATGCTGTGTAAATTATATGTTTAATTATTAATTGAGAATGCATATTTTTCATGTTTGGCATATTGTAGTTGAAACACCACAAGGCTATGTGGTGCAATGGTTGTCAATTTTGTGTTAAACAGTTGGATGATAACAGGAAAAATTTTGATAGTGGGATAACTGCAGTATTCCAGGTCACTAATGTTTCCTCCAGGAGTGACAGACATCCTCGAGAATCTGAAAATAGATATTATGGGTTCTTAGATGATATAGTTGAGTGTGACTTTAATTCTTTCAAAATAGTTTTGTTCGACGTCAAATGGTATAGGCTACGAATGAATGTACGTGATGATGATAGAACACTTATTCAACATGACAATGGATTTCCAATGGTTAAAACATCACAGTTTGAAGCAGGAAAAGATCGCTATGTTTTTCCAAGCCAATGCGAACAAGTCCTTTACTCAGAGGTTCCAGGTGAGAATGAATGGTCATTTGCTATTAGATATGATCCAAGAGGAAGGCCATTAGAGTATACTGTAGAGGAAGAAGATGATATTGATCAAGAAGAAGATGATGCAATGGCAGATGAGCAGGAAGATGCATGGACAGACGAAGAAGATATCTTAGAAGATGAACCAGGCATAGGAGATGAGGCAACAATTATTGATGATGATGTCGATGAGGATATTATTGAAAATGACATAATTGATGATGATTATGACATGGTCGATCATTTCAACACCATTTCTGAATCAGATGTTGATATAGATGTCGATCAGTTGGATGAAGATCAAGAAGATACAGAAGAATATTGATACAGATGTTATGTTCGAGTATGAGCTGGTATGTTATAAATTTATATTTTAATATGTAGGAATTATTGTCTGTTGGGAAAAATACTGAGAGGGGGGGTGAATCAGTATTTAGGGTTGACTGAAAACTTTTCACCAGAGATCTTATTAAGCTGTTAATTCTTTACTTAGATTATTGCATCATTCTTTTAGTAAACATGTGAAAGGAAATAACAGAATAAGCCATTACACAAAAGGAACACATATGAACACCATTATTTAATATGGAAACCCAATTTGGGAGAAAAAAACTACTGCTGTCGTCTCAATCTTCAATATTTATTATAAAGAAAACATCTTACAATTTTGTGCTGGCGCAGACTCATACGAGCACACAGGCACCAACCTGTAGAAGGCTTGAACCTTCTCTCGTTCTCCAGCCTCTCCTGGAAGGGAGCTTCGACCCCCTAATTTAACACCAGCTTGAACTGGCAGAAAGCTTCCACTTCTATACAGAAGACTTCAACCCTCAGATCCACCGAATTTCTTCAATTTCTTCATTAGACTTGCATCAGATCTTTATTATTTCTTTGTTGATCTTCCTAGAGATTTTTCATTTCCTCGATCAACTCCATAGGTGCATCATGGATTCAGCGTTATCAGACAACAGAGTTCGATCATGTAGATCTCATAAAGAGATTTTTATTTACAATGCCTTTGCATGCACACCTCGTACTATGATTCTCATCACCTTATATAGTTTTCACCTTTATTGAAACCATGGTTCAAAACCATTCAATTTCCAATGGTATTATTAAAAGTCGAACCAATCCAAATTGAAATCCCGATCTTTGTTCTTCCATGCTCGAATTGTCCCAAAGGTAATCTCTATCTCCGCCAAATAATACTATAGCCAAGGTAAAGTACCAATAACGTGCCGCTAATGGTTTTCTTTATTTTATTTATCAAATTCGTGGAATTTGATAAATAAATATTATTCACAACCTTTGGCAATTAAATATATAATAGAAATTTATAGTAATAACCAGCGCTTTTATCAAAAGACTTTTAAATAGACCTTTGGTTTTGGCCCCACATACATAATCGATGGCCCAATCAATAAAATTTTAAAAACTGGGGCCCATCGCTTACGATCGTTTCCATCCAACGGCAGAGAACACATCGCTCGGCATCAGATGATCGGACGGATATCGTTTGTTGATGATGCACGGATGATAACGCGCGATGGCGCGCCGTACCTTGGGTAACTTTCGTGCATCTATAGCAAATGAACACCGTCCGATGACCCCTTCCCAGATCAACGGTGCTTATCAATATCGCTGGGCATCCTGGGTCGAGCAATAACGTGCGATGGCGCGCAGTGACAAGCGGTTTTGTGGAGTCGTACAAGGATGCGTGTCGCTCGTTCTATGGAATCGCTCCCAAACTCTTGAAAACTGCTTGCCCGTCGAAGGTGGTGCGATAGAAACCACAAACTACCTTTACTGTTTTCTCGGTCACGGTTCCGCTCTTCCACGCAGGGTTCCGTCGCGTTCCCGTTTGCTATGTTCTACCTCTTTCCTTCCAGGTTCCGTTCTTGATTCCAAAGGGTTAGTCTGTGTTCCACCGAAAGTTCAATGCCAAATACTCTGTTTTAGTTCTTTCGCGTTATAACTGGTTTGCTCTCGCTCCTCATTCCTTTCTCCATGAAAGCCAGTCAGCTCCTTACTAATAGCGTAGACCCTTCCATCATATATTTAACGAATATATATAACTCCACTGTCTACCAGTTTGGATACACTATCAACCGTATTAACATCGGTTCCTCGATCAACATACAGAGCACAGGGTTTCTTACGGATGTCAATTATGTTCACACATGAATTAACTTGTCCTTATTTATATCGATTCTCCATTAAATACAGAGCTTGCCATCAAGGAAAGTCATATAATAGGATACAGGAAACATATTGCCAACATTGTCTTTAAATAATTTACTAATTATGCGGGTTTGTTGCATGTTGTTTATTATTTCAAACCAATAAATAATGGCCTTACTATTGTTTATTATTTCACAGGATTCATAGGATTAATTTGATTCTATGATCAGGTCTCTGAAAAAACCAATTAAACACTTAAATAGTCAAGATCTGGAAGACAGGCTTTACCCCCACCATAAATTGCTGAAAAACCGGCCTTCAGCTCAGTTTGCTATGCTGAAGACGAGGGTGGATTTGCATGATCAGTTGAACGAAAATGAATCAGATATTCGGGATGCTTTTAAGGGCAGATCCATAAGCCCCATAGATGAAGATCCCATTGCTGCAGAATTTCTGTCTGCGTTGAAGCACAAGTATAGTGTTGTATTGGAATACAAATTAGAGGACAACTATACCAAGTCTAAATCAACTGAATCCAGTTCTAGTGCTCTTGAAATTACCGAATTAAAGCCAGAAACAGGATTTACAATCTCTAATGGGAACGGGTATGGTAGTTCCAATATTGGATTGGATGTCCGAAGCTCTGCAATAGGCACTGGACCTGATCGTAATGAACCCCATCTAATTCAATGTGATGAAAATATGGACTTTGATGATGATCAGGAAAACAAGCCAGAGCATTTTGGCAATATTGAAGAAACTGAAGAGGTTTCCTGTGATCGATTGAATCAACTCAGCCATAAGACATCTACTGTAGGCTGGTTTGTATCAGAAAGATAATCGGTTTTGCTTTCCCATGATGATGGATGTTGCTCTTTTCACGATATAGCAAATTCAGAGGTGTGGAGGTTTTAATTATTGTACTTAATTTTTGGGTTTATGGGTGTTATAATTTATACATTTTGGGATTTTCTATTAGAAATAGGGAAAATCCTAGGGGTTAGATTATTCTCATGGTTTAAATTTCTATATTTGAAATAAAATTCACCAATTTCTATTTAAAAAAATGATTTGCCTAAATATTTGATGTAGTTTAAATAAGATGTAGTTCATTTCAAAGACTGTTGAAATTTTCTAGAAACTATGATTGGGATTTCAAGAATATTTATGCACTCTTTAAATTTTCCCTTAACATAAAGGGCAGTTGATGTATGAGTAATAATCAGTATTTTTTTTTCCAATCTCTAGGAGAAGGCTGAATATAAAGCTCCATATGGGCTTACCCCAAACATGTGGGGTGATTGCTGGTTGATCAGAGCAACTGGTTTAGATGGTCGCTCTGGTAAATATGGTGTGGCAGCATCTGTAGGTTGTACATTGGACTCAGGTTTCTGTTCATGGGACTTTTATAATAAATAAATTATGGCATTCCATACTGAATCAGAGGCCTTCACTTCAACGTCCAGTACCATCTCTCCAGTTTTGGCAGAGAGGGATGTCTCGGGGAGAAATTTTGGCTTTGCAAATGTTGTGACAGAGAATCAACATTGGCGGTACAAGCCATGTGGGCCTCTTATGGTATCTACTGCTACTGCCCAAAATACAGTTAATATTTATGATATTCGTGATGGAGATCCTGTGATTTCAATGTGTTTGTTTTGAAAGTTTAGGATTCATAGTAATTCATCAATGGGCTCTAAAATAAGGCCACATTGAAATCTTGGATACATGTTTCATGCCAAAATCAGTTGTATCTTCCATAAATACACAATCTTGGACCACTCTGTATACATATGCTTCTTGGACAATATTACATCTCCCTGATTATACAGGTGGTGTTCTTACATGCATAGCAAAGGCATTGTTTTGGCAATCATTTTTTAAGTCACTAGATATTGTGGGTACAAGGATCTAGGGTCTCCACATGAAACTGTGTTGCCCGGAGACTCACTCTGCCTGTCCTTAAATTTGTAAACATAGTAGTATGCCAATGCTTCTTTCATTTTGTATGCATAAGACAATTTTTTGTCAAAGTCCATAATTTTTTTTAAGTTTTATCCATCCCAGTTTTGTTGTGAATGCACATGTTTTTGGCTTAACACATATCTGTTATATCTTTGTACTTTTCCTTTACTAACTATTTGAAATTTCTAGTCATATTTAGAGGTGTCTTTTAAGGGATGAGGGGAATTACTTGGATTTAGTGCTCCCATGCTTATCATTTATTCTCCAAATGAAGCCCTGTAATCTGTAACACTATATGGGCATGCAGCTCAATTGTTAAAATATAGTTGATACAATATGTTGTACATGAAGCTTGGAATTGTGTACATTCCTGGAATATATTAATTTGCAGGCATGCTTAAAAGAGAGATAGGGTTTGATAAAATCAAAAACCCTGAACATGAAGAAAAAAAGAGGCAATTATTTTATACTGATAGAACCAAGACACTATCTCCTCATTAATAACAAAACCTCAGTCCAAAAATCATATGTACAAATTCTAGAAGTTGAAAGTTGAAAATTTCTGAAATGGAACCAGACCCTTTTCAAAAGAATAAATTTAGTAAAAACGAGGGTGAAGAAAGTTATCTTATCAAAATTTCCACATACCGTGTTAGCAAGGAATGGCTCCGAGTCCTGAGCAGTGAGACTGAGGAATTGCTCTTTTGCTGCAGGTTGCAGTTCTCTTCTCCAACACGATGAAGAGAAAATTCTTAGCTTTGGAGTCTGAAGCCCGAGTAACAACTTGGAAGTTGGTAAGGAAAATTATCAGGGTTGTTGCCAGTTGGCTTGGAGTTCGTAGCCTCATTAATTTTCTTTAATGCATGTCCTTCAATGCTGCAGTTGTCACTAGCCAGCAACCTTTACAATAAAATTTATTAGTCCCGTCACGCTACGAGGAAAATTTGATGTGATCACTGATCATTGATTTCTTATTGTGATAACAAACATTGGAGATTTACTGTCCTGTTTTAAAGTTTCATTTTATTTTATTTTAAATTGAAACAACCGTCGATATACCGACGCCTTGTAAGCGTCACTCTTCTGACGTTTTGAACGATTTCCATTTTTGTCGGTCTTGTGACGTCCATCGATATTGCGACAGTTCTAGAAACGTCGAAAGAGCGATAGCACAAAGATGTTGGAATGGCGACGTTCAAAATTTCAGACCACATTTCGTCGGAATTGCGACAGTTCTTCCTGGCGTCGATATTGCAACGCTTCTGGAAAGCGTCGGTCTTGTGACACTTTTGCAATACGTTGGTCTTCTGACACTTTTGTATGGCGTCGGAAATGCGACAGTTTAGACACGTAGGAAGAGTGACGTTCAAAACGTCGGATGAAATTTCATTGGAATGGCGACACTTTACAAACTTCGGAAGAGCGACGTTAAAAAAGTCGGACCAAATTTCGTCGGAATGGCGACACTTTACAAACGTCGGTTTGGGAAACGTCGGAAGATCAATGCGTGTTTGGAAGTGACGGAAAAAGTGTCGGTAGTGCGACACTTTGTAAATGCGTCGGAATTGCGACCGCATGACAAACCACGTTTTTCCCGTCCTCGAATTGTCACTCTTGCGACGACTGTGTGTCGGAATAGTGACGATTTGGCCGTCGGAAATTGCGCCAAATTTTCTAGTGAGAGGAATATGGATAACTCAAATCCTTGAGTTTGACCTTACCATTAAAACTACCAAGTTAGTAAAAGGAAAAGGTTTAGCTAAATTGTTAGCTAAATCTAATTGAAGTGTTGGGCATAAACTCCATTTTTGAAGTCTCTGAGAAGCATCCACAAGAACCTTCTTCAAATTTGGGAAGGGAGAATCCACAAGAACCTTATCCTTCAACTCAAACAGTCCCTGTCCATATTGATGAGAAGCTTATATTATTAGATTGGTATGCATATATTGTTCATTTTTTGATCCATTTTGAATGTCCAGCTGATTTTTCCAAAAGCCAATGCAAACACTTAAGTTGAAATCCATCAAATATTGTATCATCAATGCCAACTTATATTGGAAAGATCCTCCTAACATTCTACTAATTTTCTTGAAAAATTCATAGACTAAAGGAATCATTGATTAGTTTCATGTAGGAATATGTGGAGGCCATTATGCTTGGAGAGCAACAACATACAAAATACTAAGGGCAGGTTTTTATTGGCCTACTTTATTTTCACAAGTGGGAGCAAAGGTCAGAGCCTATGTTCCATGTAAGATGTTTAATGATAAGCAAAAACTAGCAGCCCTTCCATGAGTTCCATTGGTTGTCTCAACACATTTTCTTCAATAGGGATTAGATTTTATAATGATAAATTCACCTAGCTTCAAGTAATCAGCACAGATGGATCTTAACTGCTACTGACTATTTTACCGAGTGGGTGGAAGTGATTCTTGTAAGAAATGCCACAGATTCAGTTGTAATCAAATTCATTGAAGAGAAAATTTTATCTATATTTGGTTTTCCGCAAAAAATAGTTACTGACAATGCCACAAAATTCAGTAGCATAAAGATGATTTAATTTTTCCAAAAATATCGGATTCTACTTCATCATTCAACTCCCTATTATCCACAAGGAAATGGTCTTGCTGAATCATCTAACAAGATCTTAGTAAAGGTAATTAAGAAAAATTTAGAATACCATAAGAAAAATTGAGACAGTCATTTGATTTATGGAGTCTGGGAAAACATGATTTCTCCCAAAATATCAACAGGTAAATCTCCATTCTAAGTGGTTTATGGCAAAGATGTTATCTTTCCTACAAATTTGGATTTTCTTGTGCTTAATTTTGTACAAGAATATATTGATGAACTTGGTGATTTCTCTAGAATAATAAATCATATTATTGAATTAAATGAACACAAAGATGAGATTCAATACAAACTAAGGAATATCAGAATAAGATGAAGAGTCTTTTTGACAGAAAGGCTAGGGAAAGAGATTTTAGAGAAAGGGATTTAGTCTTAAGATGGGATTATAGGAAAGAAGATAAATGTAAACATGGAAAGTTTGATAATCTATGGTTTGGGCCACTTAGCATTGCAGAGGTAAAGGGGAACAACACATTTGTGTTACAAAATTTGGAAGGGCAGTTCTCAACACTACCTGTCAATGGCAGATTTTTGAAACATTATATATAGTACTGAAGGAGATCCTACATCATCATTGTGCATTATCATTTTCTTTTATAATTTCAAGTCTATTTTTTTTCTACAACAAAGAATCCATAGCCTGAGGAGAATACACATGGAACTGCTTGTTCTTTGCATCCCACAGGGGGAATCAGTTCCCAGCTGGAGTCGATGTTGTAACATTTTTTTTTATATAAGTTAGCATGGTAGTTTAAAAAATAAAAAATAAAATGCTAAGTTAGAACATGGATGAAAAGAAAAAATTTAAAAATGATGGGAAATTTTATATTTTTGTACATCCATGTTAGAATAGATTTTCTCTAAAGAAAGAAGGAAAAAAGAAAAAAATGTTAGGAAACCATAAAATGAAAAATATGAATGGTTTAGTATTTAAGAAATAAAATCATGGCCGCCTATTTAAATGCGCCAAGTTACTAAAGGATTAGAAATTTATTTATGATTCTTAAATTATTTTAAAAGGGGTTTAGGTTTCATTTATTAAATTTAATCAATTAGTGCTTATATGTTTTTATCCTAAGTAACTACGTGACAAAAAGAGTCAAATCACTTGGATAATGCACCAGTAGCTTTGAACGATGGATCTTGAACTCGATTCAGATCTTTGGCAGAGAGTCACTTTGTGACTCCCCTGACCATTTCTCGTTAATGCGAGGGAGGGGGGGTTCCGAAGAGTGGTTTTTATGGCCACTAAGATTTGCGACGTGGTGGCACCACAGAGTTTCGCACCCCCTCCGCCCAAAACCAGAAACTGGGAGGTACTCCCCCCCCCTCGGAAATACAATATTGGTTTTCCACACTCGATTACCATTCCTCTCGCACCCGATGACCATTACCTCCCATGTCCTCAGCCAACAGACATCCCCTCCCGCGTCACAACTATTGGTCCACTGCCCAATCTTATTCCTCCACGTCACTTGAATGTTATCCTCCAACGGTCCACTCATAGTCGTTTGATTTCCCCGTTGGCCATTAAGCCACTCCTGAACCATTAGTTTCCCCGCTACGCATTAATCCCCATCAGTGTCGTTAAACCCCTACGGTCATTGTTGAGTCCTGATATTACACCAAGAGTGTTGCAACCCCCAAGGGTTGCCCTACTTTACTTTATCAAACCGGGGTTCGTAAAAACTTGGAGGTGATAGTGCTATATACATAGCAGATGCATTATGTTCATGTCATCCTCTTCTACTTTACGAAAGGGTGTTATTTATTAAACTATGATAAAAACTGAAAATTAAATTGCTGGAAGGAAATGATAGAAAGGAAATTACTTAATTTTCAGAAAGGAAATGACAGAAATGAAACTAATTTAATGAGCAGAAAGGAAATGTCAGAAAGAAACTAAATTAAATTGTTGAAAAGAAATGACATGAAGGAAACTAAACTAAATTGTTGGAAATAAATGGCAGAAACGAAACTAATTCTAAACAACACTTAACTTGGCCAAATGGCTAAATGCACTCTACTTATCCTATGGTCCATCTACCATGCTTATATATATGTAGCAAAGCTATCCATGCTTAATTCTAATTGAAAAGTGTTGATTTGCAACTTGGATGGAAAAAAGGGCTAAAGAGGCTAATGGAGGTCTTAATCCATGAAACATGGATTAGAAATGGAAAGCGAGTGTTTAAACCTGATTAAAACTTTATTATAGCGCAAAAACAATTTGGAGCAAAATAATTTGAAAAGTGCGATGGTGGAGATGCGATGGAGAAAAAGTTGCGAAATGCGAAGTGCAATGGGCTAAAAGCTGCAGCGTGTGAAATGTGATGGGAAAAAACTACAAAATGCGAAAAGGAAACAACTGCGAAATGCGAAATGTGAAAAGGGAAAAGTTTGCGATATGCGATATACGATATCGAAATATCGCAATCGGAAAAAAGAGTTGTAGGTCTTAAAAGAAAGGGGAAAAGGTTGCGAAAAGTGATTTACGACAGGTGACATGGCAGTGGGACCGGTGGCGGGGTGCGATCGCAATATGCAATCCGCAGATAGGAGTGGTAAGTCTTAAAAGAAAAGGGAAAAAGTTGCGATGTGGTAAAATTTGTGAAGTGCGAAGACCAATATCATAATTGCAACATCGCAAAGTTAGAGGGATAGCGGAAGTGTTTTTCGGGAAAAGCTGTGAAGTGCGAAGTGGGATATCGCAATCACAATATCACAAAGTTGGAGGGATAGCGGTAAGTCTTAAAATAAAAGAGAAAAGGTGCGAAGTACAATGTGCGATGTGACGGATGACGTGGCAGTGGGACCGCCGGCAGAGCGGGAGTGCAATATTGCAATCAGCGTTTGGAAGCGGTAAGTCTTAAAGAAAAAGGGAAAACGATGTGAAGTGAGAAATGTGATGCGGCAGAGTTATCGCAATCAGAGAAAAGGAGTAGTAAGTCTTAAAGGGAAAAAATAAACGTTGTGATTTGCGATTTGCGATGTACGGTAGCGGGAAGTTCAAGGAGAAAGGGTGGAAGGTCGAATTCCAATGGTTTTCAAGTGTTTTGAGTTAGAAAGGAGTAAGGAAATAATGAATGATAAAAAACAAAGGAATGAGGCGGGCTAAAGGGTTTAAGTGTTTTGAGAAGAAAAGGTGGGTGAAAAATTTCCAAATAAGAGGAAAAGGAGGGAAATGGAGGCGTAAAAACAATTTTCAGGCCATGAAGACAAAGATGGAAAATGAAGCGGGGAAGCACCATGGAGATTCTCTGGGGCTTTATCACTAATACATGCAAACAACTCTGTGGATCTATGCACGAGACACAGAAAAATACATGAAAGTATTGTGCAGAGGAAGGCTGGAAAATGGTAATGCAACTCTACTTCTAATCTCAGAAACAGTGAACAGAAATAAATTTTTGGGTCTGTGGGAAGGTTCGCCCTCCTCGAGCTCTATTGACAGAGATGAGAAGGGGGCCTTGATCCATAGATTTTTGGTTTTTCTCCTCTATTCTATTACTCGCAAGAAAATGAAAAAATACAACAACAAACTGAAAGCAAAGTCTAAGCAGCAATGAAACTATCAGAAGTAGAACTAATTGAATGACAGAAAGAAACTTAGCTAAATGGAAGAAATAAAATAATGGTAACAGTAGAGAAGCTGAGGCACATGGATTGGGCCCTAACCCATGAGCCTAGATTTGTGAAACTTAAATCAATAAAATGAAATCATTCTGCTCATTTCATAAAAGAATAACCTCATACATTTCTGAAAGTTTGATCACTGAGTAAAAATAATAAAAATCTCAATAGCTTGCAACAAAGTTCTGACAAGAATTGACTAACTCTCCATAGCTCTAGTTCTTCTCTAGTTATTCTATAGTGCAGCTACCAAAAACTCCCTTGAAAATGGTGATTGAGTCCACTTGACTCCAAGTAAACATATATTTGGTGCCCTCCTCTTTGAGTTTCTTGGCTGCCTCTGGAACTCGAATTGCTGGAGAAAATATTTGGGGTGATTGAGTCCACTCGACTCCAAGTCTTTATGATAAAATCCTTATAAAAAATCTTAATAATTCATGATTTTCTGCACTCAACCTCATATTAGGCACTCGAAGTATGTTAGCCTTAATCACCACCTATACTAGCATCATAAAACCAAACAATAATACAAATGCAAGAAAAATATATCTAAGAAGGCAAAAAGGTGACCATTAATAACCCCTCCAAATATGTATAATGATGGAGCTCATCGTCACCCCCCTACTGAATGGTTTCTCATCCTTTGAGAAACTAATCCTCCTCCTGCATTTCCTTCAAGGCTTTGACAGCCCCCCTCATTTCCTGAGGAAGAAGTGTGGGAGTTTCCCCAAGGGAGTAAAAACCATTATTATTTTATGCCTTCTCCCATTCTCTATCTTGTGCATTTGTTCTCTTTTCATCATTTAGCCTTAACAACAAATTTGGTTTGAGCTTTAGTCCCAACCATTGGATCTTTTTGGCTTGCATGGTCCTTTTGTATAATGGTACCCTTTCCAATGCACCCGTCAATCTTTCTGGAGTATGGTATTCCCTGTTCTTAAGGCTGTGAGGGAGGTTGTTCCATCTCCTCTGGCTGGCCATCATGCACTCACCTTCTATCTGCCTAGAAACATCATCAAAGTGGCCCATTAACTGTGTTTGAGTCTGAAGTTAGCTTTCAAGTAGTACAGGGTCCCTTTCAATCTCTCGGCGGTTAAGGATGACTCCTCTTGGGTTGAAAAATTTCAGTATGATATATAAGGGTTCTCTATTTCTTCTTCCCATGACCCTCCATATCTCTTTTGCTCTAGTGTCCTCATTCATCATCCAAGATATTAGAGACATCAACTGCATATCCCCCATTATAGGATTGGGGTCCCAAGTATCCATATTTGACAGCACAAAGTTATGCACATAAAACTATGCCATCTTTTTCTGATCATCCATGTTAGCCTTCTTGTATAAATCAATGAATTTCCTACAATATTGGAAAGGTAGGGATCCATGGGAGGCTAGATTTTTTATTTGAAATAGGAGCCATTTCTCCTTGAGGTACAAAACATATGAGTCAGAAGGGAATCTGTGCTGAAGGGATTCTATGCATAATTCTACCATGGTGGCTACTTGTTTCCCTTTTTGCTGCAATTCCTCCTTCAGTGCTACATTCTCTTCCTGTGCCTTTTGCAGCTGCTCCTTCAGAACTGTTTCTTTGATTATTTCCTCCTCCCTTGGTGATTCTTCAATGATAGTCGGGCTCATGGGAGGAGTTTTGTCTCTCTCTGACTTATCCTCTGACCCTTATCAACTCTAAAATACATAGAGGGATTCCTTTGTCTCTTTGGGCTCAGAGGAGCTAAGGTGGAAACTACTTCTTTGTCTTGAGGGGATGTGGTGATGTGCTATGAGTCTACTTCTTGCTCACTTTCTGCTATCTCTATGAATTTTATTGCCATCTCTTCCATTTTTCCTTGGCCCTTTGTCTCTTCCTCTTCTTCTTCTGGTTCCTCTTGTTCCTCTTCTGGTTCTTCTCATGGTGATGTTGTTCTGCTACTGCTAATGCACGTTGTCCAAATATGCATCCCACTCTCGGTACTGCTGTGTTGTAGGCTCCCTTTGGTCTCTTTCCCTCGAAAATTATCAAGTCACTAGTTTGGATGAGACGAGATCTCTTTTTATTAGATTGTGCAACTAATTTTGGAGCGCTTATTTAACTCGGCCTCAACTCCAGTTTTCGTTAGAGACTGTTGTTTCCTTCTCTCTGTTAATTCATGATGGACTGTTTGATTCCCCCACTCGTTCTCCTCTACTCCACTTGATTTAATTTTTTTTTTTTGCATGCCCAGGTGGCGTGACTTTGTAGTTATTCCTAATCATACTTCACGATGGTGGCCAAGCTAACTGGTCACCTTTCTACCCCTTAAACTCTAAGTCCACAGATTTAATTATTTCTAGCTATTATGGATGCATAGCGAGGGGTGAGAAGCTATACCTAGGTTTACCTGTTGTTGTCAAGGAATTTGTAGGAGCTGGAATTTGGGGACAAGCCTCTTATATGTTGCGCTCTTACTTATTTTCCTGTTTTCTGAGTGAGCAGCTTGTTGAAAGAGAAACTCTTTGAGTGAGTTGTTTATCTTTCTTGATGTTTCTTTCTATTGTAGATGTTGTGTGGGGTTGCTCTAGATTCCATGGGTGGCACTCTTGTCTTTCCTGGGGTATATTTTATCAGCTCCTCCTTGTTTTTCTTTGCAGTCCAGTAACAACTTTGTTTTCGAAGGAGCTTCTTGATGTTTGTAGCAGTTTGTGGCTTTCTTTCTTTTGCTACATTGTGCTCAAGAATGGAGGAATATGGTATATGGAGGTGATGGAAGAAGTTATGAAAATGAATGGAGTGAATGATGGGATGGATGGTAAAATAGAAGAAGGGAAAAGAAGATGAATGTTCCCCTGTGTTTCTAGAAGGCATTAATAACCTGAAAAATAGCAAACATAGAAAACATAGAGAAGAAGATGTATTTTTTTGTTTTTGTTTTTTTTATTTCTTTTTTTGAAAGAAATTGGGTTGCCTCCATGGAGGTTTTCAACCCACAAACTTGCCTTGGGTGCCTAAGAGAGGTTTTCACCCATGGATCTTTATTCTCTTTTTCTCTTTTTTTCTCTCTTTTTTTTAGAGCAAGTGAGCTACCTTCATTAAGGGTTTCAACCCACAAGCTTGCCTTTGGTGCCTCGAAGAGGTTTTCACCGAGGGATCTTTATTTTTTCTTTATTTTTATTTCCTTTTTTCAGGAGGTGTGGGAAACTATGGAGTTTTCCATCACATACACCTCTTTTCTTATTGAATTTATGAACTCCGCCCTTGACAAAGGCTTCTTGTACATTTTAAGTCTATGACCATTGAAAAGCAAGGGGATTCCTTCCTCATCTATGGTTCTGATTTGAACCGCGCCATTATCAAAAAAAAATTTCACTGTGTAAGGTCCCAACCATCTTGTCATCAACTTGCCTTTGAAATATTTAAACCTTGAATCATAAAACAACACCTAATATCCTTCTTGGAGGGTTTTTTCTTTGATGTTCTTGTCATGCCAAACCTTCCTTTGCAGCTAAACAACATTCGTGTGAAGAATTTCTTGCATTCTGAACTAATCCAATCCATTTAGTTGTAGCAGCCTCTCTTTTTTCACATTTGATAGATCTAGATTTAATTCAGCTACCATTCTTAAAGTATTGAATTCAAAGTCAACTAAAAGTAGGGCCTTCTTATCATAGACTAGTTCATAGGGAGTGAATCATGTGGTTGTCTTTCAAGTAGTGTTGTAAGCCCAAGTAGCTTCTACCAATATAATTTCTGCCCAAACTTTTTTGTTGCTACTCACAACCTTGGTGAGGATGCTCTCTAACGCTCTCTTAGTTACTTCTACTTGGCCATTCACCTGAGGGTGATAGGCAGTATAAGTTCTATGTTTGATCTTGTGCTTCCTCAAAATATTTTCAATGAGGTAGGAAGTGAATTGTTCTCCCTAATCAGTGGCTATTTCTTTGGGGTACCCAAACTTGTATAACACGTTCTCCCTCAGAAACTCTGATACTTTCTCCTTGGTTGCTACTTTCACTACTTTTGTTTCAGCCCACTTTTTCAAGTAATCAGTGCAGACTATGATATAATTCCTTTGTTCGGATGTTGGATCGATAGGCCCAAAAAATTACACGCCCCACTTATCAAATGGCTCAAGAGCCACCTGTGGGTGCAAAGGCATATCATCCCTTTGCGTGGGCTTCCCCATCCTTTGGCACTGGTCACACCTGCTGGTGTATCTTATGGAATCTTGGTGAAGGGTAGGCCAATAGTATCCTGCATGCAAAGGTTTGTAAGAAATTCTCTTTGCAAAAAGTGGCCTCCACATGGGCTGTCATGACATGCAGAGAGGATATCAAAAACTTCTTCCTCCCTTACACATCTCCTTAGGATTTTATTAGGGCCTAGCTTGAAAATATTTCCCCCAATCCATGATGATTTTGCTCCTTTCCCTGAATGAAATATTAAGAGGGAGTCTCCCAGCAACCAAGTAGTTGGCTATATCAGCAAACCATGGTGAGAGTGTTGATATAGAAAAGAGGTGCTCATATGGAAACTGGTCATCCACCATTCCTTATTCACCTGTAGGGAGAGATAACCTGGACAAAAAATCTGCAACAATGTTCTCCTTTCCAGGTTTATCAACAATAGTAAAATCAAATTGCTACAAAAGTAACAACCATCTAATTATACTAGCATTAACATCTGGTTTTTCATTAAATACTTGATGGTTGCATGGTTAGTGTGAAAAAAGGTCGGATATCTAGTTACATAATGCCTGAATTTTTTCAAAGCATGGACAATGGCTAACATCTCCTTCTCAGTAACATTATAATTTAGTTCACCCTTGGACAAGTTCTTGTTGATGAAATAAATGGCATAAGGGATTTTTTCCTCTAATTTTCCTAATGCTGCCCCTACATATTTTTCGGATGCATCAGTGTGGATGTGGAAAGGCAGAGTCCAATTTGTACCTTGGAGGATGGGGGCAGTAGTCAAATTTTACTTAATGAGATCGAAATCCTCTTGACAAGGACCAGACCAAATAAACTCAAAATCCTTGGCCAATAACCCAAATAATGGTGAAGCCATCTTGCTAAAATATTTGATGAACCTTCTATAGTAACCAGCTAAACCTAAGAAACTCCTCACATATTTATGATTTTGAGCAGCAGGTACCCTTTTGATGATAATGATTTTGTTTGGGTCTATTGGTATTTGTGCTTGGGATATGGAGTGTCCAACTACAACCCTTGCTTCCTTCAGGAACTCACACTTTTCTGGGCTCGAGGAGAGATGCATTTCAACACACCTTCTTAGTACTTTACCTTGGAGAGAGCTTCCTGGAATCCATCCTCATATGGTGTGAAATCATCCATGTAGATTTCTATAGAGTCATGGACTAACTCATAAAATATGCTTAGGAAAACTCTTTGGAAAGTAGCTAGGGAATTGCAGAACCCAAAGGGTAAGAATATATAAGCAAAGGTACCCCAAGGGCAGGTGAAAGTAGTCTTATCCTAGTCTTCAGGGATGATTCAAATATGATTGTACCCACTGAACCCATATAAGAATGAAAATAACTTCTTCCCCGCAAGGCCATCCAGGACTTGGTCTATAAAGGGCAAAGGGAAATGGTCTTTCTAGGTGGCTTTGTTAAATTCTCGATAATCAACACAAATTCACCACTTCCCATTCCTCTTTGGGACTAGGAAAAAAGGAGATACCCACTCATTGTCGAATATAGGGTATGTGAACCCTGCATCCAGTATTTTTTGCAGCTCTTCTTTGACTATGTCCTTCAAAGCCAGGTTCATCCTTCTTTGGGGTTGTCTCATAGTCTTGCATCCTTCTTTGATGTAAATATGATGTTTTCACACTGAAGGATGCACCCCTTTCATGTATTTTTAATCCCAAGAAAATGCATCTAGATTCTCTTTCAAAAACCTTGGTGGATTCAGATGTTGACTCAACTGAGTGCACTTCCATTCAAGGTTGGCTTTCAAACTCTTTGACTAAGGTTTCGAGAGGAATGTTAGTGGAGGACTGGTTTTGAATGGAATGATCAATGATTTCATATTCGTCAAGTTGCCCCCCTCTAAGAATAGAATCTATGGTACACATAGGGGCAGTGTTATACAACTCATCTTCTTCATCCTCCAACCATATAGGGAGATCATGATCAATGGAAGGCTAGGCTCGAGGATATAACACTAGCTATTTAGAGAAAGGCCCATATTTTATAGTCATGTTTCCAGCCTGACAACTAATATAAGCATTTGCAGTGGCTAACCAAGGTCTCCCTAAGATGAGGGGATAACCATTAAACTTGGTTTTTGGTTGCAATACCAAGAAATATGTAGGATACTCCCAAGAGTCAATGGCAACCATAACATCCTCAACAATACCTTTCGGGGTTACTGTGGACTAATCTGTAAGTTGCAGAACTATTGTGGTTTTCCTCAAAGTCCCTTGGAGATTAAGTTTCAACATAGTTTCCTTGGTCATGAAATTGATGGCAGCCCCTAGATCAATCAAAGCGTTGGGGACTATGACACCATTTATATGCATGTTGACAACTGGACTACCAGGGTCCAGGGACTTTGGAAATACCACCTTCCCCAGCATTAGGTCAGACAGTTTTCCTACCACATTGATGGTGGGGTATCTCTCTTCCTTCTCCCAAGTTTTCTGAAGCACTTCTCTTTGATGAGCCTATTGTAGATAGGGACATCCTTAATGGCCTGGAGAAGTGCTATCTTTACACACAAATTTTCCAATTCTCCTAGGAGTTTAGTCTCCTCTGGGGTGTGCTAATTAGGGTGGATCAAGCACTCAGGAAAAGGAGGTGGTTGGATATGAATGTTACCTTATTCCCTTTTCTCCTTAACCTCTACAGGTGGAGATGGAGGATGGTTGTCTAGGAGTACTCTTCTCAGCCTGAGATTAACCTCTTGTATCTCCACAACATAAGCTGGATAGGATGTTTCTCCACTAGGAGCCTTCTATGCTTATGTGGTGTTCGGGTTTGGATTGGGTTGTGCGGTTATAGGTAGCTTAGGTGGAGCAACATGAGTGAGCTGAGGTTGAGGTTGGGGTGGAGGCATTAGAGTAGGTGGGTGATTTTGTTGAGGCCTCCACCCTTCAGATGGATTGCTCCACTGAGGTTGATATGGAACATACTGCTGAAATGGTTGGTTTACTGGCTAAGGATGATATGAAGGGTTGTAAGGCCAAGTAGGAGGTGTAGACCAGGATGGAGGAGTGGGGGTGTACGGAGGTTTCATGGGTGCACTCTGATTATTGTGATAGTAAGAGTAAGGTGCACCTTGCATACCTTGTTGATATGGACAAGGACCTTGAGGCCTTCTCTGGTTGATGAAATAGAGTTGTTGTGGAATTGCTTCCCCACCTTGATATAAAACCTTAAGTCTAGGTAAAGAGGGACACTTTTCTGTGGAATTATTCTCCTCATAGACTAAGAAAACCTCTATGACATTCAGTGGACATTCATTTCTTGGGTGTTTCCTGGTACATCTAGGACAAAATATGGCCAGGGCTCGCTCTACTTCCTCTTGCTTCCTTTTGACCTGCATTGTGTCCATTTGCAAAGCAAAGGTGTGTAGCATGTCAGTCTTGAAGTCCTCTAGCATGTTTCCAATCTCATGTTTTATGAAGGTGGAAGAGGGAGGGGTATTAGTCGTACTTTGTCTAGCTCTACCCTTCTTCCTAAATGCCATAGAATGGTTTCAGAAGAAAATTTTGATTTATTCATAGGGTTGTTGGTAGATATCTCCTCCCAATAGCATATTCATGGTTTCTATCATCTCTTCTATGATCCCTCGAAGAAGTACAAGTTTAAGTGAGTCAGGATCAAGAATACAGTTGGATCTCTTATAGTTCAATTGAAATCTCTCTTCATAATCCTATAAGGATTCATCAGGGCCTATAGTCATCTTAAAGATCTCATCCTTAGTTTCCTTGGACCTAAAATAGTCTTTGTATTTACTGTTGAAGGTCTCTTCCATCTGTGCCCAGGTAGTGATGCTATCCCCAGGAAAACCCATGAACCAACACAAGGCTGCATCATTAAGGGTGGATGGGAATAGCTTCAAATTCTGATCATCAGAGGTTTAGTCATAAATCCTACAAACGACAGCAAATTCAAACATGAATGTGTTAGGGTCCTTAGCAGTAAGTCCATGAAAGTGTGGGTGAGCTGAGGGTCTAATGTTTTTCATCTTAGTTTCCCCATCTACCTCTCTTATGGGAAAGGCTCTCTGGATCCCAACCATGGTTAAGATAGGTGAAGCAAGTCCCTTAGTTGAATAAAGGTCTTCTTCCTCTTCCTCAATAAGATCCTCAAAGTATTGAGAAGGCTCTCCTATAGGGGGTTCAATCTCACTGAAGAAGATTGAAGGGTGGCTAGGAGGTGATGTGGGGGTTTTAGGTAAGATTTGTCTTTGAGTATTCCTACTCCTACGAGGCATGAAAGTCAAATATTTTTGTATTTTTTTCAATATTTCTTAAATGACATGAAAATAAAGGGAAGCAGAAAAGAATGCTAAAACAAAATCAAAATCTCTACTAGACACCTCCCCGAAAACAACTCCAAAAAGTGGTGAGCCCTCGTATTGCACAAAGAGTGCTGCAACTCCCAGGGGCTACCCTACTTTACTTTATCAACCAAGGGTTCATACAAACTTTGAGGTGACAGTGCTATATACACAACATATGCATCTTGTTCATGTTGTTATCACTCACAAAAATGAAGCATCATTTGACAAAATCCTAGAGGTTCATGTGTCAAAGGTAGGGTCATATAATTCATTTTTGATTACTTGGTCAAGGAAAATTTCTAATTTTTCTTATTTAGCCTATCCTAAGGTCTAAACTCACCCTCATTCAAATCCCCTCATGTCACATTAATCATAAATTTCTGACATTTTTCATTTCCCAAACTTACAACTCCGAAAAGGTCATTTTAGCCAATAATCCCTACTTTTGTAGTGAATTCAATGTAAAATAGGCAGAAAACACTACGAAACTGGTGAAAGTTTCGTAGCGAAATATGAAGCATTTATCTGTTTTCTGACTTTGAGCAGTCAACTTCAAAGGCTATTTTTGGGCAAACACAAAGGTATTTTAAGAGATTGAGAGAGCTTATTTTCAAGAAAATATCAAATAAAAATAAACTCTCACTTTTCTCACAGTTGTTATCAGTTGGGAGATACAAGGATTTCTTTGAAGCCCTATTTTCAAAAAACAGAGTTTTCTTGTTTTACACATGTTTTTCAAATGCTAATTCTGGACAGCTGGAGATGTGTTTCAAAAAACCCAAGATAGGGTTTTCTTCAAGACATATTCACCTAAAAAAAAATCCTTCCATTTTTTCAATATCTAACATGGATAGTGAGAAAAGAGCTCATCTCTGAACCCTATGTTTTTAGAAAAAATAGTCATTTTAGTGATGAAAAAAATTGATAAAGGTGAAAAGGATGTTTCTTGAAGAAGAAACAGCTCAAGACTCTTAGGATGAGTTGGTTTATGTTTTGAAAGGTCAATGGCATGTTTAAAATCAAATTTTTACAACTGGAAGGTTACTTTTTGAAACAAGGCAAAAATCTGGAAAAACCACAATTTTCAGCAGTTTCGTAGCGTGCCTGGGCTTGAAGAACATCAAAATGCTACGAAACTACTGTAGCTTTCCTTTTGCATTTTGAATCGGTTTTTGGAGCTCCTAAGGGATGAAAATGGTATGGAATATGCATTAAGGCATAATGAACATCATGCAAAAATAAAGAATAAAAAAGGATGATGGAAAAAGGCATTTTTGCAGTGCTACGAAAGTACGCTACGAAACTGTCTTACTTTCGTAGCGTACTTTGTTGGATACTTTTTGCAGCAAACTGTTGCCTTGTGTATTTTGAATCATATCAGTAATACATGGTGGTTTTCTTCTTGACAGACCTGAGATTCTCATGGGGTTTTTAATGTTTCATTGATCTACACCTTATGCTTTACTACTTGCAGTAGATTTCAATATTGCTATTACTCAGAATTCATAACCTTATGCTCTGAATTCCTTTAGTAATGAGATGATTGTGTTTTCCTATGTTTTATGAGTGAATTTCCTTTTTACCATTAGCAATAGATTTCATTGCTATTACTCAGAATTCATAACCTTATGTTCTGACTTCCTTTAGTAATGAGATGATTGTGTTTTCCTATGTTTTATGAGTGAACTTCCTTTGTTAAAGACCCCTATCTGCCTCAGCTTCCATGTAAAGAAACCTTGCCACTAAAACTACTAATTGTTGACTTCATAAGCCCAATGGTTGCAAGCATGCATTCTTTTCAACCTACATACACAAAAATCAAGTTACTTTTCCAAGTAGAGTTAGCCATCTAGATTATCTTTATCCAATATCATTAACCCCTTTGAGAGAGTCCTCTAAGACTGAAGAGGCTAAGATTCAATCACAAGTTGGTTTGAAACAGTTACATAGAGTTCTCTGATCAACAACCAATCAGGTGAAATTTTGTGATAACATTTTGGTACGTCTGCCGGGAGTCTGGAGATATACATCTCTTGAAATTTTGAAGCTGAACTCTTGAAGGTAGTAGGAGCTTAGAAAGATGTTCGAGGTTGCACAACTACCTTGGCAACTCCATTGTTGAAGAATTCAAACTTTCATAGATTCATGGTTACTCCACTGGACATATGAAGAACTCAGACGTTGCCATTTTTGTTTCAAGGTATTCATGTATAGATTTTTCAAAAAATTATGTCTTCCCAAATCCATTACCCAAACATGCGTATTTTTTAAGGAATGGTCCAAAATTTAATGAAGAAGATTTGAGTTTGACCTTGAAGCATATATCATATTTTTGTGACTTTAATGAGCTTCTTAGATTTAAACATGAAGATGTTGGCATGATATTTTTCTATGATTCATTTCAAGGGAAATGCAAACAATGGATTGAAAGCTTTCATGTCAAATCTATTAAGTCATTTGCAGATTTTTGGCTTATGTTTTTGGAAGAATGGATAGGTAGAACAGATTTTTTGGAAGACTCTCCTTCAATTCAAGGTTTTAAACAATGGAATGATGATCATACTAATGAGGAAGTAGATGAAAATTTTTCTTTGTCCTTGTCTTCTTATCTAAATTCATTTGAGTGCAAGTCAGAAGATAAGATTCAATTTTTGGATGAAGTTGCTAAGAAAATTGAGAAAGACATTGAAGTTTTAGAAGGTCAAATTCAATCTTATAGGCTTCATGATCAAGATCAATCTTTTCAAAAGTTTTTCATGCCAGAATACAAAGAGAGGGTGTTGCTACCTTTCTCTTTTAAGATTGAGGAATAAAACCTTGTTCTTGAAAATCAGTTTGAAAATGAGTTTGATAGCACACATATGAAATTTAATTTTGCTAGAGAAAGTGTATATGAGCTCTCTGAAACTACAGAATGTCTTGAGAATCATCAAGCAAACTATGTCTTCTATGATCCTATGGTTGACTACATGGAAAAGTTCTACAGTTCAAATTTCCAGTTATGTTTTCATTATGAATATTAGATCCATTTTATGTTGCCTTGATAATTTCAGTATCATGCTTAATTTTGGTTCAAGCATAGTCAAGACGTTCAAATATCAGATCAGATAATGACTGACTTCATTGGAAGTTTCCTATTGCTTGAATTAAAAATGGAGATTACAGCTGTCAGGGTAGGTAGGAGTGTGTCAATAAGCTCAAAGTTGAAAGAGCATCTTTTCAGTAGGTTCAAAGTTGGTTTTTCAGCAGTAATCATCAAGCTTGAGCCCGAGGAGAAGGTTATAATAGATTTGCAAAGTTTTCATAAATTTCATAGTTTTATTTCTAAGAATATGGATGGCATTGGGACTACAAGTTCTTTTGTGTACCACAGGGGCACATGATCCCAAGTGAAGCCACTATTATCACTCATAAAAATGAAGCATCATTTGACAAAATCCTAGAGGTTCATGTGTCAAAGGTATGGTCATAGAATTCATTTTTCATTACTTGGTCAAGGAAAATTTTTAATTTTTCTTATTTAACCTATCCTAAGGTCTAAACTCACCCTCATTCAAATCCCCTCATGTCACATTAATCATAAATTTCTCACATTTTTCATTTCCCAAGATTAAAACTCCAAAAAGGTTATTTTAGTCAATAATCCCTACATTCGTAGCGAATTTAGTGTAAAACAGGCAGAAAACACTACGGAACTACTGAAAGTTTCATAGCGAAATATGAAGCATTTCTCTGTTTTCTGACTTTGAGCAGTCAACTTCAAAGGCGGTTTCTGGGAAAACAGAAAGGTATTTTATGAAACTGAGAGAGGTTATTTTCAAGAAAATATCCAATAAAAATAACTACTTTAACTTTTCTCACATGTGTTATCCGTTGGGAGATAAAAGGATTTCTTTGAAGCCCTATTTTTAGAAAACAAAGTTTTCCTGTTTTCCACATATTTTTCAAATGCCTATTATGGACAGCTTGAGATGTGTTTCAAAAAACCAAGAGAGGTTTTTTTCAAGACATATTGACCTACCAAAAACTCCTTCCATTTTAAAATATATATCAAGGATAGGTAGAAAATATATCATCTTTGAACCCTATGTTTTCAGAAAAAACAAAGTCATTTTAGTGATGAAAAAACTTGCTAAAGGTGAAAAGGATGTTTTTTTAAGAAGAAACATCTCAAGACTCTTATGCTGAGTTTTTTCATGTTTTGAAAGGTCAATGGAATGTTTAAAATAAAATTTTTACAACTGTAAGGTTCTTTTTTGAAACAACTTAGGCAAAAATCTGGAAAACCCATAGTTTTCAGCAGTTTCGTAGTGTGTCGGGCTTGAAGAACAACAAAATGATACGAAACTATTGTAGCTTTCCTTTTGCATTTTGAATTGGTTATGGAACTCCCAAGGGATGAAAATGGTACGGAAGATGCATTAAGACATAATGAAAATCATGCAAAAAGAAAGAATCAGAAAGGATGATGGAAAAAGGCATTTTTGCAGTGCTACAAAAGTACGCTACGAAACTATCTTACTTTTGTAGCGTACTGTGTTGGAGAATTTTTGTAGAAAACTGTTGCCTTGTGTATTTTGAATCATATCAGTAATACAGGGTGGTTTTCTTCTTGACAGACCTGAGATTCTCATGGGGTTTTTAATTTTTCATTGATCTATATCTTATGCTTTACTACTTGCAGTAGATTTCATTGCTATTACTCAGAATTCATAACCTTATGCTCTGACTTCCTTTAGTAATGAGATGATTGTTTTTTCCTATTTTTTATGAGTGAATTTCCTTTGAACCATTAGCAATAGATTTCATTTCTATTACTCATAATTCATAACCTTATGCTTTGACTTCCTTTAGTAATGAGATGACTATGTTTTCCTATATTTTATGAGTGAATTGCCTTTGATAAAGACCCCTATCTGCTTCAGCTTCCATGTTAAGAAACCTTTCCACTGAAACTATTGATTTTTGACTCCATAAGCCCAATGGTTGCAAGCCTGCATTATTTTCAACCTACATAAAAAAAAATCAAGTTACTTTTCCAAGTAGAGTTAGCCATCTAGATTATCTTTATCCAATATCATTAACCCCTTTGAGAGAACCCTCTTAGACTGAAGAGGCTAAGCTTCATTCACAAGTTATTTTGAAACAGTTACATAGAGTTGTCTGATCAGCAGCCAATTAGGTGCAATTTTTTGATAACACATGTCATCCTCTTCTACTTTACGATAGGGTGCTATTTCTTAAACTATGACAAAAACTGAAAATTAAATTGTTGGAAGGAAATGATAGAAAGGAAACTATTTAATTTGTAGAAAGGAAATGATGGAAATGAAACTAATTTAATGTGCAAAAAGAAAATGGCATAAAGAAACTAAATTAAATTGCTGAAAATAAATTACAAGAAGGAAACTAAACTAAATTTCTGGAAATAAATGGCAGAAAGGTAACTAATTTTAAACCACACTTTGCTTTTCCAAATGGCTAAATGCACTCTAATTATCCTATGGTTTATCTACCATGCTTAATCTATGCATCGAAGCTATCCATGGCTTAATTCTAATTGAAAAAGTGTTGATTTGCAGCTTGGAGGGAAAAAAGGGCTAAAGAGGCTAATGGAGGGCTTAATGCATGAAACAGGGCTTAGAAGTGGAAAGTGGGGGTTTAAACCTGATTAAAACTTTAGTATAGCACAAAAATGCTTCAAAGCAAAATAATTTGAAAAGTGTGATGGCAGAGATGCGATGGAGTAAAAGTTGCGAAATGCGAAGTGCGAGGGCTATAAGATGTGATGTGCGAAATGCGATGGGAAAGTAATGCGAAATGTGAAAAGGAAAGAACTGCAAAATGTGAAATGGGAAAAGGAAAGAACTGCAAAATGTGAAATGTGAAAATGGAAAAGTTTGCGATCTGTGATATGCAATATCGCAATATCACAATCAGTAAAAAGAGCGATAGGTCTTAAAAGAAAGTGGAAAAGGTTGCAAAATGTGATTTTCGATGGGTGATGTGGTAGTGGGACTGGTGGCAGAGCGTGATCGCAATATCACAATTGGCAGATAGGAGCGGTAAGTCTTAAAAGAAAAGGGACAAATTTGCGATGAGAAATTTGTGATGTGGTAAAAGTTATGATGAGTGATTTGCGATGTGGTAAAAGTTGTGATGAGCGATTTGCGATGTGGTAAAAGTTGCGAAGTGTGAAGTGTGATATTGCAACGCAATATCGCAAAGTTAGAGAGATAACGGAAGTGTTTTTCGAAAAAATTTGCGAAGTTCGATATCGCAATTGCAATATCGCAAAGTTAGATGGATAGCAGTAAGTTTTAAAAGAAAAGGGAAAAGGTGTGAAGTGAGATGTTCGATGCGGCAGATGACATGGCAGTGGGACTGGCGGCGGAATGTGAGCACAACATCGTAATCGACATTTGGAATCGGTAAGTCTTAAAGAAAAAGGGAAAACGATGCGAAGTGTGAAATGCGTTGCGGCGGATTTATCGTAATTGGTGAAAAGGAGCAGTAAGTCTTAAAGGAAGAAAATAAATATTGCGATTTGCGACATACGGTAGTGGGAAGTTCGAGGAGCAAGGGTGGAAGGTCAAATTCCAATGGTTTTCAAGCATTTTGCATTAGAAAGGGGTAAGGAAATTATGAATGATAAAAACAAAGGAATGAGGCGGGATGAAGGGTTTAAGTGTTTTGAGAAAAAACATTGGGTGCAACGTCTGCAAATAAGAGGAAAAGGAGGGAAATGGACGCGTAAAAATAGTGTTCAGACCGTGAAGACAGAGAGGAAAATGAAGCGGTGAAGCACCACAGAGCTATTTTGGGGCTTTATCACTAATTCCTGCAAACTACTCTGTTGATCTATGTACGAGAAATAGATAAATGCGTGAAAATACCTTGCAGAGGAAGACTAGAAAATGGTAATGTAAATCTACTTCTAATCTCAGAAACAGTTAACAAAAATCAGTTTTTGGGTCTGTGGGAAGGTTCGCCCTCCTCGAGCTCTATTGATAGAGATGAGAAGGGGGCCTTGATCCACATCTTTTTGGCTTTTCTCCTCTATTCTATTACTCACAAGAAAATAGTAAACTACAACATAAAACTGAAAGAAAATGTTAAGCATCAATGAAACTATCAGAAGCATAATTAATTGAATGACAGAAAGAAACTTAGTTAAATGGCAGAAAGGAAAGAATGGTAACAACAGATAAGTTGAGACACATGGGTTGGGCCCTAACCCACAAGCCTATCTCTCTTAAACTTAAATCAGTAAAATGAAATTAGTTTACTTATTTCATAAAAGAATAACCTCATACATTTATGAAAGTTTGATCACTGAGTAAAAATAATAAAAATCTCAATAGCTTGCAACAAAGTTCTGACTAGAAGTGACTAACTCTCCCTAGCTCTAGCTATGCTCTATTTATTCTACAGGGCATCTACCAACAACTCCCTTAAAAATGGTGATTGATTCCACTTGACTCCAAGTAAACATAGATTGAGTGCCTTCCTCTTTGAGTTTCTTTGATGCCTTTGGAACTCGAATTACTAGAGAGAATCTTTGGGGTGATTAAGTCCACTTGACTCCAAGTCTTTATGATAAAATCCTTATAAAAATTCTTAATAATTCATGATTTTTTGCACTCAACCTCATATTAGGCACTTAGAGTATGTTAGCTTTAATCACCACCTATACTAGCATCATGAAACCAAATAATCATAAAAATGCAAGAAAATGAGATCTAAGAAGGAAAAATGGTGACCATTAACCCCTCCAAATATGTATAATGATGGAGCTCATCAGTCATATCCTAGAACGTTAAACCCAAATCGTAGTCTATAAAATCACCTACAGAGTCCCTTTCATTATTTTAATTTCTCATCCAAATTGTTATTATCCCCACATTTTATTCCAAAGTAATTGTCATCTTTGTACTCTGCAACCACTATCCTCATTTCCTTAATCCCTGCCACCTTATCTGCAAACCGATCTTCAAAACCCTTCCCTCAGTCGATACCCTGTCAAACATGGCTCCCAAAGCCAAGACAAAAAAACAAACGACCCCTAAGGGTAAATCTAAGAAACAGATGACATAAGAAGTCCAGACTGTAAATCTTATTGTAGAGATCACTAATCCAGTTGCAGAAGAAATCCCTGCTGCAACACAATAGCTTAACATTGACCTCATACCCCTCACCGATGCCCTTTTCAAAGTCATAGACTCTCATTCTGAATTAGATTTCTATGAGCTACATCTGTGGTTAAAACAAAAGCACGTAGATGACTAGGACCCTATCAGGTTTTGGGAATCCATGTTACCTTTGTTTGATTTTGCACAGACTCACCCTTTTCTAGATCTAATTGCTTGGTGTTAGAAACAATATGATCCTATAACCAGATCAGTGGTGGCTCAGAATGGAAAAATTATGATCACCATATCCTCTGGAACCATAAACCAGATGTTACTCATTATTTCATCTGATTCCCTATCTCATTTCTCACCTGTTGCTCTCATGGACATTTATCATATGCTATCCTTCCCTTAGAGAGCCCAAATATTGGAAATACTCCTACCTGAGGATACAAAGTTATCCAAGTAAAATCCACCATACTCATCCTCATTTTTTCCTGAGGCCTCCAAACACTGCATATCCCTCCTTTCATACCTGCTAGGATACCCAAATGACCAAATTGTTGATGAACCCATCGTGGGGTTCTTATATATTTTCAGAAAAGACAAATAACCATTGTTTATGTATAATTACAACAAATTATTGGCTGAAAATATACATGAACAATTCATGAACTTCACCACACAGGGAGTTTTCAATTATGCTTATGTAATTGTTCACATATGTTTGTTTCAACGACCAGATATGTTACCTATCCACTTCAACGAGTAGGATGCACAGGGAGTGAATCAATCAATGATTCACTGGACAGAATTGGTCAGAGCTTCATCAACAACCGCTTCTTTTACAGATTTCATAGACTCATTCATGCATCCAATAAGGCAGCTCCTTACAAGTAACTCAGAGCCAACAATTGGAGAAGAAATTAAAGGATCATGCACCTCAGCGAGCAAGCTAAAACTGGTGATTGGTACCTATATAAAAATTACACATAAATCAGGGCATATGGCTATGAACTCACACCATATAAGCTTCCAAGATATGTCCCTATGAGATTTTTCTCCTTAGAGTACATTAGACAAATGTTAAATATGGATGAGTTACATTTTGTCTCGGGAAAGAGAAAATATCAATTTAAACTCAAAGCCAACATTGGATCCTTCAATTGTAACACCAGAGAACTTGGTGTTGAATCAGATGAAATGTTAAGGAAGATGGGTTTTAAACCGAGTTTTACTTGTTCCTATGACCCCCATGGCATTATTTCTTCTCTGAGCGTTGAACTCAAAACAAATTCTTACACTCATACCTCCAGTGAAGAATTAGAGAAATATATGAACCAAGATGAATGGGTTGAAGGCACTCTTCAAGAGGCAGATGAATAGGTCATTTCAATCTCTAATGTACAGACCCATGTTCCTGATAGTAAACAACAGAAGATAGTTAGAGAAGAGCCTCCACATGCCAAAGAAATACTCAAGGAATTCATCTTGCAACACAAAAAGCCAAAGCTTGCTTCCACCTTACTTTCGAAGGGAGAACAACCAGAAATTATAGATTTGGGAGAAAATGAAGTTTCTACATCCACCAGTGTTGCTAAAAATCCTGCATCATAATCACCTACAAGAGAACCACTGGATATTATCCAACATTCAGATGCTAATTCTTCTGAATAACAAAACATTTTCTCTAGATTCTTAGACATCAAGAATAAGAATGAAGTATTCAAATCTGATGTATATAGTCAATTATGGAAGCAAACATCTACATCACAGCATAGGCTTCTCATTGCCTTTGACAGAGATAAAGGAAGGATGCAAATGGCCTTTCTGTAGGCAACATTTCCATTTCCAAAGACTCATGTTCAGTACAAGAAGAATGTCTTCTCTTTTGATGCAAATCAGATCCATCCAATTGATTAAATGGACATGCACAGGCAGCTTGGATAAATGGTATTTTCAACAATGACAACAATAGCCATGTCAATCTCCAAAATGAAAGTTGAATTATCAAATGTTCAATCTCAGCTGAAGATTAAAAAATTGTCTTCATTGGCTAAAGACAACAAATTGAAGTCTTTGGAGGACCTTGTAGTGAAAGTTGGGTATGAACCAAAAGAATGCAAGGCAATTGAGGAAATCATTAAAAAGAAGAATGTAGACATCTCTACTCTGTGCAAACAACTCAAGCTACCCTCAACTGAAGAACTACAGACTAAGGAGATTGCAGAAAATGAATATAACAAATAGGAGACACTAAAATTGATCATTGATCAAAATCTACAAATTAGAAAGATGGAAGAGCAAATTGAAGAATTAATTCAATTTGAAGAACAAATTTGAAACCTCTATTGTAATCAGCACTTCAGGTGACTATTGATCCTAATACAACAACTCAAACATCTTCTGCAGGTACATAACTTTTAGTTAATTGACAACAATCGATGCAGCAAAACTAGCACAAGATTTGGCTATTCAGAAGTAGGCACATGAGAAATTAAAACAGAGGTTTCAAATTCTTGAGTCAAAAAAGATTAAAAATGATACTTTATACATAGAGGAAATGAAAAATATGTTGGACCCTTGGTTGAATTGAGAGGGGGGGGGGGGGGTGAATCAGTTTAATGCAGTCATGTTCTTGTTAAACTTTATTTTATACTCATTCACATCATCATTTTGTGATCAACTTAATATACAATGGAACAAAAATATTAATAGATGAGAAACAGGTATTAAGCAAAATAAATACAGAGTATCACCACATAATCATCATGCATATAGACAACAGTTATAAGTGGAAACCCATAAAGGGATAAAACCACATCTTATTATTTTTGTGATGCAAAGGCAAGTTCCAACTCCCTCTCACCACTGATTTTCTGTAGGAACCAACCTACAAGAGTCTCCTACCTCAATTCTGCAAGCTAGAACTTGCAAGGAAGCTCCAACTTCCATCTATTTTCTACAGGCTACAACCTACAGAAGGCTCCTACCTTAGCTAGCTACAACTGAAATCTATCAAGCTACAACTTGATATGGAGGCACCAAATTCCTCACTCTTTCAAAAACACATGCTGATTTACCTGGATATCAGCTCTGTTCTGTTCCTTTTCACTGCTGTCCACTAGCATTCATATCTGCCTTATATCATCTCTGAGTCTTCATAGCTTCTCTATCTGCTCCTCCTTCTTCTTGCCCTCTCTGCCTCAATTCTCCATTCTCTTACCTTCTCTATGCATATCTATGTGATATCATTTATATAGTTCACCTCTTGACTATTTGTATTCCACGGGGAATTCAAAGTGAACAACCATGACTCCTTGACTTTTGCCTTCTCATTTCTTTGTCCAGCTCATTCAGAAAAATATAACAATATGTACAAATTTCAATATTACAGTGGAGTTTTGTTTGCCTGTGGAGACTTGCCTTTGCATCGCAAACAATATAAAATCAATTAAAACATTTACATTTACTTTTGTAACTGATATATCTCATTCAACCCTTTCAGTTCTTAGCTCATTGTATGTTTGTCTTTTCTGTTGCTGTAGTGTGACAACCCCACATATTCATTCCTGTGCATTTCAAATTCATATTCTGCAAATCTAAATACCTTCACTGCAATTGTGTATCTGCTGCATATATAACTGCTTTACAAGTTTTTCCCCAAATAAATATCAAAGTCTCATGCATATAAAAATGTATTCCCATTAATGCCCAATCTTAGTTCACTTTCTGGGAAAATTCATAAACTCTGCATGTGGAAGCTTTAATTTCTCTTTTCCTTAAAGACCTGTGGTTATAAACCATATATTAACCCTGTTTTAATGAGTACTCATAAGTGACTTCAAAACTCTTGCTTCGAAACCCAAAATGAATCTTTTGTCACAGCATAGCAATCCAATATACAATTGCATCATGCGGCAGTCCAATTCCTTGAAGGTGTAACCTTAGTAACAAAAAAATGCACTATATAACGGTTAGAGTTGGACCCACCAATTCATACAACTCCAGCTAGATTTACGTTGAAACTCTGTTTTAAAACCCCCAAAGTAAAACTTTGGTCACGGAATTCTAATCCATCATATGTATTATATGATATTTATTAAATGTGCTCACGGAACATGTCTCAAATCTTCGACTTTGGATTTAAATCATTTGAATGTTCATCACTTACAATTTCCACACCTTTTAATGCATAAGCTGACTATCAACATGGATTAAGGTTTGGGCCCCACTATCTCTGATTTCATTTTTATGCAGAAAATTGACTTGTTTCAATAAATGTTTAAACCATGGTCTACACCCACTTCATGAATTCATATGTAGACTTCTCTTCTCAACATTGATTTTCATTTAATAACCCAAATCATAATGTGAATTCAAACATTTCACAATCGGAATAAAATCCAAATTATAAACTTTAGTCAATACGCTTATGGGTATTGAATCAATGCTCGACCATTACCATTTTAAATCCGAAGTATAAACTTTGTTTCCACTACATGTCACTGTTAACAACCATCGGTTTTATTTCTATTTACCCAGCTTTATGATTAAACCCCCAAGGCTTTACCATAGCATGTAATCACGTGCACATTTCAGTTCAAACATTCGGATTTGATTAATTTAATACCAATTCCATATGCCACAACCTATGAATATTGTCCATACATAAACTCAGACTTTGGCTAAAACCCAATGCCGACATAATATAACTATGGGGCCCACACCTGTCCTTTCCTTAGCTAATGGTCGAAAGGATCGGATGGTCCAAATTTCATCGTGTTCCAACAAAGCGTTAGGCGCCCATCTGACGGATCTCGCGCAATATTGCACAATTAAAATGCACGAAAATTAACTCTCAAAATTTATGCAATGAAAGTGGTAATTGAATACCACTTTAGGACATGTGTCGAGTGATGGGGTATATCGCGTTTTTTTGAAGAACTCCACTTACCATTTGAATTGTCGCGCGATACTACCAATTTGCCCTTCCAAACCGCCTTTACTATTCACTTGTTCTGGTTCCGCTTAATGCCTCAAGGTTCCGCTTTCCATTAACGTTCCATTGCTAACATTAACGCTTTGTTCACAATTTCGTTTCAGTCTTTCAACACGAATTCTCCTTTCACGGTTTACACACAACAAGGTGTATAACTAGACCCTCTTCCTACATACTATACATGAAGACAACGTTTCATACAATAGCATCGACCCGTCAGCTTTATGCATAAAACCTTCCATTATTAGCCTTGCCAGTATTCAAACTTCTGAACTATAGTTCGACCCCGGATTCTCTGTTCTCAATTCTTCATTTCAATAATTGATCGCTCCAACGAATTATCCAATTCTAATCCTGTATCGGAACACCATTTCACCTGCCCAGATTTATTGAGATTCATCGTCAATTATGGTTCAAAGACCGCGCCTTGATCTTTATTGATGCAAATCAATATGTGAACACAATTTCGATGGACAGATAATTACTCCTCTGTTACTGTTTAAACAATGAGCCCAATTACCTCCATTTTGGTATTGATTCGAACTCACTGTTTGACCAGAATACTACCCATCAACTCAAATGTATTGTAGTTACTTTAAAACCCCAACTAATTGCTTGGAATGCATCTTATGCCTTAACCCCGTAATGATCCCAGATCATATGCCTCACTCACACAGTGATTTCAAAGACCAATTTAACCTCATTGTGTCATCGGTCCATTTGCGATCAAATGACTGAAATTACCCAGTGCAGTTTCATTCAATCTCATCAACAGTATATGCCAACCTTACCACAGAGTTAAAATCTTGCCAATCTCATCAACCTTATATGCCAACAGGACCCATTTAAAACCCCAATTACGGAATTTCACCTCACTGGTTCTCATACAATTGCTTATTGAAATCAAAGCTCTTTCACATAGAATTTAAATCAACAATATCCATATAATACTGAACCAAATCCTTTTATATACACAACTGAATTTACTTACAAATATTCTTCTTGTCTTGGCCAGATCTTCAAGTTAGATGAACCTTTTCAAAATGCCTCTGCTTCATGTCTAATGCTCTCTCTGCTGCCTCTGCTTCTTCCTAGTGTCTGAGCTGCCTCTTTTTTTTTTGCTACCCTGCTTCTTCTCCTTTGCCATCAATGACAATATTTCCAAAAAAAGACTCATCAGTTAGGACTTAAGATAAAAGAACTAGAGAGTGAATCTCTAACGGAACCAACTCTGGTTGAAGCTAAGTAGAACATCTCTGAAGATATCAGAAACTCTATGACAAAGGTATGACCATCCAGACAAATTATCTTTGAACAACAAGAACTCATCACCAAATGCAGAGCAGCCATTAAAGAGTAGAAAGAGCATCTCAAAAAGAATCCAAGTGAAGGTACTGACATGATCAAGGTTCTCAACTCAAAGAACAGAGAAGAGTTGGAAGAAATCAACATCTTGGACAGAACTGCAACCATTTTGAAGATAAAGAAAGTTTTACATAAAAGAAATTTAATCAAACAATTGCAAACCAAATGTGAAGCTTTGAATATTTTTTTTCAAAGATTTCATATTAAGTTTAATGTTTTAAATCATAAATTACTGCCAGGATTGGTAGGATTAGATGATAAGTTTATTAAATTAGAAGATTACTGTAAAAAGTTATACACAATTGCAATAGATAAGTCAAAGTTTGCAGGTATCAAAGGACGGGTTATAGGGAAAGCATTTCTTGAAGCTCTGCAATTTGATTTGATCATTCAACATCAAATAAAATATATATTCATTCAAAGGCCAACTTTTGAAAGATATACAAAAGTAGATGAAATTTTCAAAAAGATGATGAGTGTAGAAATCCCAAGTCAAGAGCACTGGGATAAATTTTGTGAGACCATCGAAATAAAAGAGTGACTTTTACAGCTTTCCAGCACATCAGATTTTCAAGGGTCCAGTTAGCAACAACTTCCATCAAAAGGGGCCAAGTCGTCGACAACTTCCAAGAAAACAGAGACACTTCATCTATATGTTTCCTTCTTATATTCTTCTTATTCTATTATTGTAAACAATTAAGATATTTCTAAGTTTTAGAAAAAAGTATGAATAACTCTCATTTCGAGTTATCAAGGGTTGCACCTCTGGATGAGCAAATTTTTGTAAGCTAAAATTGTACAAGTATTTTTATCATCAATAATAGAAGAAGGATTTTGAATTTGTCTCATACAGCTTTGTTCTCTCCGTGATTTTTTCCAATTTTCATACATTTTGTCTTCGTATGTTTAATTGTTATCTAGATAGCTAGGTGAGATTAAATGTGTTTCAGTAATCTTATAATTCCTCATGAAGTTATTATCGATATAAATAATGATTTACTTAACAGTTTGTTGATGTAATTCCCTTTCAATTATAAATTGTCAGCATCTTGATAACATTAAATGTATTTTGTTGAAATTTTAGACATTGTTTAAAGGTTTTCAAGCTAATGATTTATTGAAGAATTCAATCTGAATATTTGATAATCATATCTTCTTACATAAGTCTACTTAACTAATTTACAAAATCTTAATCACTGTGTGAGATAAACAAGCAGCCCTTACTTATAATTACTGATATTATCTGGAATATTTAATCAATAATTGTTTACTAAAAGTTATCTTATACATTGGTCCTCCAAAATTACAAAACACAACAAAACATTATAGATGCTTTGGCATGATTATTGACCACAATTATCTCAAAGGAAAACACTTTGTAACAACAAAGGTAAGATCATTTAATTGGACATGGTATGCCTACATTCATGTCTTTTTGCATACAACTTAGAACTTCATATGAATAATGAAAAATTAGACACACTCCAGGAGTCGATAAACCAGGAAGCACCTTATTGTAAAAATTCTTCTTTAAAATGTTATAATTTGATTTATGGGAAGTGTATACCTTCCTTGTTAAACAACGAAATAAGTCTCAATAATTCCTTCACAGATAGTTTAGATGAACTATTTTCTTCATATCCATCGTATTTCAAAATGTTGGCAATTTTCTCTTTTAAGAATACAAGCTTTCAATTATCTGTATCAGTCACTGAATTTATATCTTCCATATCAGTTGTGTCATCATCCAACTCACGAAATAAAGATAAATATGAAATGGTTTCTTCCATATTATCATGGTTGGCCTCTAGTTTTTTCTTCTCATGCCCCAATTATGCCTTATTTATAAGACTGAAAATTGTCTTTTTCTGCCTGAAGATTGTACTGAGAGTCTCATTCTTTCTAGTTAAACACATCAAAGTGAATATATTCCATTCACTCAAGTTGACTAGAGGAGGTTAGGCCTTGGGCTCGATTCTCACAACAGAAGAATCCACTTTAGGGCATGACATAAAGTGCCTCTTGCTCACATCCACAAGGAGCTTGGAAATTTCCAAAAGGATCACATTGATAGCAAGGAATTGAAAATGGAATCACCACACTTTTCCACGAGGAGGCAGCCAAATTCCTTCTGAAGCATAGGGTCACACTTCAAAATTTGGGCATGGTGGAAAAAATCTTGAAGATTAACGGAGATGATATATGGCAAGGTATATTGGCTACACATATTTCAAAAGATGACAAGTCTATTTGTAGTATGTCCCCTTGCACCAATTGTCCATAACAAAAAAGAAAAAAGAGATAGTCACATTAAAAAAGAGCAACTTACGAACATAAAATTATTATATAAATTTGAAATATATAAAAGGTAATGCAAACATTTATTGAATAAGAGTATGCAGGACATAATCAAGGGTGGGAATTATCACATCATCTTGAAAATGTTAAGCACTCTTATACTATTGTAAAAAATTAGCTAGTGTGCATGTACAAGATGCACAAGATGTGAGAGGAAATCTCACTTAAAAAAAACACTTTATAAGCATGATTTAAAAAATGATGCATGATAATTATTCTATTTTTTAAAAATGAAGGGAAATAAGTGTCATTTCCATGAAACAGACAATTGAGAGTAATAATCCTAGTTTTAAATATATTCTTTATACAATAAAAATGCAATCTTTTAATATACCATCCTAGATCCATCTTAACTCTGGATCTATCAAGTGCTGAGAGGGAGCAAATAACTCCAGGTTCAAACCTCTTTTTGATTGAAAAACTTGAGGAAAGGTTTGCACCTCGAGAGATTTGACCCCTCTCGGCACTTGATAGATCCAGAGTTAAGATGGATTTAGGCTGGTTTCATTCGTGTTCAGCCAAGGAAAATCTATTGAAGATATGATTAATTTTATCAATAATATGTAAATATATCTAATATTACTATAATCATTTTAAATGTGGTAAGTATGTATGAGATTAACCTAGTCATTTTAATTTTAATTTTTCTTAGTTACCTTAGTTTGTTGAGACGATAAATATTGTTAATAAATTTTATGATGACAAATGATGAAATACAAATTTTGAATGCAAAGTGACAATGCTAGTGTTGAATTATAGAAAATTTGAATTATAAGAATGTAGTCAATTACAAATAGCCTTCATTGTGATCAATCTCAAACTAGTTTCTTCTACTGTTATTATTGTCACCCTTGTTAGTTTTTTCATCTTTTCATATGGATTATATGAAAAGAACAATTGAAATCGCAAACCATTTAAATGTTTATCTCAAGTTCTTTTAGTAAACAACATACCTTGTCTCTCTTGCTCTCCAATATTAATAGGTTGAATTACTATAACATAAAAATAAATGTACATTGTCAATATTTTTTTGTACTTACACTTAAATCAATGCACTCTATTTATCCAATCACTTTAAAATTAATGTACCATCAGACATCCAATTACATAAAATCAAAAATCAACATCTACAGTGAAATCAATGCATCTAATGAAAAAAATCAAATAAGATTAGAAAATAAATTCTACAAAAAAATCAATGCATCTAATGCAAAAAATCAAATAGGATTATAAATCAACATCTACACTCAAATGAATGCATCTAGTGCAAGAAAATAGGATTAGAAACCAACATCTACATTAAAATCAATGCATTTAGTGCAAGAAATCAAATAGGATTAGAAATCACCATATACATTGAAATCAAGGCATTTAGTGCAAGAAATCAAATAGGATTAGAAATCATCATCTACATTGAAATCAATGCATTTAGTACAAGCAATCAAATAGGATTAGAAATCATCTACATTGGAATCAATGCATCTAATGCAAGCAATCAAATAGGATTATAAATCACCATCTATGCTGAAATCAATGCATTTAGTGCAAGCAATCAAATATGATTATAAATCAGCTACATTGAAATCAGTGCATCTAGTGCAAGCAATCAAATATCATTAGAAATCAATATCTACACTAAAATAAATGCATCTAGTGAAAGAAATCAAATAGGATTAGAAATGACTATCTACACTGAAATCAATGCATCTAGTGCAAAAAATATTCTTCCCTCTCTCCCCTTTATATATATATATATATATATATATAGAGAGAGAGAGAGAGAGAGAGATCTCCATCTCTCCTTATTTGTCTCTCTATCTCGCCCCGCCCAACACACACTCTCTCTCACTCCATATCTATCAATCTCTTTGTCCCTCCCTCCCTCTCTTCATCCCCCTCTTCACCTTCCATCTATATCTCTATCTTCCCATTCTCTCCCTCTCCCCCGCTTCTACATCTTTGTCCTCTTTCCGTCCTCTTTCCATCTCTCTTCATCTTCCTTATCACTCCCCCTCTCTCTACACCTTTATCTATTTATGTCTTTCTTCTTACCTCCCTCTTTCTCCCCCTCCAATTCCATATCTCTTTCCCTCCATGTCTCCACTCTCTTACATTATCTCTCTTCCTTAACCTCTCTCCCTTTCTCTCCCGCCTTTTTCTATTCACCCTCCAACTCTATTACTATATCCCTCCCTCCCTCCTTCTCTCTCCTTACTCCCCCCTTCTCTCCATCTCTTCTTATTTGTCTCTTTATCTCACCCACAAACATACACACTCTCTCTCCATATCTCCATTTTAATTCCCTCTCTCTCTCCACTTCTCACTCTTTATGTATTTATTCTTACCTCCCTCTCTCCCCCTCTCACTGCCTCCCTCTCTCCCTCCCTCTCTCCTCCTCTCTCTTGTCCTTCCTCTCTCTCCCTTTCTCTCCTACCTCCCTATCTCTTCCCCCATCTCTCTCTCTCTCTCTCTCTCTCTCTCTCTCCAATCCTATCTCTTCCCCCATCACACACACACACACACACCCTCTCTCTCCAACTATGTTATTATATCCCTCCCTCTCTCCTTCTCTCTCCTTCTCTCCCCCTTTCTCTTCATCTCTCCTTATTTGTCTCTTTATCTCAATCCTAAACATACACACTCTCTCTCCATCTCTCCCTTGTCATTTCCTATCTCTTTCCATTTCTCACTCTTTGTGTATTTATAATTCTCCCCCTCTCTCCCCCTCCAACTCTATCTCTTTATCCCCCCCTTTCTGCTCCTCTCTCTCTTGTCCTTCCTCTCTCTCATTTTCTCTCCTATATTCCTCTCTCTTCCCCCATCTCTCTCTCTCTCTCTCTCTCTCTCTCTCTCTCTCTCTCTCCAATCCTCTCACTATCTCCCTCTCTCTGTCATTCTTTTTAACCCCCATCCATCTTTTTGTATCCCTCTCCTTCTCTTACCCTTCTCTACCTCTTACTCCTCTCCCCCTCTCTCTTTGTTCATTCATCCTCTCCTCTCTCTTTTATTTTATCTCCATCTCTGCCTTGTCATTCCCCTTATCTCTCCACCTCTATCACTCTATGTCTTTGTTCTTCCCTACCATATATATCTAGAGTTAATATATATCACGATGTATTATAATATAATATAATATAGAAAATTTAATATTGTATTAATCAAATGCTATTAAAATTAATAATAATATTATTATTATTTTAATATTAATATTAGGGTTAATAATATTTTTTTTTCATGGTATTAATAATAATTTAGCCCACTGTATTTGGCCCATAAGCTTCACCTAAATAAAATTTCTTTTTTGAGTGTCCATAAATATAAAGGGGATTATGGAGTGAATATAAAAAGAGGTTTTATTTATTTTTATATTTATTTACTATACCTCTTTTATTTACCATGATATTTGATCCATAGACTTGGTATATAATTAGATGTTGATTTCTAATCCTATCTAATATATTTTTACTTATTTACCGTACTTGTTTTAGAAATATAAAGAGGTTTATGAAGTAAATATAAATAAATAAATAAAATATACATTTCTTTTTTTTAAGTTTGACAATGTGGTATTTGGCCCATGGTATTTTTTTAAGTGTTTGTAAATATAACTCTTGGATTACAATTAAGTCGACATTACTCCTTGTACATTTCAAATGTTTAATTACATTACATTTATTTATTTAGCATGCACCATAGTATTTGGCCCACTGTATTTACCCCATGGTATTAAAATGGTATTTTTCCCATAAGCTTAATCTAAATAAAACTTTTTTTTAAGTTTTATTTAAATATAAAGAGGTTTATGAAGTAAATATAAATAAATAAATAAAATATACCCTTGTACATTTCTTTTTTTGTAAGTTTGGCAATGTGGTATTTGCCCATGGTATTTTTTTGAGTGTTCATAAATATAACTCGTGGATTACAATTAAGCCGACATTACTCCTTGTACATTTCAAATGTTTACTTACATTACATTTATTTTATTACCATACGCCATAGTATTTGGGCCACTGTATTTACCCCATGGTATTAAAATGGTATTTTTCCCATAGGCTTCATCTCAATAAAACCATTTTTTAAAGTTCTATTTAAATATAAAGAGGTTTATGAAGTAAATATAAATAAATAAATAAAATATACCCCTGTACATTTCTTTTTTTGTAAGTTTGGTAATGTGGTATTTGGCCCATGGTATTTTTTTGAGTGTCTGTAAATATAACACTTGGATTACAATTAAGTCGACATTACTCCTTGTACATTTCAAATGTTTACTTACATTACATTTATTTATTTAGCATACGCCATAGTATTTGGCCCAGTGTATTTACCCCATGGTATTAAAATGGTATTTTTCCCATACGCTTCATCTAAATAAAACCTTTTTGTTTTTTATTTAAATATAAAGAGATTTATGAATTAAATATAAATAAATAAATAAAATATACCCCTGTACATTTCTTTTTTTGTAAGTTTGACAATGTGGTATTTGGCCCATGGTATTTTTTTGAGTGTTCGTAAATATAACCCTTGGATTACAATTAAGCCGACATTACTCCTTGTAGATTTCAAATGTTTACTTACATTACATTTATTTATTTACCATACGCCATAGTATTTGGCACCATGTATTTACCCCATGCTATTAAAATGGTATTTTTCCCATAGGCTTCATCTAAATAAAACCTTTTTTTTAAATAAATAAATAAAATATACCCTTGTACATTTTTTTTTTTGTAAGTTTGACAATGTGGTATTTGGTCCATGGTATTTTTTTGAGTGTTCGTAAATATAACTCTTGGATTACAATTAAGCCGACATTACACATTTCAAATGTTTACTTACATTACATTTATTTATTTACCATATAAAATGGTAATTTTAAATTAAAAAAATATACCCTTCTACATTTCTTTTTTTGTAAGTTCAGCAGTACCATTCATTTTTATCTTTTTTCTCTCTTTTTTTTACTCCATCTTCATCAACATGTCCATATACATCAATTGGGGAAGGGAATTGAACCTGTGATGAGTGCTATAACATCTTGCCTCATCACTCTTTAACCAAGACCCCACAGACATATACCATTCTACATTTCAAATGTTTACTTACATTACATTTATTTACTTATCATATCCCATAAATAAATTACCATAACTGTAGAGTAAAGTAAGTAAAAAAAGAAATTTTATTTATTTATCATACTCTCAGTAAATAAATAAAAATATACTCTGTATATTTCAAATATTTACTTACATTACATTTATTTACTTATCATATCCCATAAATAATTTACGTAGAGTAAAGTAAGTAAAAAAAGAGATTTTATTTATTTATCATACTCCCGATAAATAAATAAAAGTATACTCAGTATATTTCAAATATTTACTTACATTACATTTCTCACTACTAAACAATAATTACTTAATCTTCAAATTATTTTACTTTCAATAAATTGTATTTTAACCCATCAAAGTAATTATAAGATTATAAGTTATGTGCAATGTTATGTTGAATTGAAAATTATTTTACATTCATTAAGTTGTATTTTAACCAATCAAAGTAATTATAAGTTATGTGCAATGTTATGTTGAATTGAAAATTATTTTACTTTCAATAAGTTGCATTTTAACCAATCAAAGTAATTATAACTTAGATACAATGTTATGTTATTAAATATTACAATATACAAAAACAAAACCACAAGTGGCAATGTACAGTAACATTCCCACAACTCTAGTTTTATATATATTTTTAATTAGTTTTATATATTTTTTAATTAGAAAAATAAATTTTAATATGACTAATATTAATAAAAATATTATATATATATATATATATATATGTGTGGGGGTTACTTTTAAACATGTGATTTTATCAAACAGAAGACAGACAGCACGGCCTCATCATTCGATCAAAATTGACTACTGCAAAGAAGAGCACCATGGAATTCTTTTTGCTAATTGTACATCGTCTTCCTTACACCGCCTCATCGGGCTATCAGAACTGTCGATCAGTACGCAGAGGGCCATCGATTTCTCTCCCGGGAAGAAAATGGCAAGGAAGGGCGACAACTTCAAGCTTTCGGGACCTACCCATCTCGCTAACATCAACTGGTAACAACGTTCACCGGCACAAATTTCTTCTCTGATTCATACGCGGTAGAGAGCTTTTTTTGGGGTTTTTTTTTTTTTTGGTTTAATTAATGGGGTTTATCATATCTCTTCTCTGAAATCATTTGGAAAAAATCATCTGAGTCAGAGTTTTAGATAAGAGGTATATTTTCAGATGATTTCAGAATTTTTCAGAGTTTGTTTTAAAAACGCTCATTACCCTGGAAATTTTTTATTTATAAAATTATGCCCAATATCTCAATTTCTACCGAATTTACTCCTCGAAACTAGGTCAGGAAAAAATACCATTTGAAATACAATTCGGATCCGAACCAAATGTGATGCAGAGTCTTTCACTTTTGTTCAATGAATGCAGGTCGGATCCAAATCACAGAAGATGCATAGTGGCCAGTCTGGTTCAGGGAGCCTATGTCTTAGAACGCGACCGGCAGGAACACAGGCGTGGGCTGGACACTTTGGCCCAAAAATGGTGGAGCTTCTTCAATTTCCAGCTCCTCGAGAAAGCAAACGACGGAAAATCCATATTTGCCGCAGTGTACGTGTGGAACGGGGAGGCCAGCACGCCCGACGCGCCCAAGATTGTGGTGGCCTTCAGAGGAACGAACGGATACAACTTCAATTCCTTCATCACAGATATGAATTCGAGCCTCCAAATCCCCAGAAACGGACTCCACAAGACAACCCGTTTCCGCAAGGCTCTGGATCTCGTTCACAAGTATGTGTACGGCCACGGAGCCAAGAACGTGTGGATCGCCGGGCATTCCCTCGGGGCCGCCATAGCGATGCTGGTGGGAAGACACATGGCCGAGGACGGGAATGTACTCGAAGCTCACCTTTTCAATCCGCCCTTCATCTCGCCTCTGGAGGACAGAATGAGTTTCCACTGGGGCCTTGACGCCGCCCGCAACCTGGTGACCCTGGGGCTCGCCATGGCGGTTACAGACAAACGCAGCCGCATCGAATCACACGAAGCTTTCTTGTCCCTGCGCTCGTGGGTTCCCCACCTCTATGTTAACACCATGGACGATATCTGTTCGGGTTATGTTCCGTACTTTGCTCACCAGAAAATGATGCAGCAAATCGGCGGCAGCAGGGTTGCGAGCCTCGCGGCGAAGTATACGATCAGCAATTTGGTCCAATCCGCCGTAGGGATTGAATCGAAGGCGTTCCATCGAATTCCCGCCGCCTGGCTTGCGGTCAATGATTTGGTTGCGTCGCCGGATTTCGGGAGGGCGGACAGGGTTCGAGAGTGGTGGGCACATTTAAGGAAGGCGCACAGCATTCGACAATGGTGGGCTCCGGATCTCAATATCCAGTACAGCGAATTTAGGATTTCCGAGGTCCCTGGACTCATGAAGCAGATGACTTTTGCCATGCTGGGTTTCGCCTCTGGCATGTTGGGGGTGGAGAATGAACGGAGGTATCTTTGAATGTCAGCTTCCTAGGAATCTGGTGAAGTCATTTACTCGTTTTTCATCAAATATTTGTGTTCCATCAAGATTTTACAATGATACCTCTCAACAAAAGTTGAGATTGTTCATTTGTTTTTCCTGAAACATTTCTATTTTCTGCCTATAATCTAGAACAGAAATGAAATTGATAAATTGAAAAACATTAGTCGGTTGTAAAAATCAACTAAACTTTAATGATGTGATTGTACAATATAATATTATTAAAATTATATATTTTTAAATAATTTTATTAGTAAATAAAATATAACAAATAAAAATATGTGAACTGAGTTAAGTTTAAATGATTAAAAAAATTATTATTATTTTATTAAAATTTAATCTTTAACATGATTAACGTCATAATTAATATTTTTTTATAACACTTATAATAAAATAGGAATATTCTAAATCATATTAACTTTAAAATATAATAAACTGAATACAAAATAAATAACCCAAGCAAATCATGATTAACTTCATAATTAATATTTTTCTATAAAACTTATAATAAAATAGGAATATTCTAAATCATATTAACTTTAAAATATAATAAACTGAATACAAAATAAATAACCCAAGCAAATCTAAGAAACCAATAAAATCCATTAAAACCAAACCAAAAATATATATATATATATTTTTTGGTTTAAGTGCAAAGTGACATTTATTTGAAATTGTCTATGGCTGTAACAGAATAATAGTTTAGATATCAGTTTTTTGCGGAATTTGATCAAAATAAATTAAAAAATTTAGGTAGCTGGAGTGTTTGAATTGCATTTTTGATGATGTAAATGGATTCAGGGCTATAAAAAATCTTCAGACATTCAAAATACTGAATTTTAAGGAGTATAATTCAAATTTTCAAAAAAAACTTGCCTAAATTTTTCATAATCTTATAGGAATTTTTAGATTATTCTGTGAGTTTTTTAGACTATGACCATTTATTTTGTTAAATCTAAGACTTTTGTGATCCATAATGTAAATAAATATACTTTAAGATTAATCACATCATTAAAATTTAATCAAATTCTAATAATATTATTTATTTTTTATCCATTACAATATAGATATTATAGAAATCGAAAACCCCAAATAAATAGTTAGCCCCCCTGTAACTACTAACCTTAGCCAATGTAATCATTTTAAAAATTATTGTTAAATCGCGATTTTTTTGGAGGATATTATTGGCAAAGAAACTTGTCACTAATAACCTTAGCCAATGCAATCACATAAGAAAATATTCTTAAATCTCGAATTTTGTGAGGATGTTATTAGCAAATAGTATATTTTATAAAATTGCCAAATTACTCCCTCAAAATTACGTAACGGACATGTCGGTACTCGCTCAAGTTAGTAAATACCAATATATTAAATTGTGTATTCTCTTTTACACTTATTTCTATATTTTTCATATTCGTATTTCAGTGTATTCTCTTTTATACTTATTTATATTTTTTTTATATTTGTATTTCAGTATTGCATTATATTTTATAATATCTTTATGTTTCAAAGTTAAATTTAACTTTAAATTAAATGGATTTTTAATTAATTGTATATTTTAACTAATTATATTTTCCATATTACTTTTTATAATTTTAACAATTTATTATATTTCAAAATTTAATTTAATTTAAAATTAAATTAATTATATTTTTTAACTAATTATATTTTCCATATTATTTTTTATAAATTTAACAATTTAATTAATGCAATGATAATTCTTGCAATTAACTATATTGAGACCCTATTGTTTTCGCCGTAGTCTAACTAGCCAGAGGAATCGCCCTGGAAATCATGAAAATTTCGATAAGATTTTCAGAAAATCCGGCAGGAATTTTTCTAAATCCATGTTATAACTATCAAAGTTTAATATTTTAGGTGCCCTACAGGTTTTTGATGGTGCTGAATCCATTTCCAATGTCAAAATCAGGATTCAAACACTGTTTCTGCAAGATTTTTTAAATTTTTTGGCCCGGATTCCGGCCAATTTTGACCGTCCGGGCAATTCCTCCGGCTCGTTAGACGACTCCATTGTTTTCAGACAACCTAAAACATTTTACCAAAACGATCACATATTTAAATAACTCCATTTTGAAAAAACGATGACATATCTTACCAAAACGATCACATATTTATATAACTCCATTTTGGACCAACGATGACAGGTTTAAATAATTCCATTTTGGTAAAAATATTGCAACTTGCTTTTACTTTGAATTGTGTAACAAAAATGTCATGTTTATATCTACATTGACACGTAAGAAAATGAAATAAAGTAGGGCAATTAATTGAAGGTGTTTTATTTCAACTTAAAGTGGATGAGCATATGTTAACTTTTTTTTAATTAATGATCTAGATTGATTCTTTAGAGAATATGTTCAGCATATGCTTCCTCTAAATGCTTATCAATGGCTGCACTGTGTTAGAGAGTTTATTAGGTTGCATTGAATTTTAATAAATTTAAAAATTTTGATGTCAAAAGACCCACCAATTTCCTAGAGATTTTCAAAGCATACCTAATTTTATAAAATTTGCCTTATATCTTGGTTGTAAAGGATAGAAACCCTTCAACACTTCTATTTTCTATCTAGACCTATAATTTTTAAGGGTTAAGTAAAATCAAAGTTAATAATAATATTTTTATTTTAATACAAATGGAATAAGGATTACATGATGTATAATATAAATATAATGTATAACTGATACAGTTTTAGGTTATATAGACATACTCATCTAAATCCATTTTTATATTTTGAATTTCTTAGAAATGGATAAGCTATAATTCATTGGCAATGATTAGTTGAACTAACCCCTTGGATTAGTATCCAATACAATTTATTATTATATTTTCCTTAATTTCTCAAATTGGATTAATAGTTCACACACATTATATAGAATAAATGATAATAAATATATATATGAGCAAGATAATGAGCCATGCTCTTTTTAAAGGATTCAAAAGAAATAATGGTGGAAGTGAGATATTCTCAATAAGGATCACATATGGGAACATTTAGGTTTGACCCCATTAATTGTGTTGCTTTAAATTTGTTTTAAAAACTAATTTAGATCCACTTTAATTCCATATTTATAATACAACTGGAGAGATCAAATCCCTCTAGTTTTTTTTTTAGGAAAGATTTGGATCTAGGGATTTGATCTCTCTTAGTGGATAATAGAGAATGGGTTAAAATGGATCTACTTTTGTGCAAATATTTCTTAAATATTTTTCAATCTAAAAAAAGGTTGTCCTAGACAGACTTGATTCCTCTCCACATATGATAGATCTAAAGTTAAAGGTAGATGTAAATCTATGTTGTTTATGCATATGTTATGTATAGCTGATATAGAAATATTTTATTACATGTCACTTTGTTATATCCTTGAGATGTTCCCAACTACTTAGGAACTATGTGTAATATCCCAAAACTAGGAAATACAATGAATACCAAAAACATGCGCTAAGATACAATAAGAAAATACAATCATGCAAGCACAATTGTTACACAAACAGAAATAAATCAATAAACCATAGAATAGTAGCAACAAATCTAATCCATTTTATTAAAATTTCTCTAAAGCTGAGTACAATAGAGTAGAATGATAAAAGCTAGGCTTTCTAATGCAAGCATGCAATACCCAGGTGAAGATCTAAGCAAAAATCCAATTGAAATGGCTCAATTTGTCCCAATACACTGCCCAAAATATTTTTTTGTTGCTACTAGAAGTAAATTTTGATTTATGCCATCAAATCTGCTCCAAAAGTTCCACAAAATTAATTGATGGCTTCTCTCACCAAAATCAGCCAAACCCAGAAAAATCTTAAGATAATTCAAGCTGACTTAAAAAACCCAAAAATGTACAAATTACCCAGAAAATAATGTTATTGCTACTATTTCTATTGCTAGAGGCAAACTGCAAAATGACCCCTCAAAATTGCTCCAAAAATTCTGAAAAATTAGAGAGAGGCTCCTCACACCCCAACCAATAAAACTCATAAATATTTTGAGCTAATTCTAGCTGACCTAAAATGCTCAAACAGTGTGAAAATTCTAGCTAAACCAATAATTCTCCCTACTATAAGAATGAGGATTTCAGAGTCGAATATCGCCTGTAAAATTTTGAAATTTTAACCACAAAATCCTCTCAAAAAACCCAGAAAAATTTAGAAAAATCTTGGGTTGAATCCACCAGTCACTGAAACCCCAAAATATTCCTGTAGCCCTTCACAATCTACCGTGAGCTACATAAATAAAACTTATCTAAGAATGCACACTTTACCTGAAGGTAAAATCCTCCAAATCCCTCCAAAATTTCTTCCTCAAGCTTCCAGCCAAAATCAGCTCCAATGTTCAGCAAAACACTACTGCTCAGCCCCTGCAAAATAGTTGGAAATCCAACCCACAATAGTTGATCCTCCAATGAGCAACTCAAACAGCCTATGTGCCCAAGGAGTGGAAAAATGAGTGAATACCTGCAATAAACCTCTATGGAAATCTTGAATTAGACTCCACAAATTACCTCACTAGAGAGACGCTCGAAGTTCTCCGAAATTAGGGTGGAATTCCACTCGGAAATTCCTTGTACTAAATAACATTGGTTGACTTGGCTAAGCAACTAAATAAAAGTTTCCAATTCTAAAATGAAATGCCAAAATAAAATGATCAAAATGAGGCTCTAGCCTTCCTTTTGTGGTTTTTTTCCCTTCCTCATACCATGGTTCGATTTCTCTCATACCATGCTCTAATACCATGGCTTGATTCTTCCCTTGGTTCGAATTTCCTTTTTTAACTTCCACAACTTATCTTCACTTTAATTTTATTCTTTTCCTAAGTCCCAAACTTATCTTTTCTCCAAAAATTTATTTAACACCTCCACAACTTATTTCTCCTAAGTTTTATTTATTTAATATTATATTAATCGCCAAAATTACCAAAATTGCAAGATTTCCTTTAGAAAAATTATTAATTGGGTACATTACAGTCCTCCCCGACAACAATTGCTTGTCCTCGAGGAATGCCTAGAAATGTGCCCTCTATAACTATTGATCATAATTGTAACCACCAATAATATCAAGGTCCTAAATGTAACACTGAGTCATCCCCAATCTCAGCACTATCCCAACATAAAGGAATCCCTCAATACCAGAATCCCAAGCCATCCTAATCAATGTGAAGCACACCTTGCTCCACTCATTATCCAACCATATACAAGTACCATAATCCCTCTGCATACTATTAATAATTAGAGCATCATGATAATGTATGACTCTATCCAACTCCCCATGAAGCTTCCCTACTCAGTAGTCCACCTCATGCACTCCAAGAGTAAACTCGTGAAGACACAACACAATAATTGTGGGGATGAAGTCTCTCGAACATGAACTACCCCTACTATTCTCCTTCTGACCAAACTTCCATGATGGTGAAGTACCCTGCGCTAATAGCAAACCACAAAAAACCCAATGGAAGATCTAAATGATCTCCCCCTGTAGGAACCAGATCACCCTTAAGCGTAGTTGAACTTTGACATCCTGTGATGCCTGGATCCCATGCCTTTCTTAGAAGGGTGTCACCATGTTGGCGTTTCACCACTCTGACTATGAAATACATGCTATCGTGCACAGACTCTATCATCCTCTCCTAGAACTTGATGGAAAAAAAAAGTGAAGGACAAGCCTATCTTGCCCTAGCATCTCCATGATATCAATGTCTAGCCATCTACTTCCAACCTCAATCTGAAGCAGTAGCAAGGAAAATCAGCCTTGCCAGGGCCTTGGTGCTCCCCCATTTTTCAAACCAAGAGTGAGATGACTCACTCACTACCTTGACCTCGCTCATCACAAAATAGAGTGACCAATCATCCAACTAAAGCCTTGGATCCCATAGCCATATCAGTTGCAGAAAAGTCCTGACAACTATTGGAAACAAATCACACCATGTCTTGGGTCCTTGCATGCAATCAGTATATGTACTCCATACATCCTGAATCAGTCTAGTGTGTACAATATTTCCCTTTTCCTGCCATACCACACTTTGAGATTTGTTACCTGTCTCCTGTAGGTGCTGACCAAAATTTCATGGATTTTAAACATCTACCTATAACATTGGTCCACCAATCACTGTATGTGATCCCAAGACATCTCGGACTGTCTCACCCAATAGGTGTCATGCATCCCCCTAAATGTGGGATCATGGGTGGAGCACGTGCTACCCTTGTAACAGATCACAACATCCCTAAGCCTACACCTTCCAACTCACACCCTGACCATATGACATGGTTAGAAGGTCTCTCTCCTGATACACCATGTCCTATATAACTGTCTCAGATGAACCTCTTGGATCCTGATGCTTATGATGGGAGCATTAAGAGACAATAGCCAAGTCCCTTGTGTTAATGTGCAATGTTGGAGAGTGATAAATGGAAGCTCATTGTCAGCCCTATAAAATCACTCTCTGAATCCAGGTGTGCAAAACCCAATGGTGTGACTGATGTCCCCTTCAGGATATCTCTCTAGTGGCAACACTCCAACAACATGTTGTGCATCATTATGCTATGTTGTACATAAATATGAACCCCTACACTCCTCTTCACAACACTAAACTCCAAGGCAAAACTTCGTGTACCACTGGATACCAACGCTCACTACCTTACCACCCTGTACCATATGGAATCCCATGTGTGTCAATGCATCTTCCACTCCAATAGAAAACACGATGCGGTGTAAGTTGCTCCTTCCACTCCATGGTGTAAATCCACAGACCACAACACACTGTCGGGCATCTACATGCTCACCTAAAAACCACTGCTCAACGTTGAATGCTCCTACATGCCACTAGATGCCATGATCTAAATTTGAGATAGTACGCGTCAGCCCTCACTGTACCAGTATTGTCACTTCCACTATCGCATCACCATACCCTCTAATGTATGGGCCTTTCCTCAAAAATCTCCTTCACAGACATGAGAGGTGAATCCCCTTATGTACTAGGGGCGATATCACCACTGTGTTACTCCTCCATGACCACTGTGCCCCACATAACTAGGGAGAAACCTTGGCCCCATACAAGGCACTATCTGGTGGCCTATCAATGCCACCTCCTCCAACAAACTCTTGCAAAATTATGTCGATAATTTTGTGACTCCATGTATAACCAACATGCTCAAACAACTTCTAGAGTCTACCTGCTCCCCTATCAACCCAACCTATCACTAATGTTGATGGAGATCCAAAATTTTGTGGATGCTCATTCACTAGATCCGTCACACTGCTAATTCCCTTACCAACCAAATCCATTATGTCGTGGGGAATCCCACCTAGATCCCAACAACCTTCATCCTCCATCTTAAGTATATGGTATGAAGCCCCTCCTGGATCCCAATGCCAACCTGGGCCTCTAGTATCCCCAATGTCTAGAAGATTCTGCTGAGTTTTACTCCCGACTACCACCATTCCATAAATCTAGCCAACTCCACTGGGTACCAACTTAGAATATCACACCACCCAACCCCCATGGTAAGGTCGAATGCATGTGTACCTATATGCGCAACAACTGCAACCTGCGATTTTTGCGCCCTGCGCAACTCATGTTGCCTCATCTCAAAATCATGGTCAACACATGAGATATGTTTAGGTAGCTCTGCCTCTCTCCCCCCAATGTGCAGAGGTAACTTAACAGTGTTATCATTGTTACTTATGTATGCTTGAAGAGGGATGCTCCAATGCTCTGATGTGTACTCCTCTAACTGTACCATCAGGGAATCCAACTATTCCTCAACATGAGTAAACTTTGTAGTTTTCTAGGCACAAACTGCTCTCATGCCATCCAAATCTTTGTTCTATTGTAGAATAGTCTCTAGGACTGTCGTGGCCTTCTTTTTCAATTCTATGGTCGACCTAGAGCTGATCAAATTATTTTGGGCAGCTAACATCTGTAAACTTGATCACATCTCTGGGTACCTCTTTGTCTCATGGAGCCTCATCAACTAGGGATATGTCTCCTCGAACCTCATCAATGGTGGGTAACTCTGTTTTCCATGGCTCCTCATCAATGGATTTATGCTCAACTATCTCCAGCAATTTTTCAACTGAGGCTACCAAAGGGAACTCCAACAAGGGTGGCTTTTGTGTCACACTTGGTGTATCCACATGCTCCTCATGATGTTGCATGACCTCAGTCTCCTAATCAACCTCCTCCTCAATCTCGTTGTAAGTGTACTTGTGCCCTATGCCCCATGATAGGAAGTAAGATCTCCTCCTAGTTCTATCATCTGACCACTCTTATCCTTATCACTCTTGCGGATGTTAGGTGCCTTGATTCTGCTAAATTTTCCCACATGGTGTAAGTGGCTTCATTCCCATGGCATGCACACCTCTAATTCCTCTATTATAAGGATGAGGATAACGTAGTTTTATTTCCTTACTAATACACAAATTATTGGGCTAACATATCTATCATATCTTCATTGTTTCTAAGTATATCCTCTAGGATTTCCTGTGCAATCCCCTTTTGCGCCATTGTAATATCCAAAAATTTCACCAATAATTGTGCATGCATGCCAACACCTCCATGATCTTGCTAGATGCCCCACAACTAGCCAAGATCACTGTAATATCCCAAAAATAAGAAATACAATAAATACCAAAAACATGCACTTAGCTACTGCAAGAAAATACAATCATGTAAGCACAAGTTTTACACAAGTTTAAATAGACCAATACACCATATAATAGTAGCAACAAATCTGAGCCATTTTATTAAGATTTGTCTAAATCGGAGTGCAATAGAGTAGAATGATAGAATTTGGGCTTGCTAATGCAAGCATGCAATACCCAGGTGAAGATATAACCAAAAATCCAATCGAAATGGCTCAATTTGTCCCAATACACTACCCATAAAATCCTCTTGCTGCCGTTAGAGGTGAATTGTGATTTATGCCATCAAATTTGCTTCAAAAATTCTGCAAAATTAACTGGAGGCTTCCCTCAAAAAAATATATTAAACCCAAAAAAGTCTTGGGCTAATTCTAGCTGACCCAAAAAGCCCCAAAATGTCAAATTCCCTAGAAAATAATATTGTTGTGGCTACTGCTATTGTTAGAGGAAAACTGCAAAATGCCCCTCAAAATTGCTCCAAAAATTATGAAAAATTAGAGAGAGGCTCATCACACCCTAACCAATAAAACCCAAAAAACATTTGAGTTAATTATCACTGACTTGAAATGCTCAAATAGTGTGAAAATACCAGCTAAACCAACAATTCACCCTACTATAAAAATGAGGATTTCAGACCTCGAATATCACCCGAAAAATTCTGAAATTTTAACCACAAACTCCTCTCACAAATCCCAGAAAGAACATAGAAAATTCTTGGGCTAAATCCACTAATCACTGAAACTGCAAAATCCACTTGTAGCCCTTCACAATCTTCCAATGAGCTACAGAAATCAAACTTCTCTAAGAATGCACGCTTTCCCTGAAGGGAAACTCTTGTAAATCCCTCCAAAATTTCTTCCTCAAACTTCCAGCCAAAATCAACTTCAATGCTCGACAAAACACTACTATTCAACCCCTGCAAAATAACACAATATATATTGTAGATTAGGCCACAAACTTGGTGAGTCTTTCATTAACACAATATATTGTAGATTAGGCCACAAACTTTCCGAGTCTTTCATTAACACAATATATTGTAGATTAGGCCACAAACTTGCAGAGTCTTTCATTAACAATCTTGAGGAAAATACATATGCGATAATTCAAAGAAAAATAAGTGTCGACCCCCTTTTGTGAGCAAGAAGAGAAATTTTTAAAGGCTCCCTTGTACATATCATTTTGGTAACATGATAATTATGAACAATCTTAAGAATATTTCAATTTTCAAGCTATTCAATAAAGTATAAACTATATATTGTGGAAATTGATCATAATAGAATATATATAAATAAAGTTTTCACCAAAAGTAGGCTACCTTAATTTGTGGAATGAATAAAATACTTGGAGTGATCATAACAATGATGAATAGAACAACTTGATCATTAGAAAAATTAAAGTTAATGTTGTCACAAGAGACCGTGTTGACCAACACGTCTGACGAATAATAACACGAGTACCAAAAGCCTTTAATAATACAATAAGACTATTGCGAGTAACAACATGACATAGTAACAACATCTCAATATCTGAAAGTAACAACATCATGAAATTTTGGAGTAATAACATTCTAAATATGACAAAGTAATAACATATTAGATCATTCAAGTATCAACTCCTGTTTCAGTCGATCATCCTATAGGAATTTCACATTTTCAGTAAATATCTGAAAACAATTAGTATTCCTCTTAAATGCAAGAAATACTTAATAGATTAGAATGACATAAAAACAACATACATAAGCCAATTTGATAATAATGGATGAGGAGGATGTGAATATTAAGAAAAAATGGTGAAAATGGTGGGGGAAAGGTGATAAAAGGATGTCAATTTCTTAACACAACATCTCCCCCCAACTAAATCAACTATATGTCCTCATGTAACCTTTAATCAGTCAAAATCCACTTCAAAGGAGTGTTTGATATAAAATTTGGTGAAGCTATATGCATCGATAGGTTCATCTAGAATAGCACTGTATCCTTTTAAGGTGATTAAATCTAGCCACAAAAATTCCTCATCCCCTAGGATGAGTTGATAATGATGTTGATACCTAACTATAGTAAGTCAAATTAAGGGGAACCATAATTTGAGTCCAAGCCAACTAGGTCCACAATATCTAATAAAAATGATATATCTAGGTATTCTTGAGAGAACATGATTAAATATTGAGTAGCAATATGGGTCATTTCCCTTCATTATCAGAGACCTCCCATTTGAGCTTGCTACCTTCTAAAGGATCCTACTTTTGTTTTTCAAGGCCTTTGGTACATCAATCCATTTTTTTCTAATGAATATCCCCCATAGTGGCAGCTTCTTTTATAGACCCAAGCAAGTTGTAGTAAGTTTTGACTACCGGAGTAGCAGGGATCGGTTCTCCCCTAATCCATAGCTTTTTCTATTCTTGGTTTTCCTTTATAGTGTTGTGGGCTACCTTCTGCTTCACTTGGTTATGAACAAACATAGTTAAGGCTCTCAATTTAATGTCTCCAACATATGGAGTGAGATTAAAATTATGTTCTACAAACCAAATAAAATAATGTAGGTACAATTTACATAACAAGTGTTGTTCTGCAAATTTCATCTCGGAAAAGGTTTACAGAAATGTCATAGTATAGGTAAGCTTACAAGCTCCATCCTCTTTTATATATAACAACTAAAAGAAGATATATTACTCATGCATTAGGGGAATTTTGAGGTCTAAAATGGGCCTCCTAAGGAAATTAAAAAATAATAGTGGAAATAATAAAAAAATATTAGATTACATCATCAAATTTTAGAGGGAAAAAATAAATAATACTTTTTCAATTCATATTTTCAACTTATCTCCCTATGGGTTTACTCAAATTTCGAGCAGGAACACCCATTGGATGCATAATTTGATTCATCATCCAAAGAGTACCCATGTTGCATACTTCTAATGGACCCTGCTACAAAAAAAAATTGAGAAATACATGAAAAATGTGATTGCAATTACGTTTTTTCATGTATTTCTCAGTTTTCGTGTAGCAGGGTCCTTAGAAACTATGAAACATGGGTACTCATTGGATGATGAATCAAATTTTGCATCCAATGAGTACTCCCACTTGAAATTTGAGTAAAAACTTACGGAGAGAAGTTAAAAATACAAGTTGAAAAAGTAGTTTTATTATGTTATTATTTTTTAATATTTTTACTTTTTTAGCCCAAAAATGGTGAATCATCCCCCATGGTTGACATCATCTTCTTGGATCCTATTGGTTCTTATAAAGTTTATTTTGGTTGTACATTTTTCTTAGGAGGCCCATTTTAGACCTTAAAATTTCTCTAATGAAGAAACAAAGGGTAGGCAGGTAAAGGTCCCATGCAACTTAATATTTCTTATGCCATATCATACATCTGCCTATTTTATGCCTACAAGGTCTGGTTTTGATCCTTGAGCTTCTTCAGTTTCTTTCTCTCTTCCTTAACCTCATCGCACCAAAGCCTTTAGAATGAAAGTTATTTTGTACACCATCCCTTGAGGTCATGAATGATCATCTTATGTTCTCCAAGGTAAATTACATTTTAATGGAATTACAAGGAAATTTGTTTCCACTTATTCAATTAAACAATCAAAATATCAACATAATGATTTTCCATTAGGGTAATTTTAAAGTTAAAAATGGGCCTCAAAACAAAAAATGTACTAACAAAATTAACTTTATAAGAACCAATAAGATTCAAGGTGATGATATCATCCCTAGGGGTAAATATTTCGAAGGGAACAATATATAACTATTTTTTTAAATTGTATTTTCGGCTTATCTCCTTATAGGTTTAGTCAAATTTCAAGTGTAGACACTCATTGGATGCATAATTGAATTCCACATCCAAAAAGTACCCACTCTGCATACTTCTGAGTAAACCCACACCAAAAAAAAAATGAAAATACATGAAAAAAGTGTTTTCAACACACTTTTTTCATGTATTTTCATTTTTTTAATGTGGGTCTACTTAGAAATATGCAGAGTGGGTGTGAATAGGTGTCTACATTTGATATTTGTCTAAACCTATAAGGAGATAAGTAAAAAATTAGTTTCCTTTATTTTTCTTTAAAAAATCATAACTCTTATTTTATTATTTTCCTTAGTGTTGTAGTCTAATTTGAATCAGATAAAAGTCAAGAGAGGTTATGAGCAGTTCAAGGTTATTGAGGAAAAATTGTTAAAATTTCAAAAAGACCTGTAATATGCTTGAAAGGATAACCACAAACTCAATGAGGATTAATCATCAAAGGTGCACCAGAATCAAAATCAAGGAAGCAGCAACATTGGAGGTGTAATCTAAGCCAAAGGAGAAACAAAAAGAAAAGCATGCAGGAGAGCTCAAGTTGGGCTTATTCACGCGTAGAACAGTTAAGAGCCAGACTGATGGGCACGTTCAAAACATTGCACATCGGACAAGGTCGAGTCAGGCTCATTCACAAACTCAGGAGAGATCAAAACTTTTAAAGATTGAATAAAGTTCGGGAAGGATAGCGGAGTTGCAAAGTGGCGACAGAAGAAAGTAGAGAAATCGACTAAGACAGAAACACTTAGAAGATTTCCAAAGGAGGCAATCAGACGACGAGGTTCAAATCGTAGATCTGAAGGGGAAGAGACCGATGGCTGAGATGACATCGAAAGTCAAAAAATATATCTTGTGATGCGATGAGGAGAAGGGCCACGTGTCGGCACAATGCAAATTCGCATCAGCGGTTATCGAGTTTATGTGTTAAGGACTTCGCAAGTTAAACAAAATTGTGAAGTGCGATAAAGAGGAGCGGCCATAATGGAAATTCAAAGCTAAAGTCTAGAGAATTTAAAGTCCGGCATTGGACCCATCTACATACCACACATCGCAATCAAAGATTCTTACATTTACATGTTAACGCATCACAAGTTATTTCTTTTGTGATTCGATAAGAATTTTGGTTTGCGAAGCGATGCAATTGCATATTGCATACGTTAAAGGGAAACTTTTTAGTGATAAGAACTAAATCTTGCGACATGCGACAAGAGCCCAAATGTGATGTAGTGCTAGAGTCAAATCACAAAGGATTTCAAATCCGTATGTAAAGCCTTTCTAGTGTTAAATCGCATTGGAGGAAGAAAGAAGGATTATAACATAAAGCTGGTGAAACGCCTTGATAATGGAAGAAGGTTTGAATGTGGGCAGAGAGACTCGGGTAAGTGACTCGACACAGAGCAAATGAGAAGAGAAGAATGAGCACAAATGGCACACACAAAAGAGGTAGAGTAAGGTAGCAGGTGACGTGATGACAACATTCGAAATGCAAAAGCATGGACAGAGTCGGGTGGAGATGCGTTTATGAAGACTGTTAGGACAACACAGCTGAAACGGAAGGAGACACATCAACAACAAATAAGACTTAGTAAAGGGATTATATTCCAAGTGTATTTTTTTTTCTTTGTTAAGATCAAAGCTATAATGGTGTCCTCGATTGCAATGTAATAAGTATTTTAGCAGTTTAGGTAGTTTAGGAGTTTCAAGAAGCTCTAGTAGTTACAAACTGTTTTTTTTTGTATTCAAGAAAGGGAGAAAGAGTGAAAAAGGGTTCTGAGTTCTGGACCTCTTGGGGATTATATTTTGTACTTCTTTTTCTCATGGGTAAATGAAAGAAGCAGTAAGTTTCCTGCAACTGTTGATGGTGATTCGTGTTTCTTGTGCCATTTTGTGTCTTTTCTTCTTCGAATGAAGTGAAGTAATGTAGCAACTGGTCTCTTAATTACATCTGTGAGTAAGAGTTAAATAACCTTAATTTTCACTCCTTCACTCCATCTCCTCTTCCTTCACAAATTCTCCCTGAAACTTAAAAGTGGTAGATTCTGTGTATTCAGCATATTACTTTGAGTTTCCCCTCTCTTTACAAACTCTTGTTGAAAATTTAAAGTAATAGATTCTGTGTTTAAATCATATTATTTCAAGTTTCCTCTCTCTCCATGAATTTACTCTGAAACTTAAAGGTGGTAGATTATGTGTATTCAACATATTAATTTTGGTTTCCCCTGCATTTCTTCTTTCCATTCAGATATCAGCAGTGAATGGAATTATGAAATATTTTATTATTCCAGATCATTAAGGGTTTTAGAAAACTAGTTCCCAGAGGGATAGAACAAAGACCTCGCGATTAAAATATTTCCGTGACACATTTTTAAAATTTTCTTAAGCACTGTTTCCTTTCAAAAACGAGGGGTTGTCTCTTAAGATACAACATTTTTTGGCACCGTTGCCAAGGATGAAGGCACGAAGTTATTTTCTCCCTGGGTATTGCAATCTATTTCTTGATGGTGAACAATATTTAGATACAAATATGGTTGTGTATTATTCACCTGGCAACTCCACTAATGAAGGTTTCATTAGATGAGGAAGTCTACGGGCAAGAAAATGAGAAAGCACCGTGGAAGATACAAATATCAGAGTTGGAATCTTTTAAAAGAAGTTTTATTTTTCACTATTAGTTTGGTGGTCTATTTTCCCTTACATATCAAGAATATTGTTTCCTTCTTTATTTTCTCATAAGATTATAATGCCCAAAATGTACATTCTTTATTGGGGAAAGAAGATTTTTCTTCTGATTGTATTATTTATCCTGACACAACTTTATCTCCTAAATATGAAAAGAGAGATGAATGTTGCATTACTATTCCTGAAGGTAATATGTCGCAGTCTGGGCATAAAGGTGAGGATTCGTCATTTTTGGATGATAGCAATCTACCTCATAAGCAATCCGCTTCTTTCTAGCCTGGAACCAAGGTGATCTTCAAACCCTTGGTGCTACCCACAATCCTCCATCAATATCCTTCAAAAGGATTTAAAATTTTGCCAAGTTTTTTCTGGAGAGGAGAAATATATTTCAGTTGAACAACATATCTTGGAATTTGAGTACTTTATGGAAAAATTTCAAATTATTTATGAAGACGTGGCTTTAAGAATGTTTTTTCATTCATTAAATCAGGGTGCTCAACAATGGTTCCATTGTTTGGAAGTAAGTTCAATTATTTCCTGGCAAGGTTTTCAAGATATATTTCTTAGATATTGGGGCGAGCGTAAGTCATATGAAAAACACATTTTGAAATTATATTCTATCCAAAGGTAGAGCGATGAATCAATTGCTGAGTTTAATAGGAGGTTTCAAAAAAATTATTTCAGCATGCGAAAAGTTCGGCCTCCTGAAGCTGCAACTATGGTTTACTATTTGAGGGTTCTTTCTGTTGTATTAGATTTTTATCTCAAGGAGAGAAAGCCTTTCACTCTAGAGCTGATGTTTCTTTATGCACAGGAAATCGAAGATAATGTGTGGGCTTGTAGAAATTTTTCTTGTCATGTTGAAAGAACAAGTTTTGTTGAAGACAAGAGGGCCTGTCAAGAAAACATTGGAATTTCTTTACAAGAGAATGGAAATTCAGAGATGAACAAGGATTTTCAAAAGTAGTCAGGGGATTCTTGTATTGATAAAACACAATAATTTAAGCATTCTGAGGATTCTGGTCAGAAATTCATTGCAAAAAATGAAATACACGCTGAAAGCCTAGAAGATCATTACAATTTTCATAATTTTAATGATTTTGTGAATAGAGGAGAAACTAGCGAAGCTTCTCAGGTGTGGTTATAGGAGGGAGAAGATTTTTGTCAAGAATTGACATTATATGAATAAAATTAGCATTATGAGGAACAAACCTTAGATTTATCTTTCTGACCTAACTGGTTATAAGAAGAAAACAAAAAATAAATCTTCTCACATACAACCTCAAATATAGGAGTCAAACAGTGAAGGAATTTTCCCTGTTCAAAGAAGTCTACATCAGCAAGAAGTTCAAGAAAAGGAAGCAGCTGAAGATTTGTCTCATCAATACTATGATCCAGTGGTTGACTATATGACAATTCTCTTTTGTCAGCAACAAGAATTTATGCAAGGGTATGTGCAAAGCTCTGTATCTGGAAAATTTTCATTGTACATCCCTGTTTTGATTTTCAAATTTCCAAGGTATGGGGGCATTATGTCTAACACATAGCTGTTAGGTTGGTGCCATTAGAAGGCTGAATTCACCTAATTAATTTCAATCATGTATATAGATAGGAGTAGTGCATAAATAAGCTCAAAAGTTGAGCATTTTTAGTTGTAGTATTTTCATTTCAGTATTTTCAGTTTAAGAATAAAGGAATAAGTCCAAAGTGTAGCACATTTCGGGAGGATTTCATACTGGATCAACTCACAGTTGGGATTGACTCCATGCCCAATGAAGGCTATTATTCTACAAGTGATATTTGACTCCATGCCCAATAAAGGCTACTAATCTACAAGTTCTATTTGACTCCATGCCCAATATAGGCTATTGATCTACAAGTTATCAGCACTTTATTACCAAAATTTTGTCCCCAAATGGAGCCAGATGTTGTAGCCTAATTTGACTCAGCTAAAAGTCAAGAGAGGTTCTGAGAATTTCAAGGTTATTGAGGAACAATTGTGAATATTTTAAAAAGACCTGTAATATGCTCGAAAGGATACCCACAAGCTCAATGAGGATTCATCATCACAAGTGCACCAGAACCAAAATCAAGGAAGAAACAACATTGGAGGTGTAATATAAGCCAGAGGAGCAGCAGAAAGAAAAGCATGTAGGAGGGCTCAATTCGGACTTATTCACGTGTAGAACAGTTCAAGAGCCAAACCGATGGGAACGTTCAGAACATTGCACATTGGACAAGGTCGAGTCAGGCTCATTCGCAAGCTCAAGAGATATCATCACTTTTAAAGGTTGAATAAAGCTCAGGAAGGATAGCGGAGTTACAGAGCGGTGACGGTAGAAAGCAAAGAAATTGACTAATACAAAAACACTTAGAAGATTTCCAAAGGAGGCAATCGGACGACGAGGATCGAATCACAGATCTGAAGGGGAAGAGACCGACGACTGATATGACATCACAAGTCAAAAAATATATCTTGCAATGTGATGAGGAGAAGGGCCATGTGTCGGTATAACACAAATTCACATCGGCAATTATTGAGTTTATGTGTTAAGGACTTTGCAAGTTAAACAAAACAACTTGCGATGCAGTAAGAATTAAAACTTTTGAAGTGCGATAAAGAGGATCGAAAGTGATGAAACTTCAAAGCTAAAGTCTAGAGAATTTAAAGTCTGGCATGGGACCCATCCGCATATCGCACATCGCAATCAGTGATTCTTACATTTACATGTTAAGGCATCGCAAGTTATTTGTTTTACGATGCGATAAGAAGTTTGTTTTGCGATGTGATGCAATCACATATCGCATATGTTAAAGGGAAACTTGTTAGCGCTAAGAACAAAATCCTGTGACATGCGACAAGAGCCTGGATGTGATGTAGCGCCAAAGTCAAATCGAAAAGGATTTCAAATCCAAATGTAAAGCCTTTCTAGTGTTAAATCACATCGGACAAAGAAAGGAGGCTTATAACGTAAAGCTGGTGGAACACCTTGATAATGTAAGAAGGTTTGAACGTGGGCAAAGAGACTCGGGTAAGTGACTCAACGCAGAGAAAAGGAGAAGAGAAGCATTAGGGGAATTTTGAGGTCTAAAATGGGCCTCCTAAGGAAATAATAAAACAATATCTAAACCAATAAAATAAGATTTATGAATTTGAAATTCACTTTTTGCACCAAAATCCATGTAACCATGGTTAAATTCAATTCAAAAGTTGTACCAAAATAAAACTAATAAATAAATCGTATTGATGTGACTATAAATAAGAATGGGATTTTCAAGAAAAAGTGATTATAATTTCACAACTAATGCATTTGTCCTTTGTACTTAAATAACTTAAAATAAAATGTAAATATAGATTCATAAATTCTTAATTATAGAATATACTATTAATTAAAATTTATATTTTAATTCAAAAATATTTTTATATTGTTTCTTTCAAAAAATATGAAATGACAATAATAATAACTTATTCAAAAAGTGTGAAATGACTACTTAATATGAGTACTTCACTTTATGACTTTAAAAGTACTTAGATCACTACCATGGTTAACCATGAGTTTTTATCCACCATTGAGAATGTGACAAGTAAGTACCTTTAACTCAATCAATGCCACCTCAACCATTAGGGATGATGTCATCCCCTAAAATGTGATTGGTTCTCATAAAATGAATTTTGATTGTACATTTTCCTTAGAAGGCCCATTTTAGACCTCAAAATTCCCCTAATGATTGAACACAACAAGAACATGCAGAAGAGGCAGAGTATGGTATCAGGTGACATGATGACAGCGTTCGAAACACAATAGAATGGGCAGAGTCGGGTGGAGATGCGTTTATGCAGACTGTTAGGACAACAAAGTTGAAATGGAAGGAGACACATCAACAACAAATCAGACTTAGCAAAGGGATTATATTCCAAGTGTATTTCTTTTTCTTTGTTAAGATCAAAGCTACAATGGTGTGCTCGATTGCAATGTAATAAGTATTTTAACAGTTTAGGCAGTTTAGGAGTTTCAAGAAGATCTAGCATTTACAAACTATTTTTTTTTGTATTTAAGGGAGAAAGAGTGAAGAAGGGTTATGAGTTCTGGACCTCTTTGGGATTACATTTTTTACTTCTTTTTCTGATGGGTAAATGAAAGAAGCAGTAAGTTTCCTGCAACTTTTGATGGTGATTCATGTTTCTTGTGCCACTTTGTGTTTTTTCTTCTTCGAATGAAGTGAAGTAATGTAGCAATTGGTCTCTTAATTACATCTGTGAGTAAGAGTTAAATAACCTTAATTTGCACTCCTTCACTCCATCTCTTCTCCCTTCACAAATTCTCCCTAAAACTTAAAAGTGGTAGATTATGTGTATTCAGCATATTACTTTGAGTTTCCCCTCTCCTTAAAAACTCTTGTTGAAACTTTGAAGTAATAGATTCTGTGTTTACATCATATTATTTCAATTTTCCTCTCTCTCCATGAATTTCCTCTGAAACTTAAAGGTGGTAGATTATGTGTATTCAACATATTACTTTAGGTTTCCCCTACATTTCTTCTTGCCATTTAGATATCAACAATGAATGGAATTATGAAATATTTTATTATTTCAGATCATTAAGGGTTTTAGAAAACTAGTTCCCAGAGGGATAGAACAAAGACCTCATGATTAAAGCATTTCCATGACACATTTTAAAAATGTTCTTAAGCACTGATTCATTTCACAACTGAGCGATTGTCTCTTAAGATACAACACTTAGGACGCCCATTTTAGGTTTCAAAATTATCTTAATGAACTTTTTCTTCCCCAGACTAGACTACCTCAACTATTGGTTCTTTTGTAACAACAACATCATCGATAGGTTCTTATGTGTTAGCCTGAAAATTTTCTTCTTCATGTTGGACTACCTCAACTTTTGGTCTTTTGTAACAGTAGCATCATCAATAGGTTCTTTTTTTCAATGTAAACATCCTCTATTTTCTTCTCATTGTCCAATTCATCAACGATTTATTGCGCGATTTGAATTTCTATGTTGGGCACGACTGGTTCTTGTGTAACATTGGTGCCCCCTACAATATCCTAAACATTTTCTTGAACTCCAACTATCACAAATTTTTACAACAATATGTCATCTCGTTCATAGGTTGCTTGAGTAGAGTCTCACCACAAGCTAAACATAATTTCCTCCTGGACTTGCTGGTTTTTAACTTCTTAATTATAAATTTTAAAGAGGAAGATGATGCACCAATAATTTTAGTGTCCTCAACCAATGCTCTGATTCATGTAGGTTTCTTTTCTTCTTGGATTTTCTTCCTTAAATTCCTAAGTTTCTTTTGAGCTTAGAGTTTTCTTATTTCAAATAAGAATTTTGTTTAGATAAGGAGTAATTTTTGTGTTTACTCGGTATCGAGTTATCAATCTTGATCTTGAGCTTCCTCTTTTTAGCAACAATTGTCTCCTTAGGTTCTTCAGTAGGTTCTTGTGGATAGGTAGTGGTGGTTGGAACATAGCATGATTGAGTTTTCATTATCGCTGAGGAGGACCTCGTTCTTCTTCTCAGAATACAAATTGTAGATAACCTCCTTTTACCCTTCATTTTCTGAGATGGTTCTTCTATAATGGGACAAGGTTCAATTTCTACCCTTTGGGACTATTCACTAATTACCTTGACAATTGTTTTAGCATGGATTCATTCTTTCTCTATGTTTCCCCCTTTCCCAAATTCCACCTATTCTAGTTCATTGTCCTTAGTTGGAGACTTTTTTTCCCAGCCAATTCCTCCTCTTGTCTCCTTTTCTCTTTCCTTTCTAGAGTCATCTATGTCACTTCCTTGTATTGAACCCATAATAGGGGTTAAACATTCAAACCAGGATCTTCCTTGTTTTTCCAATTTGTGGATTACCATTAAATAAATTTGACCATGATTCATGATACAATTCTCAGTCTACTTAGAATAATGAATGACATGTTGGGTGTGGAGCCTAATTATCTTCCTGATTGAGAGGTATTGGTTCAGTTGGGTGTATACCCCAGGAATACTAAACAACGCCCCACGTGGTGGGGTGTGAGGGGACTTTTTCCCCCCCCATGGGGGTTCAGGGGCTAGTGGGTCCCCAGTAGGGGTTTAGGGGTAGTGCCCTCGAAGCTAAAAATAGATGAAAATTCTCCTTGTAAAATATTGTAATTTCGTAGTCAATATAGGATGCTCATTAAGCGGATGATCCGACGGTATAATTTATGTTAATTTAAGGATTTTTTTCGTAGAAGGAAACCCTTGATTTATATGAGGGAACTGTATTGCAGTTGAGTATTATTATTTTCTTAGCGAGAAAGAGAGAGGATATTGTGTGAGAGCGAAGAAGAAATTACAACAGATCTATTGTAGGTGGCATCTCTTCATTTGATGGATAGCATAAAAGGAAGGATTGGTTGTTTCTCCTTGGACGTAGCCCAAAATGGGTGAACCACATGTATTTGTGTTTCCACAATATTTTTTGTATTTCATTACTCCTTTAATTAATTTCTAAGAACAAGTATCAGAGTTGAAGGTGTATTTGGATGATAAACTCGCAGGAGATAAGGGTTCCTGGTTCGAGTGGGAGCAATGGCAGAAGATGGTAGGTTCAGGGTTAATAAATTTAATGACCAAAACTACTAGTTGTGTAAGATGCAGATGGAAGATTATTTGTATCAAAAATATATGTACCTACCATTGAGCAGAAAATTAAAGAATCTGGCAAGTATGATAGAAGTAGAATGGGAAATTCTTGACAAAAAAACATTAGGAACAACACGGTTCTATCTGGCAGTGTCAGTGCCATTCAAAATTTCAAAGGAAACGACAACAAAATGTTTAAATGACAACATTGGCCGAACTATATTAAAAACCCTCAACCTCAAATAAGGTATTTATTATGAAGCATCTATTTAATATGAATATGTCATAAGGTGGATTTATTCTTGATCATTTAAATGAATTAACACAATTACCTGTCAGTGAAGTTTTGTGGTAGTAAATATTGATGATGAAGGTAGGTCTATGTTATTTATATGCTCATTATGAGAAATTTGGAATGGCTTAATTATTTCTACTAGTAACTATGTCTTTGGATCTATTACTTTAAATTTTGATGATGTTGTTGGCGTCATCCTTAACAAGGAAATGCAAAAGAGAAGCTCCAGTGAGACATCAGGTGATGCTTTGACTGCAGAGACTAGGGGAAGAAAAATGGAAAGATGAAGAAGCCTAGGAAATAACAGTAAGTCAAGAAAAGGTAGATCCTAATCTAGATCAAGGATAGTGTGCTAGAAATGTTGGAATAAAGGACACCTGAAGAAATACTATAAATCTCGGAAGGGAAAAGAAGGAGATGGACAACAAGAGAAGAATCATGAAGTGAATGTGATAGGCAGTGTGTTGCAAGATGCTTTGATTCTTTCATTAGATAATATTATTGATGGCTAGGCGGCAGATTCATGGGCCTCATTCAATGCCACACCTGATAGGAAAAATTTTCATGACTATGTTCAAGGATATTTTGGACAAGTTCGTTTGGGTGATGATAAACCATGTAAATTCCTTGGAATGGGTAAGGTTTTTATAAATAAAAAAATGGAAACCAATTTATATTAAAGGAGGTAATAAATTTTCCAAATATAAAGAAAAATATAATATCAATAGGGAAATTGGGCGATGAAGGTTGCGTAACTACATTTACAGACAATACTTGGAAGGTCACTAAAGGAGCCCTCGTAATATAAAAAGGAGAAAATGTTGGTACATTATATTTATTCAATGGTATTTCTAATTCTGTTAATGTGTTGACCTCCATAGGAGAAGATACAACATTATGGCATAATAGGCTCAGGCACATGAGTGAGAAAGGGATGCAGATTCTTCACTCGAGAAATTTGTTGCCAGGTTTGAAGCATGTTGATTTTGATTTCTGTGAAAACTGTGTTTATGGAAAACAAAAGAGAGATAGATTTTTCAGAGTTTGGAAGGAAAGGAAGAGTGAAAAAATAGATCGTGTGCATATAGATGTATGGGAACCTTCTTAGGTATCATCTCTCAGTGGCTCTCAATATTATGTTACTTTTATTGATGATTCAAGTAGGAAAAATTATATTTATTGCATTTGGAATAAATCTGATGTATTTTATACTTTCAAGAAATGGAAAGATTTTGTTGAGAATAATATAAGAAAGAAGTAGAAGTGTCTCATATCATACAATGGAGGTGAATATTGTAGCAAAGATTTTGATAACTAAATTTCAAATCATGGAATTCGTAGAGAGAAGATAGGTCCAGGAACACCACAAGAAAATGGTGTGTCAGAAAGTATGAAAGGACAATTATGGAGCATGCAAGGTGCATGATATTTCATGCAGTATTTCCTTTGCAATTTTGGGAAAATGTTGTAGATACTATTTTTTATCTAATAAAAAAAGGTTCTTCAATTTACTTGTATGGTGGTATTCCAAAGGAGGCATGGACAGGTAAAAAGCCTAAACTACTCATTTTTAAAGACTTTCAGTTGTGAAACCTTTGTTAACACCAATAAATAAAATTGAAAAAATATTGAGGAAAAATCAAAGAAATGTACCTTTATTGGATATGGTGTTAATGGTTTTGATTATCTCTTATATGATTATGAAAATCACAAAATCATTAGGAGCATATATGTAATATTTAATGAAAAGGTCTTGTATAAGGATCAGATGTAGGAAAAGAAACAGGAAAAGGAAAACAAAGAATACAAAGTGCTTGATGAGATCACATAAAAATTAAAGGTGTTTGAAAATCATAATGATTAGCAGCCACAATAACAACAACCACAACAAAAAAAAACCTAAAACACGTAAAAGTGGTGTTATAATATCTACTAGGATAAGTATACCCCCTGAATGATACTCTCCTTCATTATATTATGTATTGTTGATAGATTTTGGTGAACCAGAAAGATATGAAGAGGAAATGCAAGTAGAAATGAGGAAGAATTTGGAGCAAGCCATGGAAGAAGAGATGGAATCCTTGATGCATAACCAGACTTGGGACTTAGTCAAGTTGACTTCAATTAAAACAAAATAATAGAATAAATGGCTTTATAGGTTGAAGGAAGAAGATGGAGATAAATCGAGGTATAATGCTAGACTTGTGGTGAAGGGGTTTGCACAAAAGAAAGGTATAGGATTTGATGAAATGTTTTATCTTGTTGTTAAAATGACTTAAATTAGAACTATTTTAAGTTTAGTGGTAGCATAATATTTGCATAGTAAGCAGTTAGATGTAAAGACAACCTTTCTCCATGGGGATTTGGAGGAAGAACTATATATGAAACAACCACAAGGGTATGAGGTCAAAGGAAAGGATAAATTGGTGTGAAAATTGAAGAAGAGCTTCTATGGCTTAAAACGAGCTCCAAGGAAGTGGTATCTAATATTTGATAGGTTTATGTATGAACATGGTTATACTAGATTTCACTCTGACCATTTTGTTTATATTGAAAATAAAAATGATGGCAATTATATGATATTTCTATTATACGTAGATGACATGCTTGTTGCAAGGTCTAAAATGCAGGAAATAAATTTGGTCAAAGGAAATTTGGAAAATTAATTTACAATGAATGATTTGGGTGCTGCAAAACAATCCTTGGTATGAGAATAGATAGAGATAGGAAAAGTTTCAAACTAACATTGTCTCAAAGTGAGTACATAGAAAATGTGTTGGAAAGTTTTAATATGCTAAATGAAAAACCAGTTACTATACCTTTAGTTAGCCATTTCAAACTAAGTAAGGAGATGTGTCCCAAGACACAAGAAGAGATGGATTATATGAGTAAAGTTCCATATTCATCAACAGTTTGAAGCTTAATGTATGCAATGTTGTACACAAGGCATGATATTGCACATTCAGTGGGAGTTGCAAGCAGGCATATGAAAAATCCAGGAAAATAGCATTGGATGGTTGTGAAGTGGATTCTTAGGTATTTTAGAGGTACCGCAAATCAATAATTATGTGTTGGAGGGTTAGAAATTTCTCTACAGGGATATTTTGATGCATATATGGCAGGTGATAGAGGTAATAGGAGGAGCACCACAGTGTATGTGTTTATTATAGGTGGAACATGTTATGAAACCAGATCACAAAATAGAATAAAAGAGAGATCGAAAACTTAAAAATTAGCCATTCGAGGAGGAAATCTCCTTTAAATTACATAAGTGAACAATTCTTGGATGACACAAATGAAAAAACATCCTTTCTATATATAGGAGTCCATGGGGTCACAATATAATCATAGCCTACCTAACAATAATAATTTAAGGGCACAAAAATAACAATAGTGGGTTATTATGGGGCACAATAATAACAATATGGGGACTACATGGGTACACTAATAACAAAAAGGGGGCTACACTAACAAAAATAAGGGACTACACTAGTAATATAGGGCCCTAACATACCCTTCTCCTTCAAAAAATTGTTGTCATCAACGCTTGAGTATTTTTGGATGCTTCTATGTAAAACTCTCATCCTCCCATGTGGAATCTTCAGTGGGTAAGTTCTTCCAGTTGATGAGATACTCTAAAATTGATCAATTTCGTAGCTGTTGAGTTCTTATTTCCATGACTGCTTTAGGTTCTAGTATGATTTTACCTTCCTCATCAAGTTCTAGAAATATTGTTTGAACTGGAATTTTGTTACCTATAACCTTCTTTAAGCATGAAACATGGAAATATGGGTGCACTCGAGAAGATGTAGGGAGATCCAATTTGTATGCCATAGTACCAATCTTTTGCAACACCTTGTAAGGACCATAGTACTTTGGTGATAATTTATTATCCTTCTTAGCTTGCTTGAGGGAAATTTGTTTGTATGGTTGTAGATGTAAAAATACCTAGTCTCCTACATCAAAAATTCTCTCGCTGCGATGTTGATATGCATATTGTTTCATTCGATTTTGTGCCAAATTTAGGTTATCCTTTAAGAGTTGGAGAATTTTTTATTGATGCTCGATGTGATCTTCCACTGCTTGAACTTGAGAATTTTCTCTTAAATATGATGTGATGGACGGTGGATGATATCCATAAAGTGCCATAAATGGGGTCATTTTTGCTATAGTGTGGAAGGAAGCGTGATACCACCATTCAGCTAGAGGTAACCAATTAACTCATTGTGTTTGCTTATCAGATACAAAGCAACGAAGATATCCTTCCAAACATTTGTTCACTATCTCAGTTTTCCCATTGGATTGAGGATGATAAGATGGGCTATGAGCTAGTTGAGTACCCAAACAAGTGCATGTAGTATTATAGTAAAAACCAAACAAAAATGGAACTCAAAGGGAGCTCACAAGAAAAAAGTAGAAAAATATGACAATGATGAAGGATCAAAGTCAGACCAAAAGTATAGATCAAGAGTGATCTCTAGGCAACAAAAGGTAGTGAATGAATGGAAAAAATCTTCTATTTATAACAAAATATTGAGTTAGTCTATATATTGGTGCATAATTAAAATATTATTAACCAAATCTAGATCCAACTTTTATGGAATATTTTATTATTTTTGTTGGATGGAAATAGAATTTGAATTTGGTCAAATCTATTTATAAATAACAAATAAATGATTTATTTATTATTTTAAAATTGTGGTTGAGTAATAATTAAATAAATAGTGATTTATTCAATTATTTATAAATGATTTAGTCAAATTTAACAAGGAATATTATTTAAATAATGTTTTAAATAATTATTCCCAGAAAATAATAAGACAAATAATGATTTATCTAATTAATTTTCCTATTTTGGGTTAAATATGACCAGGAATATTAATTAAACATTGGTTTAATTAATTATCCCTTTAGTAAAATCAAATAAATAAAGATTTATTCAATTATTCCTCGTGGGGTTTCCTTTTTGGACCATAAACAACTTAATAAATTATGAATTACTAAGTTATTTTTCATAGTGAAAGCAATTTTATTATGGTAAAATTGGTCTTGCATGGTGTACTTTAGTCCATCTAATAGTAACATATTAGATGAACAAAAATTGGTGTAATAGATTTCCCCCTAGCGTGCGAGCGTTAGGAGCTAATCGTATGACCGAAGTATGTTGTAAGAATTCAATCACTAGACACCGAAGGGGGAGTCAGAGAGAGAAATATAATGCAGACTAACGCGCGAGAGGACAAGACCCTAAGGAGGTGAGACTTACAGGCGTGACTTCTCTTTTATGAGTGATTACCTGTTCTACATGAGGCAAGGGAGGCATACCTATGCCCATCAAGATAAAAAAGTACATAATGATTCTTCTAGCAAATAAGGGACTGGACTATATAGTACGTGCTAGCCTAAACATGGGTCAGATAAAAACATGATAATGGATCCCACATATATACTGTGCGTGGGACAATAGCCAGGACTTATACAGTAATATTTGAGTACATGAGATATAAGTACAACCAAAGAGGCCCTATAAAACAGGAAAGGGATCTGAAAATTTGAATGATACATGCAAGATAAAGGGCGGTGCAAGTGGCTGAGGCTGAAACCATCAAATCTATGGAGTTTCATCCAAGGCTGTAGTAGAGAGGTCATCCGAGCATGTGGGGGGCTACCTGGAGGGCCACCCCCTCATGAGGTCTGAAACATCTCACACACACCTGGGAATCACTGGTACAATCTGCTGCATCCATAAACCATCAAGTATACGAATCTCGATCATGCCATGAGGAGTTGGAGCTAAGAAAAAATAAATGTAAAGGGCAATAAAGGGTCCCTTTGCCTGATTCGAGGCACTGAACAAGAGTGGAAGCTAGAACCAAGGTACACCGCCCTCTAGACCTGTATTCTGGAATGAATAAGCCGGTGTCGACATAAGGAGGTCTGCCATAAGTGAGGTAATAAGGGATCCTAAAATAAGGCACGAGGGATAATGGTGGAATGGGGGGTACTAAGTAGCGAGCTAACGCCTTCCCTTGTTAGAGCATAAAGGGCATGGATGACCTGGCAGCTACTGAATCGAGTTTGGAGGGGATAGGGGATAGTATGACAGAAGGCCAAAATGTGCAACACGAGAGAGGAAAAAAGTAATGAAGGATGGAGGACTCTGGCAGGATATAAAGGGACTCAGGGTAGACACCATGGATGCGATGATGACTCAACTTGGATGCTCTAAACAAGGGCAACTCGATGATGTTGCCACACAGAAAAGGCCTAGGGGGACCATAAAAACATGAGTACAAGATGGTTACTCATGACTAAAATTGAAAAGAGCGTCAAAAAGTATGAAGGTAAAGTGGTGGCCCAAGTACAACTGTCGCAAATGAAGAGATTCGATTTTGAGAAGAGGTGAAGTGACCCTTCTTGGAAAAAATGTGTTCGGGTGAAGTATCAAATCACCAAAAACGAAAGGATGCCCATTTGAGAGAACAGTGAGAGATTTCCAACGGTGTTGATGGTTTGTCAAACCAAGATACGGTTTGGTCGTAGCTAGTGAAAAAAAAAATCTGGGGTTTCCCTTTTAATAAGGCATTTTCCCTCCGATTTGATTCATTTGCAAGTGTAGCTGTGGTGAATGTAGAGAGGAGAAAAGGCCATAAATCTTGTGGTGATCATAGCGGACAAATTGACCGTTGGAATCAAGATACTTCAATTGTAGGTAAGAGGCCTAACCATACTCTTTCAATTCTGCTGATTAATTTTTTTAAATTAGGCACCCAGAGCCCAGGAACATGCCAAGTCGCACTTTTTGGGGTCAGTTTTGTGACCTGGATAGCAGGTATTGGGTAGAAAATTATGACCTGTCCCAATAAATGACCTGAAAAGTGTGACCTGTAAGAGAAAGGGGGTTTTAGTGTTTTTTTTTGGCTGAGAGCTAGGATTTTTATGGTTGAGGGGCATAGGTGCCCCCAAGCATGTTGTGGTCATGCCAAATTTATTTATAGAAGTGGAATCTAAACATATTTTTATGATGTGGTTCGCCATTTGTTTAAGTTATGGTCATCTTCTGAGGGAATAATTCATAGATGCAGTTCGAGAAAGGGAATGGAGGATTACCAATCTCTTTTGGTACTGGATATATGAAGAAAATGGGCTAAATTTCTAGGTTTGCACACATGGTGTCACTATCCCAAAGAGTGGATTTGGATATAATGAACTGGTGCTCACCTAGAAAACACACACGTTGGTCAAAAAAAATTTCTAGGTGTCTGGGTTGTTGATGTAAGATGAAGGAATGATAAGGGGGATCATCTCTAGAGGGATCTGAAGTGATATGGGACTCTAGAGGTTCTTCTAAATGGGGAAGAATAATGGTACTAGAGTCGACACTAACAGATGCACTAGGAGGGCTGTGGAGAATTTCTTTTCCTGGACTCTCAAACATGGGTGCCCCCCTACCCAAGAATTGGATGTCAATGTAATGGCCACAAGGTGTATGTGGTTCGAATCCATGGGTTAGATGTGTTAGGATATTATGACACATAGGAAATAGTTAAGAATAACTTATTCTAGTGTAGAGTTAGGTAAAGTGTGTTTCTTTACCATGTACATTTGTAACTTATAATCCGACGGTCATGATTGGTAGTGATCCAAAGATTATCTCTCTCCTCGGTATGAACGACACTTGATCTGTGGCTTAGCACCTGATTGGTCCATGATATATATTTAAAGAGCATGGAGGGTCATTTTTCCAGTAACCGTTTATGAGAGAAACATATGTAACTTTCTTTTTATATTAATAAATTTCCTGAAGTGGCCGCGTTGGCTCAGGCTGTGGACTATTTCCCTCTTTAAGAGTTTTAACCACGTTATTATACTGGTGTATTGATTTGTGATCTGTTTGTGAGCGGTGAACTTTGGTTCTTGATCTAAGGAACTTACCCTGTAAATCCCTACATGGTATCAGAGCTATTTTGAGGGCCGCACACGTTGTTGATCAAAATCCAAAGCCAGTTTAACTGCATGTGTCTACAGTTTCTAGATCTACTATTTTTGAACATTTTCAGGCTTGGAGAATTTCTTTGTTGTGTCTGAAGCTTCTGTTACAGTGAGGAACACCTTTTGTTTCATGTGAAAAGGTTTCTGTTTGCCCAAGTTATGTCAGTTTAGATCTGGTATAAAGTATCTGTTTTGCAGTTTTGTTTGTTAAAGTTCTACTTATTTTTTATGTCAGTTCCCTCTGTTTATTTCAGTTTTAGGTTTTATTTATTTGCCAGATCTATACCCTCTTCTCTATGTATTCTCTTTTCTCTGCGCTGTGTGTGATCTTGGCAAATCAAAAACAGGAGGTAGGGATTTTTTTGCTACGTATGCTCTTTCCCTATGTCTTTGTGCGATCTCGGGAAATCAAAAATAGTGGAAAAATAGATAATTGCCAGTAAGGCTAACCAAAAATCTGACAATCTACCATAATACTTGCATTTCTTTTTTTGTTTTGCCCGGATTTTTCTGTTTTTTGTGCAAGAAAAGGCATGCACACCGAAGAGTAAAAAAAAAAAAAAAACCCTTCCTCCTTTCAAACAATTGCAGAATCCTTTTACTATCTCACTTGGTGAGAAGTTAGTTTATGAGAATAGAGGTCTTGGGTTCAAATCTCTTTCTCAAGCTTCTTTTGTAAAAAAAATTTGTTAAAAGGGGTAGAATTTTTTTTAAAAGTCACCCTTCATCATGTTCCCATAACTAATCGACATCTTCAACTCATTTTTTCAAAAAGGAAAAAATTCTTCATCCGGAAGCCGTTTTTTTTTAATCAGCCTAATTTTTTGAGATATTTCCATTGTAGTATTTAGCTTCAGATTTTTGCAGCTTCAGGTTTTATAAAAAATGGAAATTGCATGCCCGATTATTCTTAACAACACTAATTATTTCCAATGGCTACCTCACATGTTAGATATACTTAGAAGTAAAGGGCTTATAGAATAGCCACAAGACATGAAACTAAACCTTCTAATGATGATAAAGTCACTAAATGGGAAAATAAACAAGATCAAGCACGAGGGTTGATAGGAATGTCCATTGCTCAAGATCTTTGATTTCATATCCTTGACATTGAAACCCCTCATGAAGCCTTGGAAAAGCTAAATATTGTATTTTCCATTCAAAATAAAATCACGGCCCATTAGCTTGAAAATGAGTTTCTTACTTTGGACCCTAATAATTTCTCCTCTCTTGAAGACTTTTTGTCCAAATTCAAGACCCTTAGACTACTTTTAAAAGGTTGTAAGGTCAAAAAGGAAGATGGTAGCCTCATTTATTGCATTCTCGCTAAGCTTGGCCCTGCATACTCTATATTGGTTTCCGCCTTCCATTTCACTAGAGAAGCCATAATTTCTTTACGAACCACCTACAAGAATCCCTCTTTTGATTCCTTTTGTGATTCTTTGATAAGAGAAAAAGAAAAAATCTTACACCTTAGTCTTATCACTCCTAGAAACGCTTCTAAGAAAGCCTTAGCAACCCAACAAAAATCATATCAAAAGAATCCCAAGAAGCAGTATCCTAAAGAATATGGTCCAAAACCAAGCAAGGATCCTAAGCAATTTCAACCGCAAATTGCAAAAGAAACTCACCAAAATGATAAGGAAAATAAAAATAAAGGGAAGAAGACCGATAGACATTGCAACTTTTGTAATCATGATGGCCATATAGAGTCCAAATGTTTTAAGAATATGGAAGCCTTAGAAGCAGCAATGAAGAAGCACAACATCAATTTGGAGCACTCTTCACCTTCATCTTTAGGAATGGAACTTTCTGCTTGTGGTTGTCAAGCATCAAGATCTGGTTATGCATTAAATGTATCTTCCTCTTCTCATTCTCATGAGTGGCTCATTGATTCTGGAGCTTCTTCTCACATGGCCAAAAATAAAGCCATGTTTTCTTCTTTAAATGATTGTAACACCAGACATATTTATGTTGGTGATGATAGATCTCTTAGTGTTGTAGGATCTAGAACCATTCATCTTGATAATGGTCAGTTTAATGATGTACTATGTGTTCCTACCTTGTCATGCAACCTTCTCTCTGTTTATCAGATAACTCATTTAGGTGAAGGAAAAATATTATAATTCTCACCTCATGATGTTGTAATCAAGGACCTCAAATATCCTAAACATATTTGAGCAACTGGCATTGCTGATGATTCCACAAGGTTGTATAAGTTTGTCAACTTTGGGTCATCATGTCTTCCCTCCATTTTTGTTGCTCATAATGATGAAGTGAGCAAATTTTGGCATGACTGATTTGGTCACTTAAACTATTTCTCTCTTCAAAATTTATGTAAGGAAAATATGGTGATGGGTCTTCCTATAGTATCTTGCCAAGATGGTATTTGCTCCAGATGTGTACTCGAAAAACATCATCAGGATAGTTTTGACAAACGTGCCTCTTGGCACGCTTCAACCCCTTTGCAGCTTGTGCACAATGATTTATGAAGTCCACTTCCTGTTGTTTCTTTCTCTGGTTACATGTACTTCTTAAATTTAATTGATGATTTTTCCAGACGCGCTTGGGTAGCCTTCTTAAAACTCAAGAGTGAATTTTTTAACATGTTCTTGGCCTTTAAGGCCTTTTTTGAGAAACAATCTAGACATCAAATTCTTAAGTAAGATCAGACAATGAAGGAGAATATGTTAACAAAAAATTTATCAACTTCTGCACTGAGCATGGCATTCAATTGCAACATACTGTTCCATATACTCCACAAAAAAATGGTGTTGCTGAAAGGAAAAATCGCACCTTAAAAGAAATTGCTAATTGTATGCTTCAATCTAAAGGACTTGGTCTCAATTTTTGGGCAGAAGCCATTAACTATAAAAATTAATATTAAATCACACTCCTACGAAGGTTTTAAAGAATATAACTCCATAAGAAGCTTGGAGCTCAATCAAACCAGATGTATGTCACTTTCGTGTTTTTGGAAGTGATGCTTGGGCCTATATTCCAGATGTGAAACACAAAGCCTTAGAACCTAGAGTGAAAATGAATTTTTGTTGGATATTCTGAAGATGTCAAAGGATATAGAATTATTCAACCAAAATCCAAAAATACAATCATTAGAAGAGATGTAAAATTTGATGAAAATATATTAGCCTATGAGCCTAGTTCGGCTGGTGTGCCACCTTTGGCCTACTAGTCTGATTCGGCATATGTGCCACCTCTTTCTCTCTCTTCTATTTTTAATAGCATTCCTTCTAGCTTAGATGATAATAGCAACGATGACAATCCTCCTCCACCTCTTGAAATTATTCCTTTTACTCCACCACTTCCAAGATGGGTATGATCTACTCAGGATGCAGTAGGTTCTCTTGCAGGTGACCCTGCAGATCGAAGACGTACTCGTTCTCAGTTCGAAAGAGCCTCTTCCTTATTGGCTCAAGTTCCAGAAATTCCAATCCAGAAACCTTTGAAGAAGCCTCCGATCATCCAGATTTGGATGAAGCTATGAATGAAGAATATCATTCCTTATTGGCGAATGATACTTGGGATCTTGTTCCTCTTCCAAAAGGAAGAAAACTTGTCAGATGCAGATGGGTTTCAAAACAAATTTTGGACCAGATGGAAAAGTGGATAAACATAAAGCTCGTCTTGTTGCTAAAGGATTTTCACAATTTGAAGGCATTGAAAATATTGAAAACTTCTCCCCTGTTGCCAAAATGAATTCTATCTGCCTTGCTCTTTCCCTTGCTACCTCTTTTAAATGGGAAGTCCATCAGATGCATGTTAAATCTGCCTTCTTACATGGAGATTTGCATGACGAAATATACATGGAACAATACCCTGGCTTTATCCAAAATTACTCTAGCCTTGTTTGTCGGCTTAGGAAGTCTCTCTATGGTCTCAAACAAGCTCCTTGGGCTTGGTATGCTAAAATGGATAGATTTCTTTTAAATAATGGCTTTTCTAGGTGTCATTCTGACAACACTGTCTACACCAAGAAAGTGGGTAAGTCCTTCACCATCCTTGTTCTTTATGTCGATGATATTATCCTTACTGGTAGTGATCCAAACCATATAAACCATGCGAAGTCTAGCCTCAAAAATCTGTTTGAAATGAAAGACTTAGGACACTTGCATTATTTCCTTAGTCTTCAAGTCTTGCAATCCAAGGAATTCATTACCCTCTCTCAGTCCAAGTATGCCTGTGATCTTCTACACCACTTTCACATGGAAGACTATAAGCCAGCCCCTTCTCCCTTTCAGTCTAGAGTCAAGCTTTCAGTCACTTGTACTACCCCTGAAGTTGATGCTACCTTATACCGTCAACTTTTTGGTAAACTTCTATATCTAACCCAGACCCGTCCTGACCTTTCCTTTGCCATTGGTCTTGTCGCTCAGTTTATGCACCAACCTCATGAAAGTCACTGGAAAGAAGCTAAAAGAATACTTTGATATATTGGGATTCATTACAGTGCAGGAGCATCTCCATTTTTTATTGGTTTCACTGATTCTAATTGGGATGGTGACCCTAATGATCGAAAGTCTACCGCAGGATATGTATTCACTCTTGTTTCAGGACCTATTACTTGGTCTTATAAGAAACAAAGTGCCATCTCTCTTTCTTCAGCAGAAGCAGAGTATCGTGGTGCAGTTGAAGCCAGAAGGAAGCCATGTGGCTTCATCAGATCCTGTCTGAATTTGGTCTTCATCAAAAACATCCAACTACACTTTGGTGTGATAATCAAAGTTTCATCTAACTATGTAAAGATCCAGTTCAACATCAGCGTATGAAACACATTGAACTCCACATACACTTCATTATAAATCTCATTCATGATCGTGTTCTTGAAGTGAAGTATTGTACAACAAATGATCAAGTAGCCGATATCTTTACAAAGGCTCTCACAGAAGTGAAGTTTACCAAACTTCGATCCATGCTTGGAGTTCAGGAAAGTTGTCATTAAGGGGGGATAGTCTCTAATGCCTCCTTCCTTCTCCTATTGTGTCACTTTTTTAAATCCTTCAATCCTATCCCAAGTTGTTCATAAGGGGGGATGTTAGAATATTTCAACACATAGGAAATAGGCTCCTATTGTATCACTTTTGTAAATCCTTAAATCCTATCCCAAGTTGTTCTTAAGGGGGGATGTTAGGATATTCCTACACATAGGAAATAGTTAAGAATAACTTAGTCTAGTGTAGAGTTAGGTAATGTGTGTTTCTTTACCATGTACATTTGTAACTTATAATCTGACGGTCACAATTTGTAGTGATCCAACGGTTATCTCTCTCCTCGGTATTAACGACACTTGATCCGTGGCTTAACACCCGATTGGTCCATGATCTCTATTTAAAGAGAATGGAGGGTCATTTTTCTGGTAACCGTTTATGAGAGAAACATATGTAACTTTTCTTTTTATATTAATAAATTTATTGAAGTGGCTGCGTTGGCTCAGGCCGTGAACTATTTCCCTCTTTGAAGGTTTTAACCACGTGATTATACTGGTGTACTAATTTGTGATCTGTTTGTGAGCGATGACCTTTGGTTCTTGATCTAAGGAACTTACCTTGTAAATTCCTACACGATGTAAGGGGGGATAGATGAAGTCAGCGGTGGTAAATGCTTCCATAATTTTATCATCACAATAGAAGATGGGGTGATTGGTGGAAGAAAGACCACATGATGCGGCGAACCTACCTGAATCATCATCATGAGAAATGAGGTTCACATGTGCATCGTCACAAAGGGTGACCGAAAAACAAATAGATGAAGGATCCACCAATGTTGAGCCCAAGGTGATCACTGAAGGGAGGTTAGGCAAAATAGAATGGGAATCTCTGAAGGGGTATTCCATCGTGGATCTCATAGATGATGATAGGTAGAGGATAGTGACTAAAGACTTCGTCATGTAGACATCAGGAGGGGGAATGTCAATGGGAGTGGATGGTTCCTCTGGTTCACCTGAAGCATAACGCGCAAGTAAAGGGGAGGAAGACTCATGGTGGTCAGTCTCGTACTGGTGGACTACTTCCAAGGAGGTGTGGTAGTATTCAAGGCAGAGACAGAGGTGGGTATAATGGCCATGGAGATCACACAGTGGTGGTTGGTGTGCACAGTATTGGGTTTCTTGGCTGCAGTTAGTAAAGTAATAGGGGCTTCAGGGACATTAGACTCAAGAAACGCGACGTTGACCATGGGCTTGATACAAGGCAATTCAGGATAGTTATGGGTGGCATGACTGACAACATCAAACAAAGCACATGGAGGGGTACGCTTTGGAGGCTGAGGAGGAGCAGGAGTTGTTTGGGAAGCCTTGTCCTTAGGTGCCTTCTTGCAAGCTTTGTCCCCCTCACCTGAAGCTTTTGCAACAGGAGTAGGTTCTTGTTGAGGTGGCTGAGGCACAAAAGCAAAGGGAGGGGTGATGGTGACCGGTTGGAGCAGGGTCAAAGTTGTATAAGGTTTGGGCTGATCATGCGAGATAGTGGCTGGGGGATCAATGTACCAAACTGGGATCTCCAAGGTCATGTAAGGAAGAGACAAGGTAGCCATAACAGGTACCGAAAATACTCCAGGAGGTGGAGCAAGAAACGGTATCTGACCAGAGGGGTAATGGCCGGGCGGGAAAACTCCGAGATGGTTAAGGTCAGGGGGAACCGTTCCAGGAGGTTAGATAAGATCATGGAAACTAGTTTAAGATGAGGGGCCTTAAGGATAGGGTCCTAAATGTTGAGTCGAAGGACTAGGAGAAGGTTGTGAAGGGCGGGGCTGCTGGCTAGTCGAACCGGTTCGTTTGAGGTCAAACCAATACGATTGCACCATGCAAAAATTTGATGATCTAGGTTCAGAGATAAGAGGAGGGAGACCAGGGAACGAACCAAGAAAAGAGGAATATTTATAGACTCCAGGTGAGACACTAATCAGAGGTTCGACTATTTGTTTATTTGCCATCAAAGAGATAATGGACTATGGAGAGGTCTGGGACTTTGGTTTGTAATATGTCAACTGATCGATGGTGACAATCTTTCCATTATGAGGAAAGAACATCCTAAAATGAACCGTAGATGGGACAGAAGACATCACATCTGTGTAGCTACGACCTAATAGAATGTTGTAGTCTAAGGGGGCATCAATGACTTCAATGTCAACACAAACAATCTTGCCCACAGAGTAATAGGACAATTACGGAACATGCCAAGGGGTTGGGAAGAGTGGCCATCCCATGCACGGAGGGTGATAGTGGAATGGGATAACTTAGGAGATCCGAGTTTCTTCCAAATAGAAGTGGACATCACATAGGTGGATACCCTCTCGTCAATGTTACAATGGGAGACGTGGGAATTTCGGACCTTGACAGGGATTTGGAAGGCGACAGATGCCGGAAGTGGGGGATGTTCTGACTTGTCAATGTTGAAGACAATAAAATCATCATGTGAAGGATCCACAATTCCCATAACAGTTAGTACAACTTTTTGTTATGAAAGGCACGACTGGAGGACTTCCAGTGTTGACATGATGGTAGGGAATTGCACCAAGTCATCTACTATACTGTAAGAGTGGGCGGCTTTATCGGAACTAGCATTTCAGAGTAATGGCCCTTGGGGATCTTAGTATGAACCTTTTCCTAAGGCTGAGGTATTAGTAAATTACCATTGGGTGTTGAAAGAGGCTCAGCGGTACATGAAGACGGGAGCTCGATAGGAGATGTAGTGGGAGGCTTATTGTGCTGACGGGACCGAGTCTGAAGGTTGAGGTCAACGATATTGGTCGAGTCGGGTTGCATAATAAGGACATGGTAATTATAGGTACCAGACGGAGGAGGTTGAGCAGCTACCTGACCTTCAAGAGGTTGGGCAGCCACATATCCTTGCTGGGGGAAAGGATTGATAAACACAACCGGTCGAGTAGGGGCAACATTAGGAGGAACCGAAGGGGAGGCTTGCTATCCTCGGGATGCTGCTTGAGCTTCCCACATCTGATGCATCTGAGGTAAAAGGGGACAATCATGGGTATAGTGAACTTGTACACCACAACAAGAAAAGGCTTATTGATGCGAAGAGTCCTATTCTGCCTGGGCTGAGCGCCCTGTTACTGGGTTGCAGTGTTAGATATATTCCCTTGGGGATTTTTTCCTGGATAACCTAGAGCTTGAGAAGGCATGGGAGGTGAAGGTGCTTGTGCTAGAGGAGTTGGAGCACCTGGCTGCGGATACATCTAATAAGGAGGCTGGGCAACATTGGGGTAAACAGGTTGGGAAAAAGAAGGAGGCATGCTGTATCAGGGATACAGGTTGCCAAGAGGGGGGAAAGTACTGGAGGAGTTGGCCCCTCCCTAAGGGAAAGCATAACCCATGGGAGAATGAGTGTACCGATGTGAAATGGATCCAACAATATCGTCCAAGGCATGGGATGCCCCTGGTGCATTGGCACCACCGGGTCTAGGGAGATCAGGTAAGACGGTATAAACATAACCAGATTATCCGTAGATCAAGTCATATTTCAATGCAACCTAGAGGGCAGCTACCTCGGTCTGAGGGAAGTGAGATGCAACATCTTTTCCAATACTAGGCAAAAGGGATTTGAGAAACCAGTCCATGTAGACATGATCTTGGAAGGTATGGGCTCAACATAGGATCTTTCTTCTCTGCCATTCTTGAATATGGTTAGATAGGAAGCTAGCAGAAGTTTCACGGAAAGAGGTCAAGAGTTCGGTACTGGTGTCATAGTGAAGGGGGAGCTGGAAGTAAGACAGAAAATCCTTGGCAAGGGTCAAAAAAGTAGTATGAGAGGAGGAGGCCTGGTCAACATACCAATTGGAAGATTCTCCAGTAAGCGTACGTTGGAATAACCGAAGATGGACAGAGTCGTCGATGATGGATTTAGAATAACACCACATGCGGAAAGAAGAACATGGTTGGTAGGATCCTCTCCATAAATTCCTTCAAACTTGGGGATGTCTGAAGGGAACTTGGTTGGTATAGCAGGCCAACCAGGATCATGGTGTATGGGGTCATTAATCAACTGGCTATAATTGGGAAGGCTTAGGCCTGCCATATAAGGGAGCAAGGGAGCAGCTAGAATAATTCCTGTTGCAGCACCACTAGTAGCATTCCCAGCATTAGGGTCGGGGCTACCACTAGTGTTACGTCCTGAACTAAACATGGTGAAGGTGAAAGGTGGAGGAGAGTTAGGGATAGAACCGGAAGGGGAACCTGATGAACCAAAAGCAGAGTCATAATGAGGACTTGGTGGAGGAAGAACTTGAACCCTACGTGGAGGAGTAAGTCTTCCTAACAGTTTCTGAGGATGAAGGCCTTGGAGTCTCTGGGATAAATGCATTGGGGGCGCAATGATGGTAGAGAGACACAAAACAAAAAAAGGAAGAGAGGTAAACAAGGGAAGGGAGGTGCAGGATCAATTGATTACAATGTTTAGGAAGAGAGGTAAACAAGGGTAGGGAGGTGCAGGATCAATTGATTACAATGTTTAGGAAGAGAGGTAAACAAGGGCAGGGAGGTGCAGGATAAATTGATTACAATGTTTAGGAAGAGAGGTAAACAAGGACAGGGAGGTGCAGGATCAATTGATTACAATGTTTAAGTCTTGGCCTGGAGGTGTAAACCAAGTTCTCTTCACTTAGGGTGTGTGTTTATGTGATAAGTGTGTTAATTTTAATTAAGCCCAGACGTGTGTGGAGAAAAAATAAAAATAAAAATTTAGAACTGTAAATAAATCTGAAAATGAAAGTAAGGAAACTAAATGTGACAATAAAATAAATAGCTAAAGATGCATCAATTTAAACCCAAGGAGGAGGGATTCCCAACAACTAGTCTATGGGTGGGAGAAATCTAGTCAAAACACACAAAATTGAAAATGGATCTAAATTCGGGAGGGATAGGGATCTAAAGGTCAGATCTGCTGGAAAGAGGGGCAGAAAACAACAAAGAACCAGAGGGAAAAATGGCTGAAAACACTGAAATCTCAGAAAACGTGCTTAAGCTAAACTCCTCCTAAAAAGGTGGAAGTGTACTAAAGCCTAAGGGGCTTGGTTCCTACTTCTACGAGTGAAAATAAGTAAGTAAATGTCCAAGACAGGTGAAGAGGGAGGTCAAACAACCTTGAATAGTGGCCCAGACAAACCCAGAAAAATCACAAAAAATTAACCACAAAAAGTACAGGTTGTAGTTTTTTACATCTTTTCTGCTCAGGTTGCATTTTTTTAGGTTGTTTCCCACTTCCTGAGGGTTGAGGTCATAGTTTTTGGACCAAAAAGTGCGACCTACACTTCCGGTTATTTCGGGAGAAGATTTTCGAAAAAAGTGTTGTCTCTGCTACAGATGATACCTATTACTTGCACAATAGGCCTAGAAACACATGGAAGTTAAATTTTTTACTGTTTTAGGGTTTTAAAGGTTAAAAAAAACATCAAGAAATAAAAAATAAGAAGCTGAAGAAAAACCCTAGGGGTTGAAGAAGCTGGTCATGCAGGGATCTGAAAAAAAACAGCAAACGTAATTATAAAACCTTGTGGAGTCGCTAGTTTTTAGTGTGAATTATGTTGGGTGTGGAGCATGATTATCTTGTTTACTTTGTATCAGAGCATTGGAACCTTGTACCTAAAAGGGGCGGCAACGCCACCCGTAATTAATCACCGCCATGGCCGGGGGTCCCGGGGGGGGGGGGCGGAAGCGCTTTTCGAAGCCCCCCCCCGCTAGCGGGGGTTTCGGGGGCAGCACCCCCGAAGCTAAAAATAGATGTAAACTTGCCTTGTAAAAGTATAGTAATTTCTAGTCAATCTGGGCCATTCATAGGCAGATGATCTGACGGTAGAAGTTATGTTTAGTTTAGGGTTTTTTTCCCTAGAAGGCAACCCCCTTGTATATATGAGGGTATTGTATTTCGGCTGTGTATTATGTGTGTATTCTTAGAGTGAGAAACAAATAGGGAGACTGTGAGAGAGAACAGAGGATATTACGGCGGATCTGCTGTAGGTTTTGTCTCTTCATTTTTGTTGGATAATAGAAAGGAAGGACTGGTTGTTCGGGGTGGACGTAACCCAAACTAGGTGAACCATGTATATCTGTGTCTCTCTGGTTTTATGTGTTTTGTGTGCTTGTATTTTCCGCATATTTTATGTGTTGCATTGCTCTGTAATATTTAATTTTCTAACAACTGGTATTGGAGCCAAAGGTCTATTTGGCTGATAAACTCACAGGAAAGAAGGGTTCCTGGTTCGAGAGGGAGCAATGGTGGAAGATGGTAAATTTAGGGTCGAGAAATTTAATGGCCAAAACTTCCCTTTGTGGAAGATGCAGATGGAAGATTATCTGTATCAGAAATATCTGTACCTACCATTGAGCGGAAAAACAAAGAATCTGGCAGCCATGACAGACGCAGTATGGAACATTCTCGATAGAAAGGCACTCGGAATAGTATGGTTGTGCCTTGCGGCGTCAGTCACCTTCAATATTTTGAAGGAAACAACAACAAAGGGTTTGATGCAGACGTTGGCGAAACTATATGAAAAACCCTCGGCCTCAAACAAGGTATTTATTATGAAACGATTATTTAATATGAAGATGTCGGAAGGTGGATCTGTTGCAGACCATTTAAATGATTTTAATACAGTTACCAGTCAGTTAAGTTCTGTAGGAGTAAACTTTGATGATGAAGTTAGGGCTCTTTTATTTCTGTGCTCATTGCCAAAAAGCTGGAATGGTCTAGTTATGGCCATTAGTAACTCTGTCTCTAGATCTAGTACTTTAAAGTTTGATGATGTTGTCAGTGCTATCCTTAGCAAGGAAATGCGATGAAAAAGCTCTGGTGAGACATCGGGTAATGCTTTGAGTGCAGAGTCTAGGGGAAGAAGAATGGAAAGAGGAAAGAGCTCAGGTTATCGCAGTAAATCAAGGAAAGGCAGATCCAAGTCCAGATCAGGGATAGTGTGCTAGAAATGCGGAAAGAGAGGACACCTAAAGAAAGATTGTAGATCTTGGAAGGGAAAATAAGGAGATGCACAACAAGAAAACAATCATGAAGCAAATGTGACAGGTGATGTGTTACAAGATGCTTTGATTCTTTCTTTCGAAAATGTTACTGATTCTTGGGTTGTAGATTCAGGGACTTCATTCCATGCCACACCTGATAAGAAATATTTTCATGACTATGTTCAAGGAGATTTTGGAAAAGTTCGTTTGGGTGATGATAAACCCTGTAAAATTGTTGGAATGGGTAAAATTCTTGTAAAACAACAGAATGGAAACCAATGGCTACTAAAGGAGGTAAGGCATGTTCCAGATCTGAAGAAAAATCTGATTTCAACAGGGCAGTTAGGCGGTGAAGGTTGTGTGACAACTTTCACGGATAAAACTTGGAAGGTCACCAAAGGAGCCCTGGTAATAGAAAAAGGTGAAAAGGTTGGTACATTGTATTTATGCAATGGTATTTCTAACTCTGTTAATGCTTTAACTTCCAAAGGAGCAGATGCAGCATTATGGAATCATAGGCTCAGACACATGAGTGAGAAGGGGATGAAGATTCTTCACTCAAGAAATTTTTTGCCAGGTTTGAAGAATGTTGATTTGGATTTCTGTGAAAATTGCATTTATGGAAAACAAAAGAGAGTCAGATTTCTCAGAGTTGGGAAAGAAAAGAAGAGCGAAAAATTGGAGCTTGTGCATACAGATGTATGGGGACCTGCTCAAGTATCATCTCTCGGTGGCTCTCGTTATTATGTTACTTTTATTGATGATGCAACTAGAAAAACATGGATTTATTGTATTCAAAATAAATCTGATGTATTTGATACTTTCAAGAAATGGAAAGCTTTGGTTGAGATTGAGATAGGAAGGAAGTTGAAGTGTCTCAGATCAGACAATGGAGGTGAATATTGCAGCAAAGAGTTTGATAGGTATTGTTCAGAGCATGGAATTCATAGAGAGAAGACAGTTCCAAGAACACCACAAGAAAATGGTGTGTCAGAAAGGATGAACAGAACAATCATGGAGCGTGCAAGGTGCATGAGATTTCATGCAGGATTGCCTTTACAATTTTGGGCAGATGCTGTAGATACTGCTGTTTATCTAATAAACAGAGGGCCTTCAAGTTCCTTGGATGGTGGTATTCCAGAGGAAGCATGGACAGGTAAAAAGGTAAACTACTTTTTTTTAAAGCCTTTTGGTTGTGAGGCCTTTGTCCATATTAATAAAGAAAATAGAACAAAGCTTGAGGCAAAATCAAAGAAATGTACCTTTATTGGATATGGTGTTAATGATTTTTTATATCTCTTATATGATTATGAAAATCACAAAATCATTAGGAGCAGAGATGTAATATTCAATGAAAAGGTCTTGTATAAGAATCAGTTGTCGGAAAAGAAACGGGAAAAAGAAAGCAAGGAATACACGGTTTTGGATGAGATAAGTGAAAAGGTAAAGGTGCCTGAAAATAATAATAATCAACAACCACAGTAGCAACAACCACCATAACAGCAACATGCACCTCAAACACCTAAAAGTGGTGTTAGAAGATCTACCAGGATAAGTAGACCCCCTGAACTATACTCTCCTTCATTATATTATTTATTGTTGATTGATTATGGTGAACCCGAATGTTATGAAGAAGCAATGCAAGTTGAAAGTAGGAAGAAATGGGAGCTAGCCATGGAAGAAGATATGGACTCCTTAATTCATAACCAGACTTGGGACTTAGTCAGGTTGCCTACAGGTGAAACTACATTGCAAAATAAATGGGTTTACAGGCTGAAGGAAGAAGATGGAGGAAAACAGAGGCACAAAGCTAGACTTTTGGTGAAGGGGTTTGCACAGAAGAAAGGTATTGATTTTGATGAAATATTTTCCCCTGTTGTTAAAATGACTTCAATCAAAACTATTTTAAGTCTTGTAGGAGCAGAAGATTTACATCTTGAACAGTTAGATGTAAAGACAACATTTCTCCATGGAGATCTGAAGGAAGAGATCTATATGGAGCAACCAGAAGGATATGAGGTCAAATGGAAAAAAAAATTAGTGTGCAGGCTAAATAAGAGCTTGTATGGCTTAAAACGGGCTCCAAGGCAGTGGTATCTAAAATTTGACAAGTTTATGTCTGAACAAGGTTATACTAGATGTCACTCTGATCATTGTGTTTATCTAAAAAGGAAAAATGATGGCAGCTATATTATATTGTTATTGTATGTAGATGACATTCTTGTTGCAGGGTCTAACATGCAGGAAATAAATGTGCTCAAAAGAAAATTGGCAAATTCATTTGCAATGAAGGATTTGGGAGCTGCAAAACAAATCCTTGGTATGAGGATAGCTAGAGACAAGAAAAATCGCAAATTAACACTGTCTCAGAATGAGTACATAGAAAAGGTGTTGAAAAGATTTAATATGCAGAATGCAAAACCAGTTAGTACACCTTTTGCTAGCCATTTCAAACTTAGTAAGGAGATGTGCCCAAAGACCCAAGAAGACATGGATTATATGTCTAAAGTTTCATATGCATCAGCAGTTGGAAGTTTAATGTATGCAATGGTCTGCACAAGGCCTGATATTGCACATGCAGTGGGAGTTGTAAGCAGGTATATGAACAATCCAGGAAAAGAACATTGGATGGCAGTAAAATGGATTCTCGGATATTTGAGAGGTACCACAAATCAAGCATTATGCTTTGGTGGTTCAAACATTGCTCTACAGGGATATGTTGATGCAGATATGGCAGGTGACAGAGATAACAGGAGGAGCACTACAGGATATGTATTTACTGTAGGTGGAACAACTGCCAGTTGGGTTTCAAAAATCCAAAATGTTGTTGCACTTTCAACAACAGAAGCAGAGTATGTTGCTGCTACAGAGGCTAGTAAAGAAATAATTTGGTTATAAAGGTTTATGGATGAATTGGGTAAGAAGCATGATATGGGCACGTTATACAGTGATAGCCAAAGTGCCATTCATCTTGCAAAGAACTCAAAATTTCATTCCAGGACTAAACACATACATCTCAAGTACCATTTCATACGGTCAGTATTGGAAGATGGAGAGTTGAAGCTGGAAAAGATACACACTAGCCAGAATCCTGCAGATATGCTAACAAAAGTTGTAACCAGGGAGAAAATGAGAATGTGCTCAGTTTCAATTGGTCTTCAAGGATGACGATGAAGATGAGGAATAGCCATGTCCAAAGAGGAGCCATTGTCCAGCAAATGAAGCAGCGGTGGAGTTGCTACAATCATTCTCCAAGTGGGAGATTGTTGGGTGTGGAGCCTGATTATATTGTTTACTTTGTATCACAGCATTGGACCCCTGTTCCTTAAAGGGGCGGAAAGGCTGCCCGTAATTAATCGCTACCGTGGGGGGTCGGGGGGGAGGCAGCGCTTTTCGAAGCCCCTCCCTGGCAGGGGTTTCGAGGGCAACGCCCCCAAAGCTAAAAACAGATGTAAAATTGCTTTGTAAAATTATAGTGATTTCTAGTCAATCTGGGCCATTCATAGGCAGATGATCTGACGGTAGAAGTTATGTTTAGTTTAGGGTTTTTTGCCCTAGAAGGCAACCCCATTGTATATATGAGGGTATTGTATTGTAGCTGTGTATGATGTGTGTATTCTCAGAGCGAGAAACAGATAAGGAGACTGTGAGAGAGAACAAAGGATATTATAGCAGATCTGTTGTAGGTTTTGTCTCTTCAATTTTGCTGGGTAATAGAAAGGAAGGACTGGCTGTTCGAGGTGGATGTAGCCCAAACTGGGTGAACCACATATATCTATGTCTCTCTATTTTTATGTGTTTTGTGTGCTTGTATTTTATGCATATTTTATGTGTTGCATTGCTCTGTAATATTTAATTTTCTAACAAATTCTAATCGCAAGCGTACGAAAAAAATCTCACTTTAGTTGTGCATAAAAAACAACCCTAAAATCAAAGATGTTTTTAAATTTCCTTAGATCTGCAGTTAGTGATCAGAATAAATGGTACATAAATCTAGATCTATTCAGTTAAAGATATTTAACAACAAATAATAAGCAAGGGTTTCTCCATGCATCCAATGAACAAGACATGATTTTTTTAAAGTTTTTTTTGTATTATGACACTTGGGAAGGGAACATAGAAAGATGTTACCAGTCCCCCTCAATGGGATGGTTTCTTGTATGTCCTTGGCACTTCAAATCTAAGATCTCTCTCTTGATGTTGCAGAAAACCCAGACAAAAATGAAACTCAAAGTGAGCTCACAAGCAAAAAGTAGAAAAATATGACAATGATGGAGGATCAAAGTCAGACCAAAAGTATAGATCAAGAGTGATCTCTAGGCAACAAAAGGTAGTGAATTAATGGAAAAACCCTTCTATTTATAACAAAATATTATATTAGTCTAGATATTGGTGCATAATTAAAATATTATTAACCAAATCTAGATCCAAATGTTATGGAATATTTTATTATTTTTGTTGGAGGGAAAAAAATTTGAATTTGGTCAAATCCCTTTATTTATAAATAATAAATAAATGATTTATTTATTATTTTAAGAATGTGGTTGAGTAATACTTAATTAAATAGTGATTTATTCAAATATTTATAAATTATTTAGTCAAATTTAACAAGGAATATTATTTAAATAATGTTTTAAATAATTATTCCTAGAAAATAATAAGACAAATAATGATTTATCTAATTAATTTTCCTGTTTTGGGTTAAACATGACCAGGAATATTAATTAAACACTAGTTTAATTAACTATCCCTTGAGGAAAATCAAACAAATAATGATTTATTCAATTATTCCTCATGTGGTTTCCTGTTTAGACCAGAAACAACTTAATAAATTATGGATTACTAAGTTATTTTTCATAGTGAAAGAAATTTTATTATGGTAAAACTGGTCTTACATGGTGTACTTTATTCATCTAATAGTAATAGGTTAGATGACCAAAAATTGTAATAGTACCTTAACACCCTCTTGAGATACAATATGGCCCAAATATTCCACCTCTTGTACTTCAAAGAAACATTTAGAGTTTTTTGCATATAATTGTTTCTCCTCCAATAGTTTGAGCACGTTGTCAACATGTTGAACATGATCCTTCCAAGACTTGCTATATATTAGTATATCATCGAAAAATACTAACACAAATTTTCTAAGGAAGGGTTTGAAAATGGAATTCATCAACCCTTGAAATGTAGAAGGTGCACTTTTAAGGCCAAAAGGCATGACTGAAAATTCATAATGACCCTCATGAGTTCGAAATGTTCCGGAATGTCTTCAGTCTTCAGTCTTCATTCTAATTTGATGATATCCTGAACAGAGATCCAAATTAGTGAAATAAATTGCTCCATGTAATTCATCCAATAATTCATCGATCACAAAAATTAGAAATTTATCTTTAATAGTGGGCTTATTGATCTCCCTATAATCTGGACACATGTGCCATGATCCATCCTTCTTGTGCACCAATACTACTGGAGTAGAAAAATAACTTTGAATAGGTTGACTTATACCACGCTCTAGCATTTCTAAAATCATATGTTCAATTTCACTCTTTTGTACATAAAGATATCTGTAAGGACTGATGTTTAGAGGAACACTTCCTGAAAGAAAATGAATAGAATTATCATGATCACGAATAGGTGGGAGTCCTTTGGGAGTTTCAAACACCTTGGAATGATTATCCAAGACTTTTTGGAGATCTGGAGAAATAGATGATTTTGATGCTAGAACTTCTAGTGAGCATAATTGTGCAATGATGCGTCATTGTTCTTTCTTCAGAAGCTTTTTCATGACATTAGAGCTTATTATTTTTCACGGCTTCCTTGCAATACCCCGTAATTCAACTTTCTTTCCTTCCAAAAAATATTTGAAGAAAAGTTCTTGAAAATTAAAAGCTACCATCCCCAAAGATTGTAACCACTGTACTCCTAGTACAACATCAGCACCACCCATTGGAATGGAAAGCATTGGACTATTCAATACATATTCCACCATGGTTATCTTGATATTATGTCACTTTCCAGAGTAATTTATAGTTCCTCCATTTTCCACCATCACTTGACACTTTGGCACTAGGTATAGGAAGAAATTCAATTCCTTGGCTACCTTACAATGAATAAAATTATGGGTACTACCCGAATCAATAAGCACTATTACATTTTTCTTCTTCATATGTCCTTCTATCTTAAGATTTTGAGTAGTGGTAATTCCCACCAATGCATTACATGATATGGTTGGATTTATTTCTTCTTCCTCTAGGGTTGATTCCTGATGTATATCCTCTTCTTTTGAATTTTCTCGTTCCTTTTCTTCCTCCTCTTCACAATCTATGTAAAATAATTTCTTCTCAACACACTTATGACCTTTAGTGTATTTTCTATCACAACTATAGAAAATCCCTTTTTGCTATTTTTTCTTCCAATTTTTGTGGTGTCAACCTTGTAGGTTGTGGAATTCTAGGAGCAACAACACTTTCATCTTTATAGTTGTAAGTCATAGGCTTCCTTGTCGCCATAATTTTTCTTTTAGTTTTTATTTCCAACCTGAATGCCTTCTCCAATATATCAAGTTCCCAAAGGTGAACCTCTTGTTGGATGTTATCCTTTAGATTCTGATCATGAGATCATGTCCAAGTGAAATATAACCCAAAACAGTGCCTCCTCCATGATGGCCCTAGTGGCTCCTTCCTCTTCTCTAAAGAAAAATCTATTGCATGACACCTATATTCACTCTGAAACCTATTCCAAACTCTCCAGAATGCTCAAGAAACCCAAAATTGACTAAAATTTCATCCAATTTCATTCAATATTGAGGGAGTTATGGAAAAAAAATATATTTTGCCCAATGTCCCCCAAAATCCTCCTCCAAAACTGGAGGAAGTCCAATTAGCCCAACAAAAAATGGCCAAACTCCGAATTTAATGGGCATGCGCCAAAACTAGTGGAACCATTAGCCGTTGGCATTAATGGTTATGGCACAGTCACATGTCGTTACTCCCGACCTAACTGCAACATTTGTCGCTACCCAAACCGTAGCATTTATCATACTCTGCGATGGCCACATGTTATTGTTTTATGGGTGGATAAGTCTTTAACCGTCGGCGTTAAGCCCCCTGGTTCTCAGCACCTGGTCATGAACCATCGGGGTGCTATTGGGCTAGCCCTTAACATTTTCCGCCCATATCAAATTTAACGAACAAATAAAAATCGGAAGCTATAGTAAACAAGAATCAACCCTTAGCCCGACTGGTCGGGTCACTTTGTTGGTCGACGGGAGGTTTATAGTTCAAATACCATGGACTCCAGAATTTTTAGCCATGAACCCTAGGCTACATGGCAACCTGCTATTGGTCCAACTCCATAAAAGTCACATATTCAACCATTCGCAGAATGCCACTTGTCCATATCCAATATGCCCGCTCGAAATATTCCAGGGAATATTCTAGGGAATATTTTGAGGAATATTCCCAAAATATTCCTTAGAATATTCTTTTTTTAATTTTTCCAAAGTTGGAAATTCAAACTTGGTCTACTGAAAAATGGAGTTTACTGGAGACTTCAAACCTTCATAACTTTCACATATGACGTTAGTTTTGAGAACCATTCATGGTGCCAGAATCGCAGCGACGAGACCTTTTCGGTCGTTCAGCTTGCAACCATTTATGAGCACATTCATTTTTTATCATTTTTTTCACTTGGACATGATCTCCTGATCACACCTCCCCAATGGGAAGCTTTCGGACCCAAAAATCTCTCTAAATTATAGAAACTGAAGATGAGGAGACTGATTCTCCCCTCTTCCAACCTTGAACCACTGAAATCTACCTGATTTCATCAAATTGAGCTTCTCATAAAAAGATAAATTCTTCCTTAAATCTGTTGACCATCTGTTGCTAACCTTGATTGTGTCATGTTGCAAATTTTTGAAACTTGCAGAACAAAAACTAAAATTTGTAGAAAACATACTGCTCCTACAATGGTCTACCTTCAAAGGAAACTGAAAATAAGATTCACCTTGCCAACTATCCTCATAGCAATTTTTTTCCAAATGAGCTATGTACTTGTGTCAATTCTCGACCAAGTTTTCTCACCATAGTACTCTGGCATTCTAAAACCAACAATGATCCTTGCTGAAATTTGTGCCTTCTTTGCTTGCATGCTTTACCCTCTCTTGGATTCTTGCACCACTTTGCACCGACACTTTGTTCTCTCCACCAATCAACACCAAAGAAACCTTTTGCAACATCTTGTCATCTTCTTCCAAAGACGACTTGCTTTCAGACTTAAACATATCATTTATATCAGCAATAATTTGACTTTGTTGATGATTAAGAAAAAATATTTTGTACATAATCCAAAAGTTTCCCATTGGGGAGGTGTGATCAGGAGATCATATCCAAGTGAAGAAAATGCTCAAAAATGAAAGTGTTCAAAAATGGTTGTAGGCTAAATGACCAGAAAGGTCTCATCGCTGCGATTCTGGTGCCATGAACGATTCTCAAAACTGACGTCGTATGTGAAAGTTATGAAGGTTTCAAGTCTCCAATAAACTTCATTTTTCAGTAGACCAAGTTTGACTTTCCAACTTTGGAAAAATTTAAAAAATAATATTCTAAGAATATTACTTGGAATATTCCCTAGAATATTCCCTAGAATATTCCAAGCGGGAAAATTAGATATGGACGAGTGGCATTCTGTGAATGGTTGAAGATTTGACTTTTATGAAGTTGGACCAATAGCAGGCCACCACGTGGCCCAGGGGTCAAGGCTAAAAATTATGGATTCCATGGGATTTGAACCACAAACCTCCCGTCAACCAACAAAGAAACCAAACTAGTCGGGCTAAGGGTTGATTCTTGTTTACTATGGCTTCCGATTTTTATTTGTTCGTTCAATTTGATATGGGTGAAAAATTTTAAGGGCTAGCCCGATAGCACCCCGATGGTTCCTGAATAGGTGTTGAGAACCGGGGGGCTTAACACCAGCGATTAAAGACTTATCCACCCATAAAACAATAACATGTGGCCAACGCAGAGTATGATAAATGCTACGGTTTGGGTAGCGACAAATGTTGCGGTTAGGTTGGGAGTAACGACATGTGACCGCGCCATAACCATTAATGTCAACGGCTAATAGTTCCACCAGTTTTGGCGCCTGCCCATTAAATTCAAAGTTTTTCCATTTTTGGTCGGGCTAACTAGAGTTCCTCTAGTTTTGGAGGAGGATTTTGGGGGACACTGGGCAAAAATTTGTTTTTTCCATAACTCCCTCAATATTGAACGAAATTGGATGAAATTTTAGTCAATTTTGGGTTTCTTGAGAATTTTGGAGAGTTTGGAATAGGTTTTAGAGAGAATAGAGGTGTTCTATAGCAGATTTTTCTTTATATAAGAGGAAGGAGCCACCAGGGCCATCATGGAGGAGGCACTGTTTAGGGTTATATTTCACTGTTTAAGGTGAAAAAAAAGCCATTTTCGGCTATTTTCTATCTTCTGAAGTCAAATTTACAGTTTTTTTTCTTGTTTAGACATTTTTTTCACTGTGTAACCATTTTGAGAAAATTAATAGAGTAAGGACATGCCATTGGGGAGCCTTGGACCGACAGATGTAGCCCAGGAGGGGTGAGCTGCCTCAACAATTTGTTGTGTTATATTATGGTGAATTTTACTTGCTGTGTATTTCTGCTGTGATATGTTAAAAATTAAATTTAATTAACAAATCCTCACACATAAAACTAAAAAACATTACCAAAACCACTTTGTTTAACCTACAAGTCATGGAGAACGCTTTGCACACTAAATTATATGGAAATGGATACTTTGCATAGAATTAAAAATAGTTTAATTTTTAGATCAGATTCCCTATGAATAAATCAATACTATGTTCCTCTGGAATATTATTTACCCTTATATTCAATTTTTGGGAGTCCTCAATGTGCTCCATCATTGACCCCTTTTGTTTGAGATTTATCAATTGGCTAAAGAAGGTGTCACTCTTTGTATCCTCATAATGTGCTATCATTTCATCCGTAAAAATTGACCAAGTGGCCAATGGTTTACGATAAAAAAGTCATCGATACCATACAAACTTATTTTGTTCTAAATATAAAGCTCTAATGCGTACCTTTTGTGTGTTTTGCGTATTATGGAGCTCAAAGTATTTCTCCATTTGTAATATCCAAGTTATCAGATCCTTGCCATACAAATTCCTCATATGTATATTTGGAATATGGTGGGCCTTAAATCCAACATTAGAGTCTATGAAATCATGATTAACATTTCTTTTGTTCTCATCATGAGTTTCCTCTACTACTTTTTCGCCATTAGGAATATTTTCTTGTACCAACTTTTCCAAACCTTCCTTCAAACCTTTCATGTATTTCTTCAAATATTCCATGTTTCCTTCTATACCATTCTTGAAACAATCCATATTAGCTTCCATGCCCTTATTAAAACCATACATCTTAGCATCCATGCCTTTCTTCAAACCATCCATCTTAGCTTCCATGTTTCCTTCTATACCATCCATCCTAGCTTCCACGCCATCCATCTTAGCTTCCATGCCATTATTCAAACGATCCATATTAGCTTCCACGCCTTTCTTCAAACTATCCATCTTATCTTCCATGAATTTGTTCAAACCATCCATCTTAGCTTCCATTTCATTTTTTTTTACTCTTTGCGAGAGTGAAATTTGTTGCACTTGTTCTTGTAATCTTGATATATCATGTTGCACTTCTTCCTCTTCATGAGTCATAGTAGAGCCTTAAGAGGGCTTAATGGGTTTTGAATTATTTTCAGGGGTAATTTTAGAACCCAATACTAATATGTGTGCTTCAATATGCCCTTGGAATCCCTTCAAACTGATTTTACAAACAAGACTTATGCAATTTTAAAAAAAAATACACACTTTTTTCTTGCTTTTGAGAAGCTCGATATTGAATCTGATGTATCTCTGTGAGTTAGGATCCCCAATATTTTATCTTCAGCCCTTTATTATCCCTTTGAATCTTTTTTCCAATGCTATAGTTATAACTTGATTTGGATTCTTCAAGGAAAAGTTATGTCCAATCTCCCTCAATGCCCTAATTATGGACTGGTTCAATAGAGTGAACTTGTACGGCATGCGACATGTCACTGTTTCCTCCTTCGTCTATGAAATTGATATACAAGAAACCAAATTTTGAGTGATTTTGGTCACTTCTGAAAAAATTCCAATCTGATTCTTAAAGAGAGAGTTATGACGATTTTCCCAAGGTCACCTCTTTGAGATGAAATTTGGGAGCCTGTAAAAACTATAACTTCCACAAATAATATCTCCGAAAATATTGCGAACCAAGATGTGAAATATTTACAAGAAGTTCCTCAGGATTTCTTCACAAACGAGTGTTTTTTTTAGTGTTTGAACCATCGTAGAAAAACATTTATAGCGAAAATTCCACGATGACCTATTTGAAGCAGGGAAACCCTAGAATCCAAAGCTCTGATACCAATTGTTATGAAACTAGCTCAAAAAATAGAAGGAAAGAGATATCAATGACTTAAAAATCAGCCTCTTTGAGGGGGGGGGGGGGGGGGGAATTATTTACATTACATAAATGAACAATTCTTGGATGAAACCAATGAAAAAACCTCCTTTCTATATATAGGAGTCCATGGGGTCACAATATAATCCTAGCCGACCTAACAATAATAATGCAAGGGAAGAAAAATAACAACAATGGGTTATTATGGGGCACAATAATAAAAATATGTGGACTACATGGGTACAACAATAATAATAATGGGGATACACTAAAAATAATAAGGGACTACACTAGTAATATAGGGCCCTAATAGAACAATTATCAGTTGGGCTTCAAAATTGCAAAACATCGTTATACTTTCAACAACGGAAGAAAAGTATGTTGTTTCTATAGATACTAGCAAAGAAATTATTTGGTTATAAAGGTTTATGGATGAATCAAATAAGAAGCATGAGATGGTAAAGTTATACAGTGACAACCAGAGTACCATTCATCTGGAAAATAACTCAACATTTATTTCCAAAACTAAACATATACACTCGAGTACCATTTCATTTCATCATTGTTGGAATATGGAAAATTGAAGCTGGAAAAGATACACACTAGCCAGAATCCAGCAGACATGTTAACAAATTTTTAACCAGAGAGAAATTGAGATTCTAATTAGTTTCAATTGGTCTTCAAGTATGATGATGAAGATGAGAAACAACCAGGCCCAAAGTGGAAGCATTGTCCATCAAGTGAAGCGGCTGTGGAGTTGTTATAATCAGTATCCAAGTGGGATATTTTTGGGTGTGGAGCTTGATTATCTTCCCAGGAAGACTGCATACCTTTCCACATGGGGGCACTATGGGGGCTAGTGGGCCCTCGGTGGGGGTTTAAGAGAAGCACCTCTAACACCCTCCTCCCATATCTACCTAAGTAACCACCAAAAAAGATAAACATGTGACGAGAGGCTACTATGATCTGATTCAACCTCGTAGGTGACCTTAAGGAAGTGGAATCATTAGGAACACATCAAACAAACTCGTAACAATAGCAACAGAACTCCCAGGAGCCAACCCAACCACTCAGGTATCCATCCCCTGGGTCCCACTGAGGTTTTTTACCTTTAAACCCCAGACGCTCCCACAGTATAGGCATGGGTGCGTCTGAGAGGCTCTATAGACTCCCACAACATAGGAATGCATGTGTCCAGGGACTTTTTCCTACAAACCTATGCGAGTGTTCCTGAGATTTGAGCCACTTTTTCAGGCCAAGAGCCCAGGTCAATGGCTAGAACTCAATTAAAGGTTCAAGAATTAAATATAACAAGTAAATAACAACGCACAATCAAACACTTGAATAAGTACTTGACTAGACCCCTACTAGCCATGACAGGAATTTTTTCAAACATTCCACAAATATGTAATCTACATGTTTAAACAACATATCTGAGAATAGGGGTCTCATACTTATATGATAATGGCTCAAAAGAAGTGTTCCCTTATATCATTAGCTGCATTATCATCTATTAGGTCATAGATACATTTTTCATTCATTTACAAATCAAAACATGAGGAGAGACATACATCATCATTGTCATAATACATGCTTATAACCAAAATAATAAAAACAACAATATCAAGGATACATAAGCCATAGAATCAATATATAAACCAGTACATTTACACATAATATGTCAAGGATAGAGCCTATTATTAACGAATGCAAAATCCAACCTGGGATGGGACTACCATGTTCCAACCGACCATAGATTGGCTGAGCCAAATCTCTATTCAGCCAATCACCCCTGTGCCATATTCCAAGCAAGAATGTGGGACTCAAGCCAAAATAACCAACCAGGGCATCTCGAGGCTAAGCCACCTCACCCTCATCAATAGAAACCAAGCTTTACTGTAATCTATCCCAGATCACTAGGCCAAAACAACAAACATGTAATAACAATATTTACCATGATCTCCACTAGATCAATAGGCCAAAACAAGCATGGATGCCACTATATTTATCCACTTACACTGTGAGAAATTTTAATATATCCTAGTCTCTAGGCTTTACCCCAATCCACAGTCGGATCTAGGGATCACTAGGCCATAACCAAGACACCAATTTTTTAGATTTACCACAATCCATCCTGGATCACTAGGCCCTAACCGAAACTCCACTCTCTAGGCTTTACCATACAGGATTACTAGGCCTGATGGAGAGAACCCACCTCTAGAATTTATTGCATATCTCTCTGTTAGTATGAATCCTTTGTTGAAGTGTACGAAAAAAGACCACTTTAGCTACATATAACTAATAGCCCTAACATCAAAAGTGGTTGCCAATATCTTCAGATCTGCAGTTAGTAGATCAAGGAAAGAGCTGCAAAAAACTAGATCTATGCATAGAAAGACATTAAGTAGTAATAAGAAGGGTTTGCTCCATATATCCAATAGACAAGACAAGAACAATTTTTGAAAGAATTTTTGTATTAAGGGCACCTGGGAGGAAAACAAGAAGGCGTATCCAATTCTCCTCAATGGGATGGGTTGTTGGAAGTCCTCAACACTTCAGATCTAGAATCTCTCTCTCTTGTTGGTGTAGAAAACCCAGACAAAGATAGAACTCAAAGGGAGCTCACACAGCAAATGATGTAGAAAAATGTGACCAAGTGTATAGATCTAGAGTGATCTAATAGGCAACAAAAGGTGAAGAATGGTAGGAAAAAACCCTCCTATTTATAACAAAATATTGGGTCATTCTAGATCTTGGTGCATGATTAAAATAATGTTAACCAAATCTAGATCCACCTTTTATGGAATATTTTATTATATTTGTTGGAGGGAAAAAGCATTTGACTTGGGTCAAATCCCTTTATTTTTCAAAAATAAATAAATAAATGATTTATTTATCTTTTTAAGGAAGTGGTTGAAAAGATAATCAAATAAATAATGATTTATTTAATTATTTGTGGGTGATTTGGTCATATTTAACAAGGAATATTATCTAAATAAGATTTAAATAATTATTCCTAGAAAATAATAAGATAAATAAGGTTTATCTAATTAATTTCTTTGTTTCTGGGTTAAACATGACTGGGAATAATAATTAAATTATGGTTTAATTAATTATTCCATGAGGAAAATCAAACAAATATAGGTTTGTTTAATATTTCCTTTTGGGGTTTCCTGTTTGGACCATAAACAACCTAATAAATGTGGTTTATTAAATTATTTAACATAGTGAAAGCAATTTTACTTAGGGTAAAATTGGTCTTACATGGTGTACTTGGGTCCATCTAATGATAATAGGTTAGATGACCAAAAAATGGTGTAACAGATTGCCCCCCAGCGTGCGAGTGTCAGGAGCAAATCGTATGACCGAAGTATGTTGTAAGAACACGATCACTAGACAACAAAAAGGGATGTCAGAGAGAGAAATGTGAGGTAGATAGTGTGCTGAAGGACTAGACCCTGAGGAGACGAGACTCGCAGGTGCAAAAAGTCTCTTTTTATGAGAGGGTACCTGTGCTGAAGGCGGCGGGGGAGGCATACCTATGCCCGCCGAGACAAAGTACAAAAGAATAGTGTGTCCAGTAAACAAGGGACCGAACCATAAAGTACGGCTGGCATAATCATGAGCCAGATAAAAATACAATGGGGAATCCCACATACATGCTGTGCCTGGGATAACAGCCAGGACTTGTACAATAATATCTGAGTACATGAGATACAAATACAACCCAAATGCCCCCTGTAAATGGGGAAGGGCTCACAAAATCTGACTGATACATGCAAGTCGAAGAGGCGCTGCAAGTGGCTACGGCCAACATCATCAAATATCTAGAGCTGCATCGAAGGCTGCAAGGAAGAGGTCATCCGGGCATGTGGGGGGCTACCTGCAGGGCCACCCCCTCATGAGGGTTGAGACATCTCACACACACCGGGGAATCATCAAGAGCTGCTGCTGGATCACTGGACCATCAAGTATACGGATCTTGATCATGCTGAAAGGAGCTGGAGAAACAATCAAGTCAAAGGGCAAGGAGAGATCCCTTTGCCTGATCCGAGGCACCGAACAAGAGTGGAAGCTGGAACCAAGGTACACCGCCCTCTAGACCTGGCTTCTGGAATGAATGAGCTGATGTCGACATAAGGAGGTCCGCCATAGGTGAGGCAATGAGAGATCCTCAACTAAGGCATGAGAGAAAATAGTAGAGCGACGGACAGACTAATACCGATGATGATGGTGGAATGGAGGGGACTGGGTAGCGAATGGACGACTTCCCTTGCTAGAGCATAAAGGGTATGAATGACATGGCAGCGACTGACACGATATCATCAGGGATAAGGGACAGTGGGACTGAAGGCCATAATGTGCGACACAAGAGAGAAACCAAGCAATGAGGGATGGAGGACTATAGTGGGGTACAAAGGGACTCAGGATAGACTCCATGAATGCGATGATGACTCAACTTGGATGCTCTAAACAAGGGTGACTTGATGGTGCTGCCACACAGTAAAGGTCCAATGGGGGACCATGAAATCATGAGTACAATATGGGAACTCACGACAAAAATCGACACGAACAAAGACAAGTAAGGAGGCAAAGTGGTGCCCCAAGTACAAGTGTTGTAAGTGAAGAAATGCGATTTTAAGGATAGGTGAAGTGACCCATCTTGGACAAAATGTGTCCTGGTGAAGTATCAAATCACAAAAAACTAACAGATACCCATTTGAGGGCTCGGTGAGAGCTTTCCAACGGTGTAGACGGTTTGTCAAACGGGGCTACGGTATGGTCGCAGCAGGCGAAAGAAGAAACAAGGGTTCTCTTTTAATAAGGCAGTTTTCCCTCCAAATTCACTCATTTTCTAGTGTTGCTGTGGTGAATGTAGAGAGGAGAGAAGGCCCTAAATCTTGCGGCGAGCGTAGCGGACAAACCGACCATTGGAATCGAGATCCGTCAGTGGCAGGTAAGAGGCCTAACCTTACTCTTTCAATTTGATGGATTGAAAGTTCAGTTTAGGGCCCAAAATCTCAGTAACAGACCCTCCTTCATCTCTACGGCCGGGTCGCACTTTTTGGGCCAAAAAGTGCGACCTGGGAAGTAGGTTTCAGGGCAAAACTGCGACCTGTCCCAGAATTGGGCAGAAAAGTGTGACCTGGAAGATGAGGGGGTTTGAGTGCTATTTTATGGCTAAGAGTTGGGTTTTTGTGTTTGGTTATGGTATTCCCGATCTGTATGCTGACAAAGATGGTGTTGTTGTGCAGATATGGCAGATATACGGGTTAACTGGAGAGAGAGAGACCTGGGTACATTACGGGCAGAGATCCAGGCAGATCAGGGTGTCTGTCGTGTGTTGGCCAGGTTTGGAGTTCTAAAGTTTTTGGAGAACCCTTTGGTGAGAGCGGGAGAGCCTTTGTTGGCCCGGATGATCAGTTACTGGGATCCAGAGCATGAGGTCTTTGTAGTGCAGGGGCACAGGATCGAACTGACAGTCCAAGATGTGTATTTCCTGACGGGTCTCCCGCCACTGGGGATGGTGGGAAACACGCAGCCAGTATTACCGCGGGGGCGGCATATCATGGAGTTTGTGGAGCGACATTGTCGACCGGGTCTCCAAGTCAAGGGGACTCAGATACCGATCGGGGACCTAGAGAGATTAGAGACCCGTGCAGTGGCCGCAGCAGTGCTGCGTATCCTGGGAAACCAGGCGCTCCATCACATCACTGGGGGGCAGATGATGATTGTGGAGAGTGTGTTGAGTGGGACCTACTATGGGTGGGCCCAAATGATGCTGGTGTCGTTAAAACGACAGTTGTTGCTCTGCAAGAGGCAAGTGAACCACGATTGCTTGTATGGGACTTTATTGTGCGCCTTCTTCTTTGAGAAGATCCCGACCTTGCGACCTCGTATACAGCTCCCAGATGGGGGCCCGAGAGAGCCCAGGATGCGCCGGTGGGGGCGGCTACTGTGCATAGGAGGAGGAGGGGCGGTCGGACGAGTGTTTCGACCGGAGTTCTTTTCCCATTGGGATCAGATGCCGTTATACATAGACGACTATCCCTATAGTGGGATGAGTTATTGTGGGGATCTGGACCTACCCCTTCCACCTGGTCGAGTATGGGGGCCCGATGGTAAGTGATAAGTAACTATTCTTTTTTAGGCATATTAAAGTTAGTGAATAGTAGATAGGGTACTGATTCATGTAATTTTGGTATGCAGATATAGCTCCGGTAAAACCAGCCGGATATATGGGACGACCGGCAGCATCTGGAGCTGCAGGTCCGAGTGGGTCAAGAGCAGTGCATAATGAGGATCCGGCGGCCCTTCTGGAGGACATCTGCCATAGATGCGAAAGGTTGCTGACCGAAGTATCAGAGCGCAGTTGGCAGGACTTAGACGACCAATACATAGAGCCATGTATTGGTCTACCCTCGGAATGGCGAAGTGTCATGCGGCGCATGGTGATGGCCGGTTAGGGGATACGTGATCTACAGGCTGCAGGGGCAGAGCCATTGGCTCGGGATCCGCCAGATAGTAATTAGGTGTGGGGCATGTGGTGCCCCCAGTTTTGAGTTTTGTGTAACATGCTATGGGCATGTCATATGTATCAGAGTAGATGGACTCTAAACCCATGTGTTGCGACACATATTATGGATATGCATCGTTTTTTAATTATTATGAATGTTATTGTCTTGTATTAAATGTGTGTGATAAATGCCAATCTAGAACATGGTTTGCAATGCTATCTACATAGTGATTCTGTTCTCGAGGTACATGGTTGAAAGTTATGGTTTCAAATTCACGTATCAAGAGTTTCACTCGTAAATATCGTCTAAACAGCACATGGTTATGCACACGATAAACACCATTTAGTTGCATGACAAGAAGTAGGGAATCCAAACAAACATGCAGATGGAGGATGCAATGAAAGAGAGCATCGGCTAAGAGACCACGCACTGCATCATATTCGGCCTGATTGTTGGTGGCAGTACCAATGCAGACCCCGTTTGAGAGAACAAGGGCATGCAAGGGGGTGAAAATGGCCCACCCTCCTAAGGCTAGATTCCGGGAGTAACGACTTGCACCATCGGCGTAACCGATAAAGGGTGGGGACGGGAGGTCCTGCGGAATGGTGTTACAAGACAACAAATGGGGGGAGAAGATACAATGACGGCAGCGTGAGTGTACAGAAGACATCGAGCGGCAACTACGGGAGGGAGTGCAATGAGCAGGATGACTATGACTCATAAACAAACTAGAAGGTGGTATATGAGGGCTATCGGAAGTATGACGAGGACTTGGGCTGCGGAGGTCAACAGAGATAGGGGTGGAGTGATCCCGTGTATGGGTAGAAAAGAGGGGGTTAGGCGAAACAACAGGGGAGGATGCAAGGGGACTGGGCTCCAAGGGTCTCGCAGAGGAGGACAGGTAAAGAATGGTTGTAGTAGACTCCGTCATCTGAACATCAGGGGGGGAATTTCGATGGGAGCGGGGGGATCCTCAAGCTGGCCCGAAGCATACTGCGCGAGTATGGGAGAGGCGGATTGATTTTTTTCAACCTCGCACTCTCGGACTACTTCTAAAGAGGCGCGGTAATGCATCAGGTGAGGACAATGGTGGGAGTAATGACCATGGATACCGCACAAAGCACAGGGTTTGCTAATGCGAATATTTTTTCGATTCTTGGTTACGGACGAGGACGAAAGAGGAGGGTCGGAGACCGTAGACTCAGGGAACGCGACTTTAACCATGGGTTGAAGGCGGGGCAACTCGGGACAAGTATGGGTGGCATGACCGATGACATCACACAAGGCGCAAGGCTTTGCGGGCAGGGAAGGAGCTGGGTTAGTCGGGGGGGCCTTGTCTTTGGATGCCCCCTTGCGAGCTTTTCCTTTCTTTCCTAGAGTTGTCACCGCAGGGGTAGGGTCCTGGGGAGGTGCAGGGGGCATGGGAGCAACGGAGGAAGCAAGGGGGACCGGTTGAACCGGTGTCAAAGCAAGATAGGGTTTGGGGTGAACAGGAGGGGTAGCAGCTGGAGGGTCAAGGTACCAGACAGGTATACCCAGGGTCAGGTTAGGGGGAGAGAGGGTGGCCATGACGGGGACCGAATAGACTCCGGGAAGGGGAGCCAGGAAAGGTATCTGACCCACGAGATAATGGCCAGGAGGGATGGCTCCGAGATGATTAAGGCCTGGGGGAACCGATCCAGGGGGATAAAGGGGTTCAGGGATACCAGCTGTAGGAGAAGGGCCAGAAGGAGGAGGTCCGACTGGCGGAGATGAAGGGCTAGGAGCAGGTTGCGGTGGGCAAGGTTGAGTCTGAGGTTGCTAACTAGCCGAAGCGGGTCGCTTAAGGGCAGCCCGAGCCGATTGCATCATGCAAACATTCGATAAGCTACGATCAGAGATATGAGGAGGGGGGAGACCAGGAAAAGTTCCAAGGAGGGAGGAATCTTTGTATACGCCAGGGGAGACACTGGTCAAGGAATCGACGGTTTGCTTATTGGCTACAAAAGAGATGGTCGTCTCTGGGGAGGTCTGAGACGGTGGCTCATGGTAAGTCAGCTGGTCAATGGTGACTATATTTCCATTGTGAGGAAAAGACATCTTGCGAAAAACCACAGATGGGACAGCAGACATGGCATAGGTGTAGCTTCATCCCAATAGAATGTTGTAGTCTAGAGGGGCGTCAATAACTTCGACGTCAACGTAAACGGTCTTACCGGCAAGGGTGATAGGACAATTACGGAAAAGGCCAATCGGGCTGGGAGGCGTGGCCATCCCACGCTCGAAGGGTGATCGTGGAAGGGGCCAACTCAGGAGATCCGAGTTGCTTCCAAAACGAAGCGGACATCACACAAGTGGATGCCCCCTCATCAATTATACATTGAGAAACGTTGGCGTTCCGAATTTTGACTGGGATTTGGAAGGCGACGGAAGCAGGAAGAGGAGGATGCTCTGATTGATGGGCGTCGAAAACAATCATTTGGTCATCAACAGGATCTACAGCACCCACGGCAGATAGTAGAGCCTTCTTTTGGGAAGGGCACGACTGGAGGAGTTCCAGTGTGGAAATGGCAGCAGGAGATTGCGCCAAATCATCTACTATGCTATACGAATGAGCAGCTCGACCAGAAGCAGCATTTCGACGTTACGGTCCTTTATGAATCTTGGTATGGACCTCAAATTTGGGTTAAGGGATATGTAAGGGACCATTGGATGTCGAAAGAGGCTCTGTAGAACTGGAAGAAGAGGACTCGGGGGCATACTGAGCGGGAGGCTTGGGGTACTGGCGAGATCGAGTTTTAAGGTGAAGGTCGACGGTTGGGGATGGATCAGAGTTCATCATAAGGATCTGGTAATCGGAGGAACCATAAGGGGAAGGTTGAGTGGCGACCTGTCCGTCAGGTGGTTGGGTAGCCACGAATCCTTGCTGAGGGAAAGGATCTGTAAACACAGCTGGTTGAGTAGTGGCCACATTAGGGGGATCATGAGGGGAGGCATGTTGTCCTCGCAATGTGGCTTGAGACTCCCACATCTGCTGCATCTGTGGTAAGAGGGGACAATCGTGGGTATAATGACCATAAACACCGCAACATGAACAAGGCTTATTAGTGCGAAGAGGCCTGTCCGGCTTGGGCTAAGTGCCCTGTTGCTGGTTAGCAGTGTTAAGGTCAAGACCTTGAGGATTGGGTCCATGAGTACCAGGGGCAGATTGATTTGGATTGCCTCTCCGCCTTCTTTGAGAAGAAGGGGGATTAGTCGTACCCTGCTGTGCAAATACTTGCCCTGGAGGGGGCTGTAGGTGTTATTGCTGGGGTTGAGGAGGCAAGAGAGGTGGAAGCGCATATGCTGGAGGAGCTGGCACACTAGGCTGCGGATAAGGGTAATGGTTAGGTTGGGTAACATTGAGGTAAGCAAGAGGTTGGGCAAAAGGATGAGGCATGCCGTATCCTGGATACATGCTACCTGGAGGGGGAAAAGTGCTAGAGGTGCTGGCCCCTCCTTGAGGAAGACCATAGCTCATAGGAGGTTGAGCGTACGGATGGGAAAGGGCTCCAATGATACCGTCGGCGGAATGAGATGCCCCCGGGGCGTTAGCACTGCCGAGCCTGGGGAGGTCAGGAAGAACGGTATAAACATAACCAGACTGAGCATAGATCAGGTCATATTTCAAGGCTATTTGGAGGGCGGCTTCTTCGGTTTGAGGAAAATGGGAGGCGACATCTTTGCCAATGGGAGCTAAGAGAGAGAGAAGGAACCAGTCCATATAGATCTGATCTTCGAAGGGGGGAGCTCGACATAAGCTTCGTCTTCGTCGCCATTCCTGGACATGAGCGGAAAGGCGAGTCGAAGAGGTTTGCTTGAAAGAGGTCAAAAGCTCCATACCAGTATCGTATTGGAGAGGGAGCTGGAAGTAAGAGAGAAAGGCTTGGGCAATGGTCGCAAAGGTGGTATGGGAAGAGGTGGCTTGGTCAACATACCATTTTGAAGCTTCGCTGGTAAGCGTGCGTTGGAACAACCGAAGACGAACGGAATCATCGGTAATGGAATTGGAGGAACACCACATGTGGAAAGATCGGACATGATTGGTTGGATCTTCTCCAGCAAGGCCTTCGAACTTAGGGATGTCGGAGGGGAGCTTGGTCGGCATAGCAGGCCAACCAACATCGTGGCGGATAGGTTCATTGATCAACTGATTGAAATAGGGGAGGCTGAGGCCTGCGATGTACGGCAGCAAGGGTGTGGCCGAGGTAGTTCCTGTGGCGGTTCCGCTAGTAGTAGTTCTGGCATTAGGGCCGGGAGCACTACTAGCATTAGGCCCTGGACCAGACATAGTGAAGGTGATAGGGGGAGAACCAGAAGGAAAAGGAGAACCCAAAGAATCAGAAGAGGAGTCGGAGTGCAGACTCGAAGGAGGACTGGCTCGACGACGGCGGGACGGAGCAGGTCGATCGACCGGAAACTGAGGGTGAAGGCCAAGAAGTCTCCAGGAAGTGCGCCTTGGGGGCACAATGATGACAACACAATCATGGCACAAGGGGAAGAAGAACGACCACAAGGGAAAGGAGGTGCAGAATCAAGTGATTACAATGTCGAAACAAGGGAAGATAGGTGCAGTGTCAATTGATTTTAAAGTCTTTGCCTGGCGGTGTAAACCAGGCTCTTCTTCGCTTAGGGTGAGTGTGTGGCATGCGTTAATTTTAATTTTTAAACCCTTTTAGTTTTGAGAGCAAGAGAAAAAGTGTGCTGCGTAACTGAAAATAAATCTGCAGAGAACAATATATAATGCTGAAAAAACATAAAATTAGCAGCTACTTATGCATCGATTCAACCCAAAAAGGCGGGTCTCTCAAAACGAATCTAACAGAGGGAAAAAATCTATTCAAAACGTATTAAAAAGAGGCCAATAGATCTAGGGTCGAAAGGGACAGGGATCTAAAGGGAAAAGCTGCTGAAAAGTGGTGCAGATCACAGCCAAGAGGCAGAGGCAAGGTGGCTGGAAAAAGGGAGGAAATCAGCAAAAAGCAGAAGGGGCAAGGAGGAGGCCCTAAAATTAGATCCAAATAAATCTTCAAGAGGTGATTTGAAAGGGAGAAGAGCTGATTAAAAGAGGTCTGAAAAGGAGGTATCAGATCTGGAAAGAGGGGGGCTGAAACTCTGAAAAAGACAGAACTGAAACAGATAAAAAATCTTCCACAAAAAGTGGAGGGTACTGAAGCCCTAGGGGGCTATGTTCCCACTTAGATGAGCAAAAAAAGATCAGAACCAGGTCAAAACAGGCTGAGACAGAGGCTGGAAAACCCTGACAGAAGCTTCAGCAAAACCCAGAAAAATTCCAGAAAAACAGCTGAAAAATTGGCAGGTCGCAGGTTCTGACCTGTTTTCAGTGCAGGTTGCAAAAAAGAGGCTGAAAAGTGCGACCTGGAGGTCCAGGTCGCAGTTTTTGGGCTGAAAAGTGCGACCTCCAGTTCTGGTTGTCTCGGCGGCAGATTTGTGGAAAAGTTGCCATCTCAGTTGCGGCTGATGTCTGTCACCTTCGCAATAGGGCCAGAAACACGCGGAAGTTAGAAATTTTAATGTTTTAAGGTTTTATGTGAGAAAAACAACATGAAAATAGGAAAAACAAAAAGTTGAAAAGAAACCCTAGGGTCTAAAGTAGCTGGATATGCAGGAATATGAAAAACGACAGCGGTCGTAATTTAAAACCCGTGTGGAGTCTCCATTTGTTAGTATGAATCCTTTGTCAAAGTGTACGAAAAAAGACCACTTTAGCTACGCATAACTAATAGCCCTAACATCAAAAGTGGCTGCCAATATCTTCAGATCTGCAGTTAGTTGATCAAGGAAAGAGTTGCAAAAAACCAGATCTATGCATAGAAAGACATTAAGCAGTAATAAGAAGGGTTTGCTCCATATATCCAATAGACAAGACAAGAACAATTTTTGAAAGAATTTTTGTATTAAGGGCACCTGGGAGGAAAACAAGAAGGCATATCCAATTCTCCTCAATGGGATGGGTTCTTGGAAGTCCTCAGCACTTTAGATCTAGAATCTCTCTCTCTTGTTGGTGTAGAAAACCCAGACAAAGATAGAACTCAAAGGGAGCTCACACAACAAATAATTTAGAAAAATGTGACCAAGTGTATAGATCCAGAGTGATCTAATAGGCAACAAAAGGTGAAGAATGGTAGGAAAAACCCTCCTATTTATAACAAATATTGGGTCATTCTAGATCTTGGTGCATGATTAAAATAATGTTAACCAAATCTAGATCCACCTTTTATGGAATATTTTATTATATTTGTTGGAGGGAAAAAGTATTTGACTTGGGTCAAATCCTTTTATTTGTTAATAATAAATAAACAAATGATTTATTTATCTTTTTAAGGAAGTGGTTGAAGGATAATTAAATAAATAATGATTTATTTAATTATTTGTGGGTGATTTGGTCATATTTAACAAGGAATATTATCTAAATAAGATTTAAATAATTATTCCTAGAAAATAATAAGATAAATAAAGGTTTATCTAATTAATTTCTTTGTTTTGGGTTAAAAATGACTGGGAATAATAATTAAATTATGGTTTTAATTAATTATTCCATGAGAAAAATCAAACAAATATAGGTTTGTTTAATATTTCCTTTTGGGGTTTCCTGTTTAGACCATAAACAACCTAATAAATGTGGTTTATTAAGTTATTTAACATAGTGAAGGCAATTTTACTTAGGGTAAAATTGGTCTTACATGATGTACTTGGGTCCATCTAATGATAATAGGTTAGATGACCAAAAAATGGTGTAACACTCTCCATTAACTTGTCGAGGGTTCCTAGGCCCACCAAGGCACACAATACTTGTATTTACAATAAACCACAATCTGGTTCATGGGTCACTAGGCCAGTGGCTTTACCATAATCCATAGTTTGGTTCAGGTATCACTATGCCATGTGTTTTTCATTTTAGAGATCCACCTCACTCATCTTCATATCCATCCATAAATCCAGCTCAACCAAAACACGAGAACCCCATCACACCATGGCTATCCGAAAATGGCAAGGCTAGCTTGAAAGCACTGTCACACCTAGTAAAACCCATGCTATGAAAAAAAAGAACCACATGCAATACCATGATTTCCAAATATAGCAAGGAAATCACACATGCAAATCGATACCTACAAATAATCATGTTATATCTTCTTGATACTTCTCTTCCTTGCTTGCTCCTTCCTTCCTCTTGCCTTCTTTCCTTTCTTGGTCCAATTCTAAATTTCTCTAAGAAAAATATGTGTCAAAGAGTGAGATAAAGAGAGATAATAATGAGAGAGCTCCAAAACTGAACTGACAAAAGGTTTGAGAAAAATCTTTCCCATTGATCCTAAAAGGCCTTTTTATCAATGAGTCCTTTATTTTCTTCATTTTTCATTATTTTCCTTCATTTCCCCCTCACATGCAACCTATTACCTTTCATAATCCTTTTCTCCTAATTTCCATTATTTTCATAAATAAAATTCCAATAATGCCTCTTTTTCTTTCCAAATCCTTAACCATTGACTTTTCTAATTTCCTTAGCCATAATAAACTGAATGAACACCCACTTGGATGTTTTCCCCACTATTCAGCTCATAATACGTGTCCCATCAACTGTGGCCTTATATATTTTTTACATGTATTTTTATCCAGGGTTTTTACAAAACCCTCCCCCTTGGGGAAACACTGTCCTCGATGTTCAATAACACCTATAAACCAAAAAATTACGAAAATAAAGCATACTTCCTATGGATCTTTATAACACAACTCATTGCATTATTTACAATTATGACTGCTGAAACATGGCAAACATACCGTTTACTAGAGCTTTATAACATAGCTCATTACGGTATTTACAATAAAAACCACATTTTCTTCAACCAACAAATAATCATATTTCCTATGGAGCTTTATAAATCCATCTCGATACAATATTTATAATAATATACACATATACACATTTTCTCAACCAAAAATTAGAAGGATACAATGCCCATATCAACAACAAGGGAATCCAGAGGCTCACACCTCCACCCTCAAAGTAATACTAGGATTCACCTCCTTCCCAGGAAGTCCAGAACCCTCTGCCAAATTCAAAGTTGCATCTAATGTCTAGTGCTACAATCCTGCGCCACTGTACTCATAGTTACCAACTCATTATTCCAAGGTGCAATCCCAATGTGCATTTGATTCCATGTGGCAATGGTAATGACCAAAAAAAATCCATTCCTAACCTTCCCTTCTCTGCTACGCAATCCCTTGGGAAATCCGATAACCCCCTCTATGCATTCACTCACCTTCCAAGCTCCCCAACATCCCCTATCCCGGGCGACCCATCCCTTGGCAAGGCTTCCTCACATCAGAAGATGCAAAAACCAAGGCATATACCTACCTCAAAACCATCATACCGGTCATAACATGCTCATGGTGATTAATTGACACTATTGGGTACCAGTGTCCCACAATGGCCTTGTTCCTGAAGTGCTTTACCAACATATCATTGCTTGTTTCAATTCCTTTTTTGTTGCTTCTAATGCTTGCAATTAGTTTCGACCACCCAACTGGGCATTTCATTGCTTCCTATACCAAGCACACAACTGCCATTAGATTAAAAATAAATTGAAATAAATTCACATCATACCTCATTGGTAGCTCATAAATAAGGTACACTTGCAATTCTACTCACTTCCTATCACAACACATCAAACTAGTTGTTTTCGCAAATCATCCATGCATAAACATATCACATTTGGTTAGCTCAAAATGCAACCATCATAAATTAAATTCATGAATCACATGAAATAATCATATACCATAATCATAAATCACATGTAACCATCATAAGTTAGAATCATAGATCACATGCATAATAAAACTGAAATAAAATAATGATACTTATCGTTCATTAGTCCTTACTTTTGCCTTCATTCTTTTGTAACCATACCAGATTAGTTTCCACACCCGACAAGCACCCAATGCCTTTGATTCTCTTAAATCATGTACACCCACATATGACATACAACACCATATAATACACACACCCACACTGACATACCACACATGCACTTACACCCAGTGTACAATACAACACAATACATATTCCTACACCAACATATAACACATACACCTACACTTGGTGTACAATACAACACAATGCATACACCTACATCCGGTGTATAACACAACACAGCACATATATACATATACAGAGTAAAACACAATGAATACATGTCATGATACCATGACTACACCATGCACATACATAGTACTACATGCCCAAAACACAACATATACGACATGCACACAATACCACGTGTATACCAATACCATATGCATAACATGTACACAGTACCACATATACACAACACTACCAACAAAACATGTGCACAACAACACCTGTACATGACACCACATGCACAATGTGTACACAACACCAAATGTACATCGCACCACCTGTACAATGTGTACACAATACCCATGTACACATCACCACATGCATGACATGTACACGACACCACATGTACACAATGCCACATGCACGACATTTACACGATACCACCTACACATTACAACATGTAAAAATAACCACATGCACACAACACCACATGTACAATCATGCACACATCACCATATGTACATAGCACTGCATATACAACATGTACATAGAACCATACATACAATCACAAAATATACAAAATGCACAACATGTATACAAATAGTACTACACACCCATAGAATACACACTGAACCCACTAGAAACCTTAATTCTAGTTTCTTTCCATTGTCCATGCTTATCTTAGCATGTCACATATCACACTAATTTTAATTTTTTGATGTACCCCTCAGCATTACTTGTCCATAACATAAATATAGACATAGTAAAAGCATAATATCAATTCATTTCCACATGATTTTGACCTCATAGATCTGTCAGAGTTAGTCTTCCGAGTTGATTCCTCATGAGACCAAGACCCTCTTCATGATATTCACCTGCATAAGCAATCATTCATCCACCAAAATGATCCTTGAAAACCATGTCATACTGTGACATAGATTCACACACACACACACACATATATAATAATTAGCATAAAAAAATCATGATCATGTCAGACAACGACATACATACATACATACATGTATACATTTATAAACATCAACATAATCATGATCACAACATAATTACCAGATAGCATAAGGTCTAGGTTAAGAAAACTTCCTTTATCTGTGCACACCATGTACAACATTGAGAACACTAGTTCCCAACATAGCCAAGGCATCTGACACCTCAGATTGATTTTCTTTACCTTTTCTATTTCCTTTCTCATGTTTATACTGCTGCCGTCCATTTAACACAATGGACCCAACCAATCCAACCAACTATCATATTCTTACCTTCCATTACCATTTACTCAATCACCGAGATTCATCTAGTTCTTACATTACATGTTGGGTTTCATCTAGCTCTCCTCGAGATCCATTAATTTCCTATTTCCCCAACCAATCCCCTACACTCTCAAACATAAATGGAAATAAAAAGAAACAAACAAAAAGAAAAACCAAGAAAACCAATAACAATACGAAACCACAAACAAAGTGGTATGGCCATACACTAGACATAAAAAAAGATACAAATAAAGCACAACAACCACAAAAGACTAAAATCACAAAATTGGAAAGAAACACCATGAATTAATCCCCATGGGTTCCCAAAAACTCCAAAGGAAACATTAGCCCAAGCCTTCTTCAAGATTTCATGGGAGTCTCATTTCCATGCATTCCCCTGCATTATACCACCATAAACACATAATTTTCAGTGTATAATATAAACATGCAATATACCAATTTCCTTACCTTGTTATGCTAGGCACACCGCCTTATATATGAACACATACATATATCATCTCTCAAGGGACTCCAATCCCTTGATGAATCCATCCATAACTAGAAACCAACTATTATACATGTCAAATACATGTTCATAACTATAACACATATCCTCGTAATGTCAGAAAAAATCAAAGTTAAGAAGACTTCCTGTATGCAAAGCACTCATTCGTTTTGAATTGGGGTTTTCAAACATAGCCCAAGGATTTATTACCCAATTCCTTTATTTTACCATTTACCTTGCTACAATTGAGTCTTACTACATTCTATCACATCACATAGCTATTAGTTATATAAACAATTCAATAGTTACCTTTTCATGCTAATACCAAGCATTGTTTCCCTCCAACTATTCACACATGTCAATCATATGTTCATAATCAAATAATAGTCAAAATCATAATACTACAACTATCACCTAGTTATACTCAAGTACACATCAACTATCTCAACACATAGTCTGTTAATACAACCATCTTAAAACAAGATCATTAATTCATGCAATATTATATACACAAGCTTATATCATGCAATTAATTAAACATATATAATAGACACCAAACACTAGAACACCAAATAGATGACATAATCAAACATCCAAACACCAAATAAATGACATAAGCAAACTCATACCTTAATGTATCTTGGGGGAGGCTATCTTGTCTGCACAATCAATATAATTAGTACAATATAAATTCACAACTTATCAACTCAATTATAAATAAGGTCATGATATCCATAATAGTAACTAGCTAACATGTTCACATCATAAACTCATAAAGAATTGTGATTCGTGCATAGAAATCACATCTTCACAGTCAATCTAGATTAGTACAACACAATATCACAATTATATTGACTCATACCTAGATGTCATAACCATAATCATTTGCATAATTCAATCAAAATTAACACGATACATATAATATCAAGATCTTAAACACAATAACCCCAATCATCAAGTTAACTAACATGTAACAAAAACAAGTTAATCATATAACATAATCATCAAGTTAATACCATAACACGTACATGTGATCACACTAATTAACTAACAGATATCATACATGTAACCATAACAACAATAAAATGAAAAGTATATAACCCTAATGAATATAAAATCCATTTAACCAACATACCTGCATGAAAAGCATACGATACCTGTATGACGATCTGCTCTTACTCCAAACTCTAGTGTTACAACTTCACTTTGATGATATGCATCTCCTGCTCTATATAAACCAACACACCAATATCATAACATACCAGTAACATCACGATGACCTAAAATTCCTACAATGACCTCATGGACAACAACTATAACCATGACAATACATGCATGGAAACATATATACACTGACATGCATAACAAATGCATATACATCTGACATGAACTAGTGGCTGACACATCCCAACAACATCATCAGCTCCATATGGTGACTCGACTACAACAATGACCACCACCATGCATATGCAATAAGAAAATAGAATGAAAGCATAAAGAACACATATGAAACCGACATGTATGCATGACAAACAAATTCACCCAATAAGAGAGAAACCATGCTCTGATACCACTCTATAACACCCTCCTCCCATATCTACCCAAGTAACCGACCAACCAGGGTGAGCATGTGACGAGAGACTACTATGAACTGATTAATCCTCCTAGGTGACCTGAAGGAAGTGGAATCAATGGGAACACATCAAACATACCTTTCACACCAACAATATAACTCCCAAGAGCCAACCTAACAACTCGGGTATCTAGCCCTTGGGCCCCACTGATGATTTTGACATGTAAACCCTTGGACGCTCCTGCAATATCAGCATGGGTGCATCTGGTAGGCTCTGGAAGCTCCCACAACGTAGGCATGTGTGCGTCTAGGGATGTTTTCCCACAGACCTGTGCTAGTGTCCCCATGATTTGAGCCAATTTTTAAGGCTCAGAGCCTAGGTCACTACCCATAACTCAATGACAAGTTTAGTAATTAAATATAACAACAGAATAACAATGCACAAGCAAACACTTGAACAAGGACTTGATAGGACCCCTACTAGCCATGACATGCATTTTGTCAAACATGTCACAAGTATGTACTCTATAGGTTTAAACAACATATCTGAGCATAGAGGTATCATACTTATCTAAGAATCATTGTTCCCTTATATCATTAGTTTCATTATCATCTATTAGGTTATAGATACATTGTTCATTCATTTACAAATAAAAACATGAGGAGAGCCATACATCATCACTATCATAATACATGCTTATAACCAACATAATAACAACATAAATATCAAGGATACATATGCCATAGAGTCCACATATAAACCAATACATTTACGCATAAGATGTCAAGTAGATAACCCCTTATTAATGAATGCAAAAGCCAACCCAGGAGGGGACTACCATGTTCCACCTGACCATGTATTGGTTGAGCCAACTATTTCTTCAACCAATTACCCTTGCACCATATTCCAAGAATGAATGTGGGAGTAAAACCAAAAGAACCAAATAGGGAATACTAAGGCAAAACCACCTCACCCTCATCAATAGAAACCATGATTTACCGCAATCCATCCCAGATCACTAGGTCAAAGAAATAAACATGTAATAACATGATTTACTGTGATCTCCACCAGATCACTAGGCCAAAACAAGAATGGATGCCACCCAATTTCTCCACCTACACTGTGAGGAACTTTCCTTTCTCCTAGTATCTAGGTTTTATCGTAATCCACATTCTGATACATGGATCACTAGGCCATAATTAGGACACTAGTGCCTGGGATTTACCACAATCCATCCTAGATCACTAGGCCCTAACTGAGACTCCATTCTCTAGGCTTTACCTTACATCCTATCCTGGGATTACTAGGACAGATGGAGAGCACCCACCTCTAGGCTTTACTGTATATCCTACCATTAATCAGTCAAGGATTCCTAGGCCCACTAAGGTACACAATACTTGGCTTTACCGCAACCCACAGTCTAGTTAAAGGGTCACTATACCAATAACTTTACCATAATCCACAGTCTGGTTCAGGGATCACTAGGCCATATGTTCTTCATTTTGGAGATCCACCTCACTCAAATTTGAATCCATCTGACAATCCAGCTCAACCGAAACATGAGAACCCCATCATACCATGGCTATCCGGAAATGGAAATGCTAGGCTAAAAAAATGTCGCACCTCGAAAAACCCATTCCATGACATAAAATAACCTTATGCAATACCATGCATGCCAAATCTAGCAAGAAAATCACACACGTAAATTGACACCTGCAAAGAATATTGTTGTAGCTGCTTGATTGATCCGAATGGAAAATGGCATCAACCCACGATATTCATCTACCCATGTTATCCATCCACCCATGGAATTTACCCATGGTATTGTAAATGGCATCGACCCATGGTATTCATCCACCCATGATATTTATTCGCCCATGGTATTGTAAGTGACCCATGGTATGTATCCACCCATGGTATTCATCCACATATGGGATATACCCATGGTATTGTACGTGGTATCTACCCATGGTATTGGCCTATGGTATCTACACATGGTATTGTAACTCAAAAAAGGCTATAAATAATAAGCCCTTTGTAAAAATTGATTGTCCCACCACTGTGCTAGCTTCTAGTTATTCTCTATTTTAATAAAACCACAAAACTTGTTTTATTAAAATGAGAATAACTATAAATACATTTAGTGAAAAATATCTTTACAGTAGGAAACAACCATTATATCACCATAGATTACAATACCATGTGTAGATACCTGAGCCAATACCCATGGGTACAGATACACGCCCATGCCATGAGTAAATCCCATGTGGATGGTATGGGTGGTTACATCTGTCAGTCCTTACATACCATAGGTGATAAAATATCCTAGACCAGATGGGCTCATGGTCGAATATATATTCTGTACTGTGAGCTCGATTAATAAAATCAGACTAACATGGGTAGATGAATATCGTGGGTTGATGCCATTTTCCATTCGGATCATTGATCCTACTCTTCCTTGCTTGCTTCCTTCCTCTTGCCTTCTTTCCTTTCTTGGTCCAATGCCAAAGTTATCCAAGAAAAATATAAGTGTCCAAGGGTTATATAGATATAGAGAATAATGAGAGAGCTCAAAAAATTAACTGACAAAAGGTTTGAGCAAAAGCTTTCCCATTGATCCTCGGAGGCCTTATTATCAATAAGGCCTCTATTTTATTCATTTTGCATTATTTTCCTTCATTTTCCTCCTCACATGCAACCTGTGACCTTTCCTATTCATTTTCTCCTAATTTCCATTATTTTTATAAATAAAATTCCAATAATGGCTCTTTTCCTTTTCAAAGCTTTAGCTATTGCCTTTGCCAATTTCCTTAGCCATAATAAACTGAATGAACACCCACAAGGATTTTTTTACCACCATTCAGCTTGGAATAAGTGTCCCATCAGTCGTGGCCTTATATATCTTTTACATGGATTTTAACCAAGGTTGTTACATCACCTTTGAAGCTAAAAATAGATGAAAATTTTCCTTGTAAAATATTGCAATTTCGTAGTCAATATAGGTCGTTCAGTAGGTGGATTATCTCACGATAGAATGTGTTAATTTAGGGTTTTTTTCCCTAGAAGGAAAGCCTCGGTTTATATGAGGGAATTATATTTCGGCTTATTATTATTATTTACTGGGCAAGAAAGAGAGAGGAGATTGTGTGAGAATGAAGAAGAAAAATACATCAGATCTATTGTAGGTTGTATCTCTTCATTTTAATGGAAGGACTAGCTATTTCTCCGTGGTCTTTGCCCAAATTGCGTGAACCACCTATATATGTGTCTCTATTGTTTTATGAATTTTAGTATTTTTGTTTCTACAATATTTTGTGTATTTCATTTCTCCATTAATTAATTTATAACATGGTATTATCCATGATTTTCAAGGATTCCAACAAAAAACAAGGAATGTAGAGTAACTTCCCATGGAAAATATGGGATAACAATGTAAAATGGTAATTAAAGATAACATCGAACCTCCCTTCACAAGTAATATATTTTTGCATGAAGTCAGAAACATTCTTCCAAGGAGGAGGTAGTGAAGCTCTATCTATCTCATTACCCTGGTTGTTCACATGCTTTACACCCCTCAAGATATTTTCCTTTCCTATTGGAATTAACGCATTATTGCTAAACCATTTTAGCCATGATTGTAGAAACTCATTGACTCTAACAATAATCTCCTTTATGACCTCAACATGGACCCCATGCACTGTCGAGCTTAGTCCCTCCAAATTTCAAGAAAATTTGAAATAAATTGCATTGTCAAATCCTTGTAGCCTCTCAAATTAAACCACCCATCCCAAGTTGTGAAATAAATTATAGACTTTTGGATGGCTATGCAGCAATTCAAGTGGTTGAGGATCATGGTGGACTATTTCTTCTTCCATTAGGTGTTTACTAAGGTGTTGTTATTAATACAGTTGGTAGAGCATGCAATCATAGCTGGGGGGACATTGAGTTTGAACATTTAAAAATTTGGCAAATTCAAGGTTGATGCCATAAATGGAAATAATGAAAATTAAATGGAAAAATCAATGGTGGATCATGACAAGATATTAGGAAACATGACATGTTAATATGATGAGAGAAGGTAATTAATGTAATATAAAATGGAATGATGAGGCATATGGGGTCATAATATGTGTATAGTAAAATTATGTGGCACACAATGTCATGATGTGTTCCCCGCCTCCCAAATTAGGGTGAAATACATCTTTGGCTGATGTGGTAGGATGGTTAATGCACTATTCCAAGTGCTATCTCAAACCAAATTTATACAAGAATATCAAGGAAACACCTATCAGGTACTATCGTTGGGTGATTCCATGGCAAGTGTGACATGGAAAGAGATTAATGTGATTGTAATATGAGGAATCTATAGCGATGATGACCACAATAGGAGTAGAAAAGATGGTGACAGTGGAAAATTTCATGGGAGAAAAATGGTGGAAATGGAATCAATTGCTTCTTTTGTCAAAAAATGACAAGAATTTCAACTCATAGTTGCAATAATAACAACAATAATAGTAATAGAAAGGTAGTAACAATAGTGGTAGTAACAACTTGGACTTAATAACAATGAAATTAATAGTAGTGGTAGTAAAAACTCGGTAGTAACAACAATGATAGTAATAATAGTGGAAGTAAAAAAACATCAGTGGCATCACTGTAGTAGTAACAACAAGAGTTGCAACATTTGTAAAGGTATTAATCTAAATTTGTTACTATTCAAAATTCACTATGATCATTAGGAAAAACAAATTACTGCAGAAAGAAAAAAATTGTCAACCACCAACAAACTGGTTTTTAGATGAAACTTGTATAACGACACCTATTATATTATTTTTTTTATTATTATTATACATATATGATGGTTAATGGTGCAGGGAGAAGCTCCTCTTCCCAAAAAATTTCAAGATATAGACTTGAAACAATGTGAAAGAATGAAGCCTTAGAAAATTGTTGGTGATACAACCAATTCATAATGACCTAGCAACCTGGTATGAAGCTCTCCCTTGAAATATTTAATTATGGAATCATACAATAATTCTCAATCACATTTCTAAAACACCTTATTTTCAATAAATATCTCATGCCACTTGGCACGTTGTTGTTGAACAATTGTTATGTGTTGTATGGAAGCTAGGCGCATTTCATCCATCTCAATGAGTTGGTTCAAGAAGTGGATTTGTGTTGTAGTTAGATCCAAATTTACCTCTAAATCAGTCCTTAGTATTTTAATTCTAAAATAAATAGGAAATATGGTGTTCTTACCATACATAAGATCATATGGGGAGAAACTTGTGGTGTTCTTCCATGTAGTTCTATAGGCCCAAAATTATTCTAAAAGTCACTTTTCTCAATCACAATCGTGACTAACTACAATGTTAGTAAGAATAGCTTCAATAGATGTTGTGAAAACAACTCCAAAAATAGAAGAAAAGAGATATCAACGCCTTAGAAATAAGCCACTTCGAGGGGGCAAACTCCAATACATTACATGAATGAACAATTCTTGGATGATACAAATTACAAAACCTCCTTTCTATATATAGGAGTCCATGTGGCCACAATGTAATCCTAGTGGGGCCACAATGTAATCCTAGTCAACCTAACAATAATAATTTAAGGGCACAATAATAACAATATGGGGGTTACAAGGGTACAATAATAACAATAAGGGTGTTACACTAACAACAATAAGGAACTATATTAGTAATATAGGGACCTAACATGCCCCTCTCCTTCAAAAAAAGTGTTGTCCTCAACGCTTGAGTAGTTCTGGGTGCTTTTGTATAAAATTCTCATCCTCCCATGTAGAATCTTCAATGGGTAAGTTCTTCCACTTGATGAGATACTCTGAAATTGATCGATTCCGTAGCTGTCGAGTTCTGGTTTCCGTGACCGCTTCAGGTTCCAATATGATTTTTTCTTCCTCATCAAGTTCTGGCAATATTGTTTGAACTAGAAGATTTTCACCTATAACCTTCTTTAAGCATGAAACATGGAAAATTGGATGCCCTCATGAAGAAGCACGAAGCTCCAATTTGTATGCCATAGTACCTGTTGAGCCCCAAAGATGTCCTTTTCGTCCACCACATTTCACTTCATTTCCTTTGTTCCTTATCAATTACAGGCTTAAATGATCAATAGGATTAATTAAATTTGCTTTAAGAATGTATATAATGACTAACTTGCTACACTTTTATGGTTTTGTTGTTGTAGTAATTTTTTATTAGATTTAGCTACAAAATGCAGCCATTCTGTAGCTAGTTGCCGATTCCGCAACTGTCTTCATGTTTTCACAGGTTCCAGGTGTCACCTCAAAGAAAAACACATATGGGTGAATTCCAGACTTCATCCACATCATTCCTTTCTCCCTACGAATTCTGAGCAGAATTCTACAGGTGGTTATGCACGTGGGAAACCAAAACTAGTAGATAGACTTCTAATAGGACAAGGACTGTACAGATGTCTTTAATCATAGTACGAGACCACCACCAGAGTTCTAATTTGATTTTAGTTGGGAAAGACATTTATTACTATTTTATCTCAAGGGAAATTATGTAATTTTCTTATAAGAATGACTCAGGAGACCGAGAAACAGCTAGCTAGATTTATGTTTTGTTGCTAGATCTCAGAAGACCATAATACTCTGTTTTTTTTAAAATAATTTTCTTTGAATGAAAGAAGCACCGCTTTATTGCAAGATCTGAGGCAATCTTGAGGATATTTGTATGCTAAGCCAGTGGTAGAGGGCCCCTACTGCCCAAGAAGCTTTGTGCACATTGTTTAGATAAGTAACTTTAGCCTTGTTGCATTCCTCGTTTAAGCAATTTTCTGAACTTTGTGTTTTATATTCACTCACATTGGATGCTACAGTCTATTCTTGTTCTTACGAATTATTCCAAAATATCACTAATATTGAATGAGATATAACTGTATTATTTTAGGAGTTAGTTGCATTTCTTTGAACTATTTGTTTTTGTAATCAAATTACATCAGTTGTTATAGCTAGTCTTGTTCTTATTAATCTATTCCAAAATATCACTAACACTGGATGAGACATAGCTGTGGTGTTTTAGAGCTTACTGCGTTTTGTTGAACTTTATGTTTTTATGATCATTTACATCACATGTTACAGCCAGTCCTATTCTATGAATTATTCTAAAATACCACTAACCTCGAATGAGATAGAGTTGAAACATTTCAGTGATTAGTTGCATTTTTAGTCTAGTTGTAATACTCCGGAGGTTAATAGCACCCTAGTTCAGTTTTTGTTCACTGTGTTTCAAGATTAGTTTAATTTCATTCTAGTTCAGTTATAGTCACTGTATTTCAAGTTTGATTAGCTAGTTGAATTAGACTTCACGACCTTCATTATTTACAAACTACTCTTGTTATTAATCTCTTCCAATACATCATCATATGGACAGGAAGTAGTAATATCAGTTCAAGGCCTTGACTGTTCTGCAATCTCTTATAATTGTGAAAATAGCCTTTTTCCCAAAACTATTCCAAAAGACTTATAATTTCTGAATAAGGCTTAGTAGTGACAATTTAAGTTGCAGAATGGATTGATTTCAGTGTCATAGGTTAATTTAGAGTAGAGTTCCTCACTGTGTTGCAGACTATCTTTTCCAAATATGTTCCAACAAATTTCTAGCCATGGATAAGATTTTCTCTGTGATCTTGTAGGTGGTTGTTTACTTAGAAGAACCTCATGGCACTAACTTATCCTTTTCTCAAGCTATTCCAACATATTTATAATGAATGAATGGGATTGAGTTCATGTTATGAGTTATTGAGTTCATGTTGTGAGTTATTGAGTTCTTGCTATGAGTTATTTTTCTTGTTAAAGTATTGCATTTTCTGTTCTCAAGAGCCATACATAATTTAGAATAGGTTTTGCTCTATTTTAGTGTGACCAACAACTTCTCTTTGCCAAAACTTAGTTCTTTTCCCTCTTAGAATAAAAACACAAAACCAAAAACATTGGAAAAATACTAAACACAACGTAGTGAGAAACAAATACCTAGGCACATATAGTGCACTTCACTTCAACAGTTTACTAACCCTGGTTGACAATTTATGACCTCAATTTAGGAACACTAAGTTGAGCAGACATTTTTGCGCCATTGTCGGGGAAGTGTAACTAGGTAGCCTTGTTTCTTACCTCCTAAAAGCAATGATATGCATAGAGAAAGAGACTCAAGGGGTAGATTCATAAGAAGCAGAAGCTTGATTCCTAGGAAACCACTTGTTTCACCAAGACCAGGAGCCAGCACACCTTCAGCTCAAACCCACATTCCATCCTTTACTGATCCTAGACTTCCAGAGGACTTAAGATCAGATATTCCATTAGAGAGACCTTCCACTTTACCCACTGAACCTGTCTTAGAAGAAGATTCAGGAACCCCTGCTAGGGACTTAAACTTTTCAACTTCCACAGAAGAATCAACTATGGCAGAAGAAGGGGGAGGAGGAGTTTTTAATGGAGAACACACACTATTTGGAGGGGGTAGAGGTAGAGGTAGAGGAGAAGGAGGTAGAGGTGCAGAAGGAGAAGGAGGCAAAGGAAGAGGTAGAAGAGAAATGGGAAGCTCTTTTGGGTTTCCTATAGTAGATGAAGAAACCAATGCAACTATGAAAAAAATTTCACCCTCTATCCTTCCAAACTTTTATGGACTCAAAACTGAAGATCCTGAAACCTTCCTATTTGAATTTGAAGTCCTATGTAGAACCTATGACTACTTACAAGATGCTCAAAAACTTAAACTATTCCCTTCAACATTGAAAGGAGCAGCATTAAAATGGTTTATGAGTTTGATCAACGGTTCTATTAGGACATGGGAAGACATGAAACAAACATTTTTAGAGAGGTATTTGGATTACTATATGCCAGTCAACCATAAGGAGGAAGTGTTTAAAATGTTACAAAAAGAGGATGAAAATTTGGAAGATTTGTTGGAGAGGTTTAACTATAACATCAAGAGGGAAAAAATGGAAAACTTAGACCAAGACACCTTGAAAGCTCTCTTGTTGAAGACAATTAGGGATGAATGGTTATATATCCTTAACATGATGGGAAAAGGGGATATATCTCAGCTCACATTACCTGAAATAGCTGAATTATGTATCAACCTTTCAAGAGGGAAATCTAAAACTGTAAAAGGACCAAGAGCCCCTGCTCTTGCAAGGGCAAGTAAGTCTGCTTATGGGACATTAAGTAGGGCAGAAATAGGACATATGCTTGATGAATTCAAATCTGATATCTTGGGGAGTCTTAGTGAAAAAATAGACCCCCTTAAGTTACAAAACAAGCAGAAAACTAAATCTGATGCCTTAGCAATCTTTTGTCCCAAATGTAGAAAGAAACATTCCTTGAGAGAGTGCCCTTTGGATGCAAAATTTGTAGAGACTTGTGTAATTTGTTTAGAAAAACATAAGACCGAGAGTTGTCCTTCACTTCCTGGTCTTAAAGCTGTCTTTCAAGAAGAAAATCCTAAAGTTCCACAGAATCTCTCAATTTTGTCTCTAGGAGGCCTTGGCAAGGACCTCAAACACAAGGATTTCATGATCAGTTGTATAATCAACCCCCACTAAATTGGAATTCTTGGCAGCAACCTTGGCCCCAATTTCAAAATAAATCACAAAATTGGGCACAAGGAGCACAAAATCCCTATGGAAGATACTCTCAGTACTATCAGTATCCACCACCCTATCCAGCATATTCACATTCCCCCCCTCAACAAAACTTTCAACAAAATCCTCAACAAAATTCTCAAAATCCACAACATCACAATCAACCACTTCCATTACCATTTCCTCAGAAAACAAATCAGTTGCCTACCCAACCTATACCAAACCCCAACAATAAAATCCTCAGAACACATACATGATAGAAGGCCAACAGTTTCCAACTTATTTGATCACTCCTTTAGACCTTAGTGATGTTCAACTTAGGTCTGGAAGAATACTTGAAAAAAGGAAACCTTCTGTAATCATACAAGAGCAAGACAATTCTGAGGAAGATTCTCTACGGGTAAATAAAAGTCTTGAAGAGAACACAACTTTCCAAGACTCAAACATTGAAAAATCAAAACAAAAAGAACCAATAATTTCAACTCCTATATTAGAGCAGCCATCAACATCCACTTCTACACCTCCCTTTCCAGAAAGATTAAAAATTGATAGGGGTGTAGAAAAACAAATTATGGTGCCTAATTATGATTTCCTGGATGAGATGAGAAATGTTTGTATTAATATCCCATTATTGCAAGCTATCAAGGAAATTCCAATCTTAGCAAAGACAATAAAGGAGTTGAGCATGAAGAAAACAGGAAAAAGAATAAGAGAGATAAAGAAAATTCAACTAGCAGGAAAAATAGCAGATATCATGATGGGTAAGATTGCTATTCCAAAGTATCTAGACCCAGGAAATCTAGTTGTTAAAATACACATCAATGGAACTGAGATCCAAAACACACTTATTGATTTAGGAGCAGCAATCAATATCATGAGTAGACAAATCATGGATAAACTAAAGCTTCCTAATCTTCTTTTTACACCCACATTATTACAATTAGTAGACAGATCTGTGATCAAACCTGATGGGGTAATAGAAGACATTCCAGTGTCCCTAGATTCTTGGGAGTATCCTATGGATTTTATGATCCTAACTCCTAAGAATAATCTAGGAGGGCATCCTATTATATTAGGAAGACCTTGGTTAGCTACAGCTGATGCTTTCATTAGTTGTAGATCCGGTGATATGTACATATCTGATGGTAGTTCAACCAAGAAATTTACCTTGTATCCTCCAGCAAAGAAAATTACAAAATTAGATGATACTCAATGGGTAGAGGATGAGGAAGACTTACAACCTCTCTTCACAATTTCAGAAATTAGTGAAGATAGTCAGATTTTGAATACCTTAAGAAACTTTGAATCCTCTTCAGAATATAAGCATGAACAATTTCAAGAAGAATCCAACATTGAGTTTTTATCATCAAGGCAGATGTCTCTTTATTCCATGGATAAATTTGGCAGCTCTACAATTGAGATATTTCCAGGCAAAACCTTAAACATAAACAAGAACCTAGAGAAATCTCAACAAGAAGAGCTAGTCAAGATATTACAGAGACATTCTTCTGCATATGCATGGGAGTACACTGATATGAAAGGGATAAGCCCCAAGACTTGCACTCATCACATCTATATAGAGGAAAATTTTAAACCAATCAGACAACCTCAAAGACGGATGAATCCAAATCTTAGGGAAATTGTTAAAGAAGAGTTGCAGAAATTGTTAAATGTTAACTTTATCTATCCCATTTCAGATAGTCAGTGGGTTTCTCCTTTGGTAATTGTGCCAAATAAAAATGGTAAATGGAGGGTATGTATTGACTACCGAGAATTAAACAAAGCTACTCTTAAAGATCATTTTCCCCTAACTTTCATAGATTAGGTATTAGATACATTAGCTGGCAAAAAGTACTTCTCATTTTTAGATGGGTTTAGTGGTTATAATCAAATCCAAGTAGCACTTGAAGATCAATACAAAACCGCATTTACCTATCCTTGGGGTACCTATGCTTACCGAGTATTGCCATTTGGATTATGCAATGCACCTGTAACATTTCAAAGGGCAGTACTAGGAATTTTTTCAGATCTAATACATGATTGTGTAGAGGTATATATGGATGATTTCACAGTTTATGGAAACACATTTGAAGAAGCGTTAACAAACTTGGAAAATTTTTTAAAGAGATGTAAATAAGCAAATCTTTCACTTAGTCATGAGAAGTTTTTTATGATGTTTACTGAAGGAATTGTTTTAGGACATCACATTTCAGGGGATGGGATTAGAGTTGATGATTCAAAAGTTGAAGTCATCTCTAACTTATCTATTCCAAGTTGTCAAAAAGATGTTAGGAGTTTTCTAGGATTTACAGGATATTATCGAAGGTTTATAGAAAACTTCACCAAGATAGCATCTCCACTTTTCAAATTATTTACCAAGGACTGTGAATTCAAGTGGAATCCTGATTGCCAGTTAGCCTTTGAGACCCTGAAAAAAAATAATTCTAAAGCACCTATTTTAAGGGGACCTAACTGGAAGTCACCTTTTAATATTTCAACAGATGCCTTAGATACAGCTCTAGGAGCAGTATTGGGACAAAAAGACTTGATTCCTTATGCCATCTATTATACAAGTAAAAATTTGACTCCTTCAGAGTTAAATTATACTGTAACTGAAAAAGAGTTTTTAGATGTTGTTCATGCCATAAAAAAATTCAGACACTATATAACAGGTTATGAAACTTTTGTTCACACAGATCACTCTGCAATTAGATATCTAATGAACAAATCAATTACTAATGGCAGAGTCATAAGATGGTTATTGCTTTTACAATAATTCAACATTACCATTCTAGATAGGCCTGGAAAACAAAACACAATAGCTGATTTCCTATCTAGACTCCAAAACATCAAAGATAATACCCCAGTTGAAGATCAATTCCCTGATGAATATCTTTTTGCAATTTATACTCAAACTCCTTGGTTTGCTGACATTGCTAATTATTTAGTTTCAGGGAAATTTCCTTCAATAATGAATGCAAGAGACAAAAGAAAGATCATTTATGACAGTGCAAAATATTCATGGGTTTCTAATGAGTTATACAAAACAGGTCCAGATTTTATCATTAGGAGATGTGTTCGGGAAGATGAGATGCCTGAGATCCTCAAGGCATGTCATGATGAACCTTGTGGCGGACACTTTGCTGATAAAAGAACAGCTTATAAGATCCTTCATTTAGGATATTATTGGCCATCCCTTTTAAAGATGCTAAAGAGTATGTCAAAAGGTGTGACAGTTGCCAAAGGGTAGGGAAACCTTCTCCTTCAGGTGAGATGCCATTGCAGCCTCAGGTACATATTGAACCTTTTGAAAAATGGGCTTTAGATTTTGTGGGACCTATTAGTCCTCCATCAAGACAAAAGAAATATATATTAGTTTGCATTGATTATGTTACCAAATGGGTAGAAGCCAAGCCATTACTTTCTGCTACTGAAGCATCTGTAGTTAATTTTCTTTTTGAGGATATTTTTACTCGTTTTGGTGTCCCAAGAGAAATTGTTACAGATCAAGGAGCTCAATTTACATCAAAGCTAGTGGAAAAAATGATGGAGAGGTACAAAATCAGACACAAAAAATCTACTCCTTATCATCCACAAGCAAATTGTCAAGTGGAATCTACGAATAAAGTCATTGAAGGGATCGTAACAAAGACTGTCCATTTACATAGAAGAGATTGGGTAGACAGGCTTCCTGAAGCTTTGTGGGCCTATAGAACTACATGGAGAATCACAACAGGTCATACTCCCTATGAACTTGTTTATGGAAAAAAATTTTGTTTCCCATAGAGTTTCATATTCAAACTTTTAAAATGGTAGTTCAGCTAGGACTTGATCTAACAGAGGCGCAAAAGCACAGATTGGAGCAGATTAATGAATTGGATGAGATCATACAAGATGCAGTTCAGAAAACAAATATAGTCCAACAACAAAGGACTAGATGGCATTATAAGTACATCAAGGAAAAGAAGTTCAAAGAAGGTGACTGGGCTCTCTTGTTTGATTCAAAGTTCAAGGATTTTCAAGGTAAATTCCAAACACATTGGCTTGGGCCATATGAAATTATAAGAATTTTTGACAATGGAGCAATAAAAATCGGGACAATAGATGAAGAGAAGGTCACTTTTCTTGTAAATGGTCATAGATTGAAGCTGTATCATAAGCCACTTTCAAGAGAATAATTTGTCAAGAGATTCCAGGAAAACAGTGATGTGAATTTAATGAAGAAGAATTTTTCTTCTTCATCAACTTAGTTAAATTTTCTGAATTCAGAAGCATAAGAAAATAAATAAATAAATAAAAATAAATAAAAAATAAAAATAAAGTATAAACATGAAAACTAATCACTCATTAACATGTTTATACAGAAAAGATAAAGTGAAAATAAGAATCTTTCTGGCACTTTAGCTTTTCAAATTTGTTTTTCTGCAAGCAGTCATTACACAAACCATAAGTTTCACTCCATCATGTCTCACTTCATTCATATTTCATTCGCTCCATTCATTCATATTTCATTCATTCCATTCATCCATACTTCATTCACTCCATTCCATGGTCCATTTCATTTCCATCTCAGATTTCTAAATTTGATCTCTTTCTGCAGATTGAGTGTTACAAGTTATGAATTGCAGACCACTTTTTATGTTTCATTCCACTTCACAGTGGTGATTCATTTCATTCCATTACATTTCACCTCACTTCTGATCCATTCCACCATATTTCATGATCCATTTCATACTACACTCCATCCATGTTTCAAATCATTTCATTTCATGTTTCAAAGTTCCTACAGGTACATTCTTGAGCCAGTCAGACATTCTGCAGCCAGCTAGACATTCTGCAGCCAGATATCCTGAAGGCAATCATCCAGCAACCACTTGTTCAACAGAAAATTGACCCTGCACACCTATGTCAACAAGAAAAATCAAAGGAATTATGAAGACTGAAGAATCAATGATTTTCAAAGGAGGACAAAGCATATCAAAACCACAGAAATTAAAGGAAAGGCAAAGGTAAAGTTGTAAAATTATTATGATGACAAAATATGAAAGTTATAGTATAGTTAAGTCATGTATGATTCAAAAAGTTGTTTTAATTATTCGTGTTGATCATGCCTATTAAACCTATCATAAAAACTTTGGACAAAATCCCTTCCACTCCACCATTTAAAATCATCATTTAAAACTTAACGGTTAAGTACTGAAGTGACCTAATCAGTCACGTCACTAGGCCGAAGTATTCAATGATGATTTTGAATTTTTCACGAAATATTTCCGCGGTATTTTCTCCCATGATGGTTCTCAAACTCATTAATTCGTGTAAATCACCCTCATCACATTTCACTCATTCTATAACCTATTCATATCACCCTTCCGTAGCTAATTCCTACTGCATAAACAGAGAACAACATCTTTGGGGCAAAAACAACTCTTTAACAACCATTTTCACAGTGGATAGAAGAGCAGTAAATTGAAGGTTGAAAAGAGAAGCTATGGGTCTCATAGTAAGATCCGAACCAGTTGGAACCAAGTACTTGGAGGGTTATCCACAAATCAGAGAAATGCTACAGCAGGCTAAGTGGTTACAATTTTTGGAAAAATTTAATGGTTTTCATAAAGAGGTAACTAAAACATTTGCACGGTCCTTCAATGGAGCAGAGGTCGAAATAGGAGATCTTAAATTCACTATTACAGAAGATTTCATTGCAGAAGAAACGGAATTACCCAGGCAAGGAGAACGGTGGTTCAAAAATAGAGAATTTCATAATGAGGCATGGAGGCAAATGCTTAAAACACCAGGTATGGATGTTTCCATTTTTAAGAAGGGTATTCCTAGCTCAACACTGAAGAATAAATGGTGGAATATGTTTCTCATTTTGCAAAAATTTATAACTTGTGAGGGAAGGTTTGGTACCCTCTATGTTTATCATATTCAGTTAATGATGCATTTCTTAGATGAAGAAATCAATTTACCATTTTTCCTACTTCATTGTCTGAAGAGAATGGCCTCTAATGTACAAAAGAGGGTTCAATTCCTAGAAACCACTTTGTACCACCACAGCCTAGTTAAAATCCTAATTGAACATCATTTGAGAAAAGTGAGAGACAATTGGGATGAGTTTCTAGTGAGGAATCACTTTGAAGAACCCAAGGAACCTCCATCTGAAGGCAAGCCTACAAGAAGAAGCAGGAGAAGGAAAATTTCTGAAGCTGTTGAAACTAAAAATGGTAAGTCTATACAAGAGGACATTGAAGAGATAATTTCTGAGAAATTGACTGAAATTAGGAAACAACTTAAAAAAGAGAAGATGATAAGAAGGTATGCCAAGGAGAGAGGTGAAGGACCATCTCAACCAAGATGAAGCCACATACTTAGAGGTATATTGAAGAAAACAGGGATTAGACAAATGGGAATCATAAACATTGAGGATGAAGAGACGCCAACTGCTAGATCACCTGAGTACCAATATGAAGAGGATCTTGATGAAGGAGCTCCGGAGATAGACCCCGCACAACAAAAAATTTATAATTATGTTGAAACATTAGAGAAGAGAGCCTCAGAAAGTAGAGACAGAACTCCTAGCCCACCAAAATCTGCAATTGATGTACTAAGAAGAGACAAATATGAGTTAGAAGTACTCAATAGGCATATCAAGAATGAGAATGACATTTTAAGGGAGCAGGTTAATCTGAAAAGTGATATGAATACAACTCTCTCTCTGCAAATGGAAAAGTTGTACAAGGCTAGTGAGAAATTGAAGAAGAAAAACAAAAAGTTGAGCAGGGCACTTATAAATTTGAGATTCAAGTTGGTCATAAAGAAGCCTAGGAGGCCATTAACTATCAGGAAAAGCAGAAGAAGGAGCCTAGATGTCCTAGCAAAAGTCTCAGAATATATGGGTTGATTGCATGAGGACATGCAAAAACTTTGCAGTGGGGGTATGTTGAGCCCCAAAGATGTCCTTTTCTTCCACCACATTTCACTTCATTTCCTTTGTTCCTTATCAATTACAGGCTTAAATGATCAATAGGATTAATTAAAGTTGCTTTAAGAATGTATATAATGACTAACTTTCTACACTTTTATGGTTTTGTTGTTGTAGTAATTTTTGATTAGATTTAGCTACAGAATGCAGCCATTCTGTAGCTAGTTGTCGATTCCGCAGCTGTCTTTATGCTTTCACAGGTTCCATGTGTCACCTCAAAGAAAAATGCATATGGCTGAATTCCAGACTTCATCCACATCATTCCTTGCTCCTTACGAAGTCTGAGCAGAATTCTACAGGTGATTATGCACGTGGGAAACCAAAACTAGGAGATAGACTTCTAATAGGACAAGGACTGTACAGATGTCTTTAATCATAGTATGAGACCACCACCAGAGTTCTAATTTGATTTTATTTGGGAAATAAATTTATTCCTATTTTATCTGAAGGGCAGTTATGTAATTTTCTTATAAGAATGACTCGGGAGACCGAAAAACAGCTAGCTAGATTTATGTTTTGTTGCTAGATCTCAGAAGACAGTAATACTCTATTTTCTTTTTTAAATAATTTTCCTTGAATGAAAGAAGCACCACTTTATTGCAAGATCTGAGGCAATCTTGAGGAGATTTTTATGCTAATTCGGTGGTAGAGGGCCCCTAATGCCTGAGAAGCTTTGTGCACATTGTTTAGATAAGTAACTTTAGCCTTGTTGCATTCCTAGTTTAAGCAATTTTCTGAACTTTGTGTTTTATATTCACTCGCATTGGATGCTACAGTCTAGTCTTGTTCTTACGAATTATTCCAAAATATCACTAATATTGAATGAGATATAACTGTAGTATTTTAGGAGTTAGTTGCATTTCTTTGAACTTTATGTTTTTGTGCTCAAATTACATCAGTTGTTACAGCTATTCTTGTTCTTATTAATCTCTTCCAAAATATCACTAACACTGTATGAGACATAGCTGTGGTGTTTCATAGCTTACTACGTTTTGTTGAACTTTATGTTTTTATGCTCATTTACATCACATGTTACAACCAGTCCTATTCTATGAATTATTCCAAAATACGACTAACCCCGAATGAGATAGAGCTGAAACATTTCAGTGATTAGTTGCATTTTTAGTCTAGTTGTAATACTCCAGAGGTTAATAGCACCCTAGTTCAGTTTCTGTTCATTGTGTTTCAAGATTAGTTTAATTGCATTCTAGTTCAGTTATAGTCACTGTATTTCAATTTTGATTAGCTAGTTGAATTAGACTTCACAGCCTTCATTATTTACAAACTACTCTTGTTATTAATATCTTCCAATACATCATCATGTGGACATGAAGTAGTAATATCAGTTCAAGGCCTTGACTGTTCTGCAATCTCTTATAATTGTGCAAATAGCCTTTTTCCAAAAACTATTCCAAAAGACTTATAATTTTCGAATAAGGCTTAGTAGTGACAATTTAAGTTGCAGAATGGATTGATTTCAGTGTGATAGGTTAATTTAGAGTAGAGTTCCTCACTGTGTTGCAGACTATCTTTTCCAAATATGTTCCAACAAATTTCTAGCCATGGATAAGATTTTCTCTGTGATCTTGTAGGTGGTTGTTTACTTAGAAGAACCTCATGGCACTAACTTATCCTTTTCTCAAGCTATTCCAACATATTTCTAATGAATGAATGGGATTTAGTTCATGTTATGAGTTATTGAGTTCATGTTCTTAGAGTTAACAGTTCTATATGATTTATTTTCTTGTTAAAAAGTGTACATTTTTGATTTCTCAGGCCATACATAATTTTGTCTGGGATTAGGTTTCTCTGTCTCTGGCGTTATATTAACATCATTTAGTTCTCACCCTCCCAAGATAAAAACACAAAATAAAAAACAACAGAAAAACCTCATTTACAACGATAATGAAACAGATACCTGGGCCATGTAGATGCACTCACCTAACGGTGCCATAACCTGGTTTTAATAATTATATGACTGTTCAAAATAATTTGTGAAGCAACGTGTCTTCGAAGTTCTGCCAGACCAGTACTTCGATAATTTATTATCCTTCTTAGCTTGCTTGAGGGACATTTTTTTCTATGGTTGTAGCCGTAAAAATACCCAGTCTCCTACATCAAAACTTCTCTCGCTGCAATGTTGATCTGCCTATTGTTTCATTCGATTTTGTGCCAAATTTAGGTTCTCCTTTAAGAGTTGGAGAATTTCTTGTTGATGCTCGATGTGATCTTCCATTGCTTGAACCTTCGAATTTTCTCTTAAATATGATGTGATGTATGGTGGATGATATCCATAAAGTGCCATAAATGGGGTCATTTTTGCTGCAGTATGGAAGGAAGTGTTATACCACCATTCAGCGAGAGGTAACCACTTGACCCATTGTGTTTGTTTATCAGATACAAAACAAGGAAGATATCCTTCCAAACATTTATTTACTATCTCAGTTTGACCATCAGATTGAGGATGATAAGATGAGCTATGAGCTAATTGAGTACCCAAACAAGAAAATAACTTCGTCCAAAATTTCCAGTAAAAATGGGATCTCTGTCGCTCACAATAACCCTTGGGTTTCCATGTAGCTTTTGAATTGTGTCCATAAATGTAGTAGCAACTGTACTTGCTTTAAATGGATGAGATAATGCACAAAAGTGTGCATACTTGGTAAGTCTATCAACTACTACCATGATGACACTCTTTCCTTCGGACTTAGGTAAACCTGTGATAAAATCCATTGAAATCTCCTCCCAACGTTGACTTGGAATGGATAAAGGTTGTATAAGTCTCAAGGTCTTAATTGTTTCCACTTTATTCTGCTGGAAAACCAAAAATTCCACCATAAACTTTTGAATATCAGATTTAAGGCCATCCCAAAAAAATTCTTTCTTCACCCTGTGGTAAGTTTTTAAAAATCCTGAGTGTCCTCCTAAAGGAGAAGTGTGCAATTCCAGAAGAATATTTTGTTTTAGTTGGGAATTCTTACAAAGATATAAGCGATCTTTGTACCATAAGGAATCATTTTTCCAACTAAATGTATCGGATGTACTAGGATCTTGCTGCAAATTTTGAATGAGTGTCCACACTTCTTCGTCCTTCCTCCATTCATCCCTTGCTTCGGTTATCCAATCTGGTTGGATAATAGAAATGGCACAAAGCAATGCTTCCACCTCTTCATTCTTTCTTGAGAGTGCATCTGCAACAACATTTAGCTTCCCTTTTTGTAGATTATTTCAAAGTCATAACCCAACATCTTTGTGACCCATTTTTGCTGCTCTTCTGAAGATAGTCTTTGTTCCAAAAAGTGTTTAAGACTATCATGATCAGTTTTTACCTTGAAGTGTCTTCCCATTAGGTAAGTTCTCGATTTCTTTAGTGCATGCAGTATTGCTAACATTTCCTTCTCATAAATAGGTTTCTGTAAATACTTTCCTTTGATTGGACGACTTTCAAAAGCAATGGGTCTTCCTTCCTGCATTAAAACTGCACCAATTCCATTTCCTGAGCCATCACATTCCACAATAAAGGTTTTTGTGAAGTCTGGCGTAGCTAAGACCGGTGCTAGGCACATTGCCTCTTTAAGATGTTCAAAGGCCTTAGTTTCTTCAGGAGTCCATTAAAATGCATCTTTCTTCAATAATGTTGTTAGAGGTGCTGCTATTCTCCCATAATTCTTAACAAACTTGCGATAATACCCTGTTAACTCGAGAAATCCTCGCAACTACTTTATGGTTGTGGGAACTTTCCATTCCTTAATGGCTTTAATTTTGTTAGGGTCTACTTTAACACCCTCGTGAGATACAATATGACCCAGATATTCCACCTCTTGTACTCCAAAGAAACATTTGGATGTTTTTGCATATAATTGTTTCTCCTGCAATAGTTTTAGCACCCTGTCAACATGTTGAACATGATCCTTCCAAGACCTTCTGTAGATTAGTATATCATCAAAAAATACTAGCACAAATTTTCTAAGGAAGGGTTTGAAAATGGAATTAATCAACCCTTGAAATGTAGAAGGTGCATTGGTAAGGCCAAAAGGCATGACAAAAAATTCATAATGACCCTCATGTGTTCGAAATGTTGTTTTTGGAATATCTTCAGTCTTCATTTGAATTTGATGATATCCTGAATGAAGATCCAACTTGGTAAAATAAATTGCTCCATGTAATTCATCCAATAATTCATCAATCACAGGAATGGGAAATTTATCTTTAATGGTGAGCTTATTGAGCTCCCTTTAATCCGGACACATTCGCCATGATCCATCCTTCTTGTGTACCAATACTACAGGAGCAGAGAAAGAACTTTGACTAGGTTGAATTATACCGGCCTCTAACATTTCTGCAATCATACGTTCAATTTCGCTCTTTTGGAAGTAAGGATATCTATAAGGCCTGATGTTTGGAGGAACACTTCCTGGAATCAAATGAATAGCATGATCATGATCACGGATAGGTGGGAGTCCTTTGGGAGTTTCAAACACCTTGGAATGATTGTCCAAGACTTGTTGGAGATCTGCAGAAATAGATGATTTTGATGTTGGAACTTCTAGTGAGCATAATTGTGCAATTGCGCCTCGCTGTTCTTTCTTTAGAAGCTTTGTCATGACATTAGAGCTTATTATCCTTCCTGGCTTCCCCGCAATACCCCGTAATTCAACTTCCTTTCCTTCTGAAAAAAATTTCAAGAAAAGTTCTTGGAAATTAAAAGCTACCGTCCCCAAAGATTGTAACCATTGTACTCCTAGTACAACATCAGCACCTCCCATAGGAATGGAAAGCATTGGACTAGTCAATACATATTCCCCCATGGTTAGCTTGATATTATGGCATTTTCCAGAGCAATTTATAGTTCCTCCATTTGCAACCATCCCTTGACATTCTGGTGCTGGGTATAGGAAACAATTTAATTCCTTGGCTACCTTACAATGAATAAAATTATGGGTGCTACCTGAATCAATCAACACTATTACCTTTTTCTTCTTGATATGTCCTTCTATATTGAGATTTTGAGGAGTGGTAATTCCTGCCAATGCATTACACGATATGGTCGGACTCATTTCTTCCTCTTCTAGGGTTGGTTCCTGGTGTATATCCTCTTCTTGTTCATTTTCTTCTTCCTCTTCACAATCTATGTAAAATAATTTCTTCTCAGCACACTTATGACCTTTAGTATATTTGCTATCACAACTGTAGCAAAGCCATTTTGCTCTTTTCTCTTACAATTGTTGTGGTGTCAACCTTGTAGGTTGTGGAAATCTAGGCGTAGCAACACTTCCTTCTTTATAGAAGTGAATGGTAGGCTTCCTTGTCGCCATAATTTTACATTCAATTTTTCTTGCCAACCTGAATGCCTTCTCCAATGAATCAGGTTCCAAAACGCGAACTTCATGTTGGATGTTATCCTTTAAAGTACCTATGAAGAGATCAATCCTGTGTTCCTCTATAATATTAGTTACCCTTATATTCAATTTTTGGAAGTCCTCAATGTGCTCCCCCACTAAACCCTTTTGTTTGAGATTTATCAATTGGCTAAAGAAGGTGTTGCTCTTTGTATCCTCATAATGCGCTATCATTTCCTCCATTAAAATTGACCAAGTGACAATTTTTTTACGGGAGAAAAGCCATCGATACCATACAAATGTATTGTGTTCTAGATGTAAAGTTGCAATGTGTACCTTTTTGTGTGTTTTACACATTATTGAGATCAAAATATTGCTCCATCTGTAGTATCCATGTTACGGGATCCTTGCCATCAAACTTCCTCATATCCATATTTAGAATATGGTGGTTCTTCCCGCCAACATTAGAGTTTATGAAATTACAATTAGCATTTATTTTGTTCTCATCATGAGTTCCCTCTACTATCTTTTCACCATTAGGAAACATTTGTTGTATCAACTTTGTCAAACCTTCCATGTCTGCTTTTAGATCATTCTTCATGTTTTCCATTTTTTCATCGATGGCATCCATCTTAGCTTCCATGCCAACTTCCATGCCATCCATCTTAGCTTCCGAACCATTCATCTTAGCTTCCACGTCTTTCTTCAAACCATCCATCTTAGTTTTCATTTCATTTTTTGTTGCTCTTTGCGATAGCAAAATTTGGTGCACTTTCTCATGGACTTTTGATATATCATGTTGCATTTCTTCGTCTTCATGAGTCATAGTAGAGCCTTTTGAAGGCTTAATCGGTGTTGAATTATTTTTTGGAGGCATTTTAGAACCCAATACTGATAGCTATGCTTAATAGGCCTTTGGAATCACCTATAACTGATTTTTCAAACAAGACTTATGCAATTTGAAAAACAAATACACACCTTTTTTTTTTTTGAGCTCGATATTGAAACTGAATTATCTCTGTGATTTCGGATCTTCAATATCTGAAATTTGGGCCTGAAGTAACCCTCTGAATCTTCTTTCGAATGCCATGGGGTTGACCTGATTTGGATTCTTCAAGGCAAAGTTATGTCCAATCTCCCACAATGACCCAATTATGGACTGGTTCACTACAACAAACTTGTACGACTTGCCACGTGTCACTGTTTCCTCCTTTGGCTTTGAAATTGATAGAAAAGAAACTACAGTCCATATTATTGTAGCCACATTTCACAGCATTCCAATCTGATGCTTAGAGAGAGAGTTATGAAGATTTTCCCACAATAACCTCTTTGAGATGAAATTCGGGATCCTGAAAAAGACCTAAATTCCACAAATCATATCTCTGAAAATAGTGTGAACCAAGCTCAGAAATTTTGCAGCAATGTTCCTCAGGATTTCTGCTTCATTCTCTAAAAATTTCAGCTTCTGAAACTTTGTAGAAACAAAGTTATAGTAAAATTCCGCGATGACCTTTTTAGGTTAAATTTAGGAGCCTGCAAAAATCCCTAACTTCCACAGATCATTTCTCCGCAAAATATTGCGAACCAAGATCTAAAATTTTGTGATGATGTTCCTCATGATTTCAACTTCACACTCTAAAATTTTTGGCTTATGAACCTTCGTAGAAAAAACGTTATAGCTAAAATTCCACGCTGACCTGTTTGGAGCAGCGAAAACCCTAGAATCCAAAGCTCTAATACCAAATGTTGTGAAACCAGCTCCAAAAATAGAAGAAAAGAGATATCAAAGCCTTAGAAATAAGCCACTTTGAGGGGGAAACCTCCAATACATTACATGAATGAAAAAATTTTGGATGATACAAATTACAAAACCTCCTTTCTATATATAGGAGTCCATGTGGCCACAATGTAATCCTAGTGGGGCCATAATGTAATCCCAGCAAACCTAACAATAATAATTTAACGACACAATAATAACAATATGGGGGTTACAAGGGTACAATAATAACAATATGGGGGTTACACTAATAACAATATGGGGGTTACACTAACAACAATAAGGGTTCTTTCTACTTTCCCATTATCTTGTGCATGGTAAGGTGAATTGATCTTGTAGAAAATATTGTACTTTTTCTTAATTTTTTCAATCAAATAAGTAGTAAATTGTGGCCCTCTATCTATAACTGTCTCTATTAGAATTCCAAAATGAAAAAATATGTCTTCAAAGAAAAAGTATAAAATAGTTTTTTCAATGCCTTTGGTGAGTGATTTGGTTTCTACCCACTTGTTAATATAGTATGTACAGACTAAAATGTAGGACTTCTAATGAGATGTGGGATTAATAGGCCCCACAAAGTCAATATCCCACTTCAAAGAGATGAATAACCAATTGATGTTGAAATGGCATTTCATATCATTAGATGGTTTGGCATATCTGTTGGAAACTATCACACCCTTGTACATACTTTTTTGCATCATGGAACTACGTAGGAAAAAAGTATCCCATACGAAGTACTTTGTGTCCTGATCATTTATCAAAAAAGTTTCCACTGCAAGGTTCATCATGAAAACACTTTAGGATGTTGCATACTTATTATTCTCTCACACAATGTTGGATCTTATGATATGGCCCAGTATAAAAGAGATAACCCTCTACCCAAGAATTTCATGCACTTTGCTGAATAATATTTCACTTTACCCTAGGAGAAAGGCAGTGCATAAGCACTCATGTAGAAACATAAGTAGCAACATATTCATATTGTTAGCACTTCTTATTTTTCCTAGGCTCAGGAGGAAAATTACAAAGGTAACTAAAAACCACTTTTAAAGCTAGGATCTAGCCCTTCGAGCTTCAGAGAGGGCTCTCTCTGTATGATTCAATTTCTTCTTTCAATATTTTAGGATAGATATTAAAATTTAAGATCTATTTTTTAACCATTTTGGTTGTAAAATGAAGGAAAACTCCATTGGGCACGGAGTCATTAAAATTCGCGATAATCAATGAAAAATTAACAGAGTAGATGAAGTAGGGCGAGGTTGGAAAACTACTGGATCTTAAGATATTTTATGGTGTGGTTGAGATGAATAAACAAATGATAAATTAAATATAAAGCATACTTAAATGAATTTTATATTTAATCTCAAAAGGAAAACATTAATATTTTTTTAAACAAGCCAGAGAAGAGTAAAAAAAGTAAATTCATCTCTTTATCTCCTTGCAACAATCAAGAAAGGAAATCCATGTGAAAACTCATAAATAAGAACAAATTAACGTGAGGAGAGAATCACCATTTGTGTGACACAAGAATCTTGGAACAAATTACCTCTGTTTTTCTGAAATTGATTACTTCAACTAAATTTTACAGCTTACAATAAAAAAGGTCTTCTCTTTTTCATTATCCAACCCTTTCTAAGTCCTCTTACAAAATATTTATAGATTCTTCCTCACATTCAATTCGAACTTCAGAATGAACTTATTTATAAATTAATATCTGTCAAAAATACATATGTTTCAAAGATAGAACAAAATAATAGGAAAGCTGGACCAATTCAAATATTTTGTTCACATTTTTAGGAATGATGTTGCTGAAAGTAGCTACATTTCTGGTTCTTCTGTTTGGTTGTTCCAAAACTGTAGGATTCCAATTAGATTTTACTCAAAAAGCTCCAGAGGTTTATCACATCTTTCTTCACTTGGAATAGAAAAATTCAGCATACTTCGAAGTCTTTCATTTGCTTCTGTGTATGTTTTAAAGGTTGGCTTGTTGAGGAAGAGATGATGGACTTCATGCTGAATATGGAGGTCATATTTTAGGCCTTCCAAGAAATATCCTCCACTTATTGTTCCTTTTCCTTGGTAAATTTGAAATTATCTGCAGCTATGTCACAAAACCTTTCCTGGTAATTCTCTAATGGGATCAATTTTCCATTAGATGCTTTCAAATCTGGAAGTCATTTCTCATGCAATGTATTAAATGTTTTATTAAATCTTTTCACCTGTAATTCCCATTCCTTGTGTTTATTCTCTAGTTGTATCATAACGTTATTTTTAGTTAGAACTCTATTTACTTCCATGACTATGGCTTTCTTATCTTGAATCTGGATTTATTCGAGCTCATCTTTAGTCTTGTAGTTCAGCATCTTAATAATTTTGTGTGCTTCTGCTAACATGTGTTCAATCTTAACCTTTGTTTCTTCAACTGTTGCCTTGACATTCTTTACCAGTTATTCATGCTCAAACATAATTTGAAATGATGGCCACAAGTCTGTGATATTGGCATTAATGTTCCTCCATATACTTTGTTTAGCCTTTTTCAACATTTGTGCTATAAAGGACGGATTCTCATATTTTGCAATTTGTTGAGTCAATTTGAAATTTTTTTGTACTTCTTCCAAATATTCATTATCTAATTCAATCTTGTTTTCCTCTAAATTTGATTGTGTTTTCATTAACTTTTCATTTTCCATACTTGTTAATGATAATTCTCCCAAATCTTTGACTAATTTTTCAAAAGAATCTGCAATGGATGTTCTTGCTATTTGTTGTACTTTCTATTGTGTTGATGTACCTATTGTTACCAACTATTCATTTTCCTTCAATAATTCCTCCATGTATGTTTCCATTTTATGAATATGAACATTTTTTTAAACTATTATCTTGAACATATTTTCTTTCTCTATCTCCAGATTGGTTACTTCTTTGGCTTGAGGATGCTCTGTGGTTGGGATTTTGAGTTATTTCTTGAGATCTTGAATATTTTCATTTTTATTGTCAATCATCTCCTCAATTATTTAACATTCCCAGGATCATATCGTACTTTGATTATTAGATTTTCCAAATATTTGGTTCTAGTGTCTTTGGCCAGAGAAGACATTCTTTCTATCTTCAGTTGTGAATGCATATTATTTAGAGAGGCTTGTAACTTTGAGGAAGCCATAGATGAATTGGTCAATGTTGAATAAATCATATCACCTTCTTGCTTATGCATATCGATTTGATCAATTGCATGAAAATTATTACTATAAATAGAAAATATTGAAGCTTAGTAGTCTTCTGCACTTCTAGGGACTGGAACTATAGTTTCTAGGAAAAAGACTTGGAAGTGTCCCTTTTCTATGTCAAATGTAGACAACACCATGTGTTTAGTAGTAGAAATTTGTTTCCAAAACTCTGAATATGCTGTAGCTTTAAAAGCTTCATTCTTCTTCTTGATCTCCTTGTATCTTGAAAAAAAAAATGTTGTGTTCCCATCTCAGATGTAGACGATACATGTGACTGTGTTAAATCTTCAGCATTCGAGAAAGGGTTGACTGGTAAACCTATTAGAACAACTGTATCCTGCTCTTTTTTTTCCTTCTCTTTTGATGAATCTTCTTGATTGGTGGTCTGTGTATCATATTTAATGTCAATAATATTTTTTTTCCTTAGGAATGTCTTCTTTCTTCTCTTGAAAAGACAAACATATTGAGAATTTGAGTTCATGGGAGACATGATTTCCCTTATTCTTTTGGTTTCCTTGTCCTTTGGAATAGGATTTTGTATAGAATTGTGACTGAAAATCTATTCTTCAGCCTCCTATAGTGTATTCTATGTCCACTGCTCCTGCTTGACATATTGCTCTACATATGGTCTAGGTGTATGTGCATATGGAGTGGGTTTCTGCTCAACTCTCTTTTTTGAAATTATTCCAAATAGATCATAAGACCATGAGAAGCTTAACATAAAATTAATTTTCCTTAATATTTATTCTATTTCCTTTTCTATTTCTTTGGAATTTACAATGTAAGGCCCAACCTGTGCTTTCAATTTGAACTATGGCTTATTTTTTCTTAACACAAAATGTAAATCATCCATATTCAACATCTGTAAAATGTATTCAATAGATAAGCATTGTCACTGGCATAAACACTGGCAATATGTAGGTAGGAATATCAAACCCATAGACCCGAATCTCTATATAATTATGGTAAAGATACCAGTCTCCAACTTTATATTGTTCTATAAGATGCAAAAAATTCCTAATTTTTGGTGAAATTCTTGGTATAATGTCACTGCTAAGAAGACACAGGGATGAGTGTAAAAACAGACCCACAAAATCGTTGAATGAAAAATCCTCTGAATGCCTTCTGACTAAAGAAGTCCAGTGGATTTCTAATAGTTGACTTCCCTATTTGTCCATCCTTTGTAGATGGAACTTGAACATTTATGCTTGATAGAATAACATTAAATACACTAGGACTGACTCGTGTTTGAATGCTCCTTCAAATTTAAGCTTTAGAAATTTTTCATGCATAATATCTGATAAGTTTGACTGTAATTGAAAAGAAATGAAGGATTTTGACCAATTGAAAATACTGAAAATATATATAATATATATATAACACTACCTCATCTACTCATTGTTCTGAATGATAACCTAATATGAAAGTCACCATGGAAATAACTTGCCTTGACATCTCAGGGAAAATTGAAGCAGAGTATGGGGGAACAGTTCTAGGAAATTCAAAATTCTCAGGAAAAAAAGCATTCAAAGATATGGGCTCGTTGGGAGAAGGTAATATTTTAGTATATTTCCATGAGCACATCAATTAAAAATGGTTTTAAATAGCCTTGGGTATTTGTTTTTAGGATTTGATAAATAACTTATGGGGTAATTGAGAACAGGACTTCATTGTTATGAGAAATTACAACTTTCTAGCTATGGAGGTACCTAAGATGACATCAAGTAACTAAATCTAGAAAAATATGATTCTGGGAAAGATAAATAGTGGCAAACCTGATTCTCAAATGCTTCGATCATCATTGTTGTCAAAGAACTTTTGATTTTCCCAATTTTGAAGCTCATATAAATCGAAATTGCATTGAGTTTCTGCTATCTTGTACTGGGTGTCGACCAAAGGGGGCCTATCTAAATCAGGCACAAGAGGTGACATGGGATCCTAATCATCCTTCTTTCTCTTTCCTTTGTGCGAATAAATATTTTATTCTAAAAGGAAACTTGAAGAAAATTGTGTTACGAGATCATTCTTTGATCAGTTGCAGAAGGAGAAAGCTTTGTAGAGGGCACTCATGGCGAACTTGAAATTCTTTGGTATGAACCTGTGTGAATGAAAAAACTAGAAAAAGAGATAATGTGGGCTTGAAAAGGGGTTTTGAAATGGGAATTGAGGGGGATTAATGGAATTTTTACCATTTTGGAGTGTATCATTAACTAAAATTCATATGTTGGTGAGGAAAATTTAATGGCCAACATTTGTATGACTGTTGGCGAGAGATTTGAAAGGTAACATTCATGTGACGTGGAGGAAGAGAAATGCAGATGATGGGATGGGCGATGGGTGGTGTGGTGAGGAAGGAGCGGGAGAACGGGTGGAAATTACATTGGAAGGTGGTTTTCAGGGGGGTGGAGTGGTAAGCGGTAAAGGGAGGAGACCCCTCGAAAACAATATGGATGTGCCACGTTACCTCAGGTGGTTTCATTATAAGCCACATCTTCCCCCCCCCCCCCCCCCACTTCCATTAAGTTTCGAAAGCTCGGGGGGTGGGTCCGAACATCATCCCCCCCCCCCCTCCCGCCCCCTCGTTGATCTAGGTGGGGACGATCTCGACCATCTAAAATTACAAACATTTTATTCACAAATGACAAAATGTCATATCTTTTTATTTCAAACATTTTTTTGAAAAATAAAATTTAATCTATTTCAACGAAATTTGAACTAGTGTGCCTCTTTGGGGACTTTATTATAAAAAAACAATAAAAATAAATAAATAAATATATATATGTATATATTATTCTTTTTATTCTCCTTTTTTTAATTTTTCTATCAATTTTCTCTCTCTATTTTTTCTTTTAAACAAAAAAACTTAAAATGAAAAAATATTTACAACATCCCACTAGGATAAATTACTAGATAATCATACCTTGATAACTATTTATATCATATCCTAAGAGTGGCTCCAATGGGGATGGCATCCTCCTTGTGAGGTTCCAATAATACCATATATTAGTAGCCTTCTCCATTGGGCATTTATTTGGCCCGTCATTAGCTGAAACTGACCTTATTGGCTGAAAAATAATTACATATGGTAGAAGTGATAAACTCTTAGCTAAACTGAGAGGGGGGGGGGGTGTTGAATCATTTTAGTACATTCATGGACATTTAAAACTCTTTTCATTCAAATCAATTACACCTTCATAAGAAACTTAATACATAATGAATCAACAAACTTAATGTGTGTAGAGCAAGTAATTAAGAAGATTAAAACATCACATCAACACGTAATCATCAAGCACATAGACATTATATATAAGTGGAAACCCATAAGGGATAAAACCACATCTTATTATTGTTTTGATGCAAAGGCAAGCTCCAACTCCCTCTTAGCACTGATTTTTTGTAGGATCCAAACTACAAGAGGCTACTACCTCAAATTATGCAAGCTACAACTTGCAAGGAAGCTCTAACCCCCATCTATTATATGTAGGCTACAACCCACAGGAGGCTCCTACCTCAGCCAGCTCCAAATAGACATCTATCAAGCTACAAATTGAAACGGAAGCACCAACTCCCATCTATTTTTCTGTAGGCTACAACCCATAGGAGGCTCCTACCTCAACCAGCTCCAACTAGACATCTATCAAGCTACAACTTGAAACGGAAGCACCAACTCCCATGTATTTTTCTGCAGGCTACAACCCACAGGAGGCTCCTACCTCAACCACCTACAATTGGACAATCTATCAAGATACAACTTGATATGGAAGCACTAACTCCCTCCCACTACAATAAAATCACATGCTGATTTACCTGGATATCAGTTCTGTTTTACTCCTTCTTCACTATTGCCTTTTTAGCCTTCATAACTGCTTCATATCAGCTCCTGATATGCACAGCATCTCTATCAATCCTCTCTTATTCTTTCACTCTCCAACCGTCTGCATCTTTCTTATATTCTTCTGTCTCTTCCATTATTCAACTTTCTAACAATCTTCAACTCTCTTCAATTCTGCTACACTCTCTCTCTCTCTCTCTCTCTGTTTTCGAACGTTTTGAACATGGATATTACCTATTTTATACAGACAAATTCATGGCATTTTGCATTCCACATGGAATATGAAGTGAATAGGCACGACTCTTGCCTTTCACCCGCTCCTTTCCTCAGTTAGCATATTCCGAATGTTACAACAATATATACAATCATTACAGTATCAAATTGGAGTTTTTCTTTGCCTACGGAGACTTGCCTTTGCATCACAAACAATATAAAAATAAATAATACATTTCAAATTACAATCAATTATTTACTCAACCCATCAGTTTCTTTGTTTTGATGTGCATTTTTCCTCTTCTTCTTGTTGTCTTTGTGTCTTTTCTGCTTCTGCCATTATATTCCACCTTTGCTGCATAACTGCCCCTTTTAGCCCGACTCTTCTTCTGCATTCAGCCCCTTCGGTAGCTTTACTGCCATAACACTATTCTTCCCGAGCTCCTGGTCCTTTGATTTGCGTTCAGATCATTTCTTTGTGACCTGTTGGATATGGCCCACATACAAATCCCTTTATACACATGACAGATTACAAATCCGAGCTTTAATAAACATACATACGTTTATCAATCGAAAATGCACACACACACACACACACACACACACATATATATATATATATAGATATATATATAACATACATACGATTAGCAATCAACAGTGTAAAATTTATAATATGGCGCATATAACATACACAGACCAAGGGCTATTGGGTCCCACAGTACTTGACCAATCATATCTCATTGCAAATGATTGCCCATAGGTTTCCCACTCTACCATTAGTGATAAACCTTAAACCATGCGATCTGCGCTCAAGCGTGGTGCTACCACATGGAATACCTTCATCGCATCGCGTCACTTGATCCTTATCGCATCACAACCAAAACAACATACCTTGCAAAGTATTCGAAGCTAAACCATATTTCTTGTGGGATGCGATGTTGCATAAGGTCAACACGTGTCCCTCCATTTCGCATCGCAAAAAATTTAACTTAACTTTTGATCGCCTTCCTACTATCCCTTAAGCGCTGCGATGTGCAGTCTCGCGATTCATCATCCGCTGTTGATCTTCCCCCAAATCTAATGGTCCTCATCTAATCGCACTTTGCACTTTATAAGATTTACTTTGTGGTTATACTCTATTTCTTGCGATCTGTGATGTTGCACCGTGCCAACACGTGTCTTCTCCATTTCGCATCACAAATAATTTAACTTACCATGTGATGCCTTAATGCTAAAATCTTAAATGTTGCAATTTTCAAAATCACTCCTAATGCAATTCGATCTCCGCCGTCCATCTCTCGCCTTCAATTTTTAGATCTAATCTTGACCATTCGTTCACCTCCCTTGGAATTCTTCAAATAATTCTATGCCTTAGTCGATTTTTTGTTTGTTTACACTTTCCCTCTCTGTAACTCTAGTTTCTGCACGTTGTTCCTCCTATGCGCGTGTTTGTTAATTAATTTCATCCTGAGTTATCACACTCGACATCTACTAATTAAAGCCCTCTCTTTCTCTCGGTTCTCGCCTCTCTCTCTTGGCTTAATCATGTTTTTGTAAGATCTGTGGTCCTCGCTCTGTCTGGAAAATCCAAATGCCTACATCTGTCTCTGCTCCATTCGTTGCCTCTATTGTCTCGGCTGCTTCTCTGCTACGTTTGCTACCTCTGTGGTAGTCATTGCATCTCTGCTATTTCTGCTTCTTTGCTGCCTTTGCTACATTCTTAGCTTCATTCGCTGCCTCAGCTGCATTCGTTGCCTCTCTACATTCACTACCTCTTTGCTTTTGCTGCCTCTCTTTCTTTGTTGTATCTCTGTTGCCTTTGGTAGTCATTGCATCTCTGCTATTTCTTCTTCTTTGTTGCCTTGCTTCTTTTGGTGCCTTCTTAGCTAGATTCCCTACCTCTACTGCATTCGTTTCCTCTCTACATTCACTGCCTCTTTGCTTTTGGTTATACTTCTACTGCTTCTCCTTTTCCTCTCTACTCCTCTGCCATCAATGATGATTCTAGTGTAAATCCTTTCTGATCCTTTGCAATCAATGAAAATATTTCCAACATTATCCCCCTTTAGCATTGATGGAAACACATCCACCAATACTCTTATACTTCCTCCAGGACTTCCTCCCCCTTTCATTCAGAGAAGTGTGTTTCTTTCTCTACTTGCTTCTCAGAAGAGCCTTTCTTCTTCTACTTACTTTTCCTCCCTATTTGAAATCAATGGCAAAGGGTTGCACATCTCCTAGTGTAGATTCTATCTTTGCATTTCCTCTCTCTGGGTTGTGTTCAGGCCTTCTTCTTTTGACTTCATACCTTGTTGCTCAAGACTGGTGTACAAGAGTTGTTGGGAGAACACTTTTGAGAATCATTGAACTTGTATATACATAGTAAGCTGATACCATCCCAAAGCACAGACTCCTTGCACTTGTTTACAGCTGAAAGTGATGATAAGGAAACTTCATAGAACAAACTTATATAATCAGACTTATATGATCAAAGATGCATCATCAGAACAATACTAAAATACTGAGAATGCTCCATATGACATATAAATTCTGCTCCAAATATACTTCAGTACATATTGTGATCTTCATTTGACATACAAATCTATAGTACACATTTATTCAAATATGACGATGCAAATATATCTTTTATAGTTGTGGTTCACCTTTACTGCCTATTGGTGGTGATATGAGCTAGGTTGCTGACAGGGATATTACACTTAATAGCTTAAAGGTCCTTGTTACTGATGTGAACAATGAATCAAACCAAAGCTTACAACTTATTGTGAGATTAGACAATATCTTTCAATCTAAGAGACCAAATGACTTTACTGCTTGTTTCTCCTTGTTTCTTTACAAATCATGTTCTTGCTGGCTTCTACTTCTGTAGGAATCTTTTGAGCTGCTTCCATTATAGCTTTTACAAAAATGATATTCTTGTTATCTTCTACCTTGGACTTATTGGTTTCTCCTTCATAGCCTATCCAAATATTTATGAGAGGACATATTTGAGAATTTATTATTTTTTCCAACTGTTCAGAGATTTTCATTCGTGGAGTGTTTATGGATAACTCCCTTTGGGAATTTTCTAGTTTCTTTCTCAGGCCTACTACTTCTTCTTCCAATTTCTTTTGCTCCTAATGTTTATCTTTAATTTTCTTAATTAGATGTCTTCCACCTGCCTAGCTTCTTCAAGTTATACTTTCAACTAAATGAGGTTTTCCGAATCAGGTTCTTCCTTTACATATTTCAAGAGAATGTCTTTTTCTTTTCTACACTTGAGTCTAAGTCTGTCTATTTCCTCCAGGGTACTCCTTATCTCCCCCTCAAGATCTACCTCACCTTCTTCCTCATCTTCCAGAAGGAATCATTCAGGCTCTTCCTTGGCCATCAACACAAATTCATAGGTTCCTTCTTCATTTGAGGATTCATTTGAGCTTTCAATTGCACTACTATCTTGCTGAGCATAAAATGATTTTCTATTGACTCTCTTCCCTTTCTTCCATTTATTTATTTTTTCTTTCTATGTCTCTTGTGGTTGGTTCTATGTTTTCTTATGAGGACATTTACATGCATAGTGCCCCACTCTTCCACAATTAAAGCACTTAAATGGAAGTTTACCTTTTTATTTACTCGTGCCTTTATCCAATCTTCTGACGAATTTGGCCTCTTCTTCATCTGAGCATGAACATGTATCTTCCTTATCTTTCATGCACTTGTCTACCTTAAAGGTTGCCTCCCTCAAATTTGACTTCCCTTGTGCAAGTATCATCTCATAAGCTGTTAAGTTTCCAAGGAATTGGTTTGTGGTCAATCTTTCCCAATTTGATGTTTCTTCCTGAATGGTAAATATCTTAATATCTTTTGCACAATTACAAATTCCTTAATGGGTTCTCCTAGAGCTTTCATGTTATTCACAATTTCTGCAACCTTTAAGAAGAAATTTTCTATATCTTCATCTTCATTCATTTTTACATTTTCAAATTGAGCTCTATAGGTTTGTAGCTTGTCCATCTTCACCTTTTTATCTCCCTCATGGATAATTTCTAATGTATCCCAAATTTCTTTAGCAGTCACATTGGGCATTACCTTGATAAATTCAGACTCACACAGACTGCTCAAAAGTGCATTCATGGATTTTGCATTGGCTATGAAATTTTGTTTGGCATATTTTTCTGTGTCAGTATCCTTTGGAGCATATCCTTCTTCCATAGTAGCCCAAACTTCTATTCCTATAGACACTATGTATGTCCCCATTATTATTTTCCAAAAATCATAGTTTGTACCAGTAAAAAAAGGGGCTTTATTTGTTGAGCATCCTTCTAGGCTAGCCATCTTGGGGACCTATGATCCCCTTCCAGTTGTTAAACTGATACAGAAGGAATTGGCTCTGATACCAATTAATGAACTATTAGCTAAACTAAGAGGGTGGGTGAATCAGTTTAGTACATTCATGGACATTTAAAACTCTTTTCATTCAACTCAATTACACCTTCAGTTCATAAACAACTTAATACATAACGAATCAACAAACTTAATGTGTGTAGAGAAAGTAATTAAGAAAATTAAAACATCACATCAACACATAATCATCAAGCACATAGACAACAGATATAAGTGGAAACTCATAAGGGAGAAAAAAAAATCTTATTATTGTTGTGATGCAAAGGCAAGCTCCAACTCCCTCTCACCACAAATTTTTTGTAGGCTCCAACCTACAGGAGGCTAATACCTCAAATGCTGCAAGCTACAACTTGCAAGGAAGCTCCAACTACCATCTATTTTCTGCAGGCTACAACCCACAGGAGGATCCTACCTCAACCAACTCCAACTAGACATCTATCAAGCTACAACTTGAAACGGAAGCACCAACTCCCATGTATTTTTCTGCAGGCTACAACCCATAGGAGGCTCCTACCTCAACCAGCTCCAACTAGACATATATCAAGCTACAACTTGAAATGGAAGCACCAACTCCCATGTATTTTTCTGCAGGCTACAACCCACAAGAGGCTCCTACCTCAACCAGTTACAACTGGACATATATCAAGCTATAACTTGATATGGAAGCACCAACTCCCTCACACTATAATAAAATAATATGGTGATTTACCTGAATATCAGCTCTGTTTTACTCCTTCTTCACTGCTACCTTTTCAGCCTTCATATCTGCTTCATATCAACTCCTGATATGTACAACATCTCTATCAGTCCTCTCTTGTTATTTCACTCTCCAACCATCTGCAGCTTTCTTATATCCTTCTGCTCTCTTCCATTCTGCAGCTTTCTAACAATCTTCAACTCTCTTCAATTCTACTACTACTCTCTCTCTCTCTCTCTCTCTCTCTCTCTCTCTCTCTCTCTCTCTCTCTATGTTTTCGTAACATTTTGCACATGGATATTACCTATTTTAGACAGATAACTTCATGTTTTTTTTCATTCTATAGGGAATATGAAGGAACAGGCATGACTCTTTCCTTTCACCCATTCATTTCCTCACTCAGCATATTCTGAATGTTACAACAATATATACAATCATTACAGTATCAAATTGGAGTTTTTTGTTGCCTACGGAGACTTGCCTTTGCATCACAAACAATATAAAAATAAATAATACATTTTCAGTTCCAATCAATTATTTACTCAGCCCATCAGTTTCTTTGCTTTGTTGTGCGTTTTTCCTCTTCTGCTTGTTGTTTTGTGTCTTTTCTACTTCTGTCATTATATTCCACCTTTGCTGCATAAATGCCCCTTTTAGCCAAACTCTTCTTCCATGTTTAGCCCCTTTGTTAGCTTTACTTCCATAACACTATTCTGCCCAAGTTCCTGGTCCTTTTATTTGCGTTCAGATCATTTCTTTGTGACCTGTGGGATATGGCCACATACAACTCCCTTTATACACGCGACGGATTACAAATTCAAGCTTTAATCAACATACATATGTTTATTGATCAACATCGCATATATATATATATATAACATACATATGATTAGAAATCAACATTGTAAACTTTATAATATGGCGGATATAACATACACGAAATAAGGGATATTGGGTCCCACAGTGCTTGACCAATCATATCTCATCTCAAATGCTTGCCCGTAGGTTTCCCACTCTACCAATAGTGATAAAACTTAAACCATGCAATCTGCGATCTATGCTCGAGTGTGGTGCTTCCACGTGGACTCCCTTCATCGCATCGCGTCACTTGATCCTTACCGCATCGCAACCAAAACAACATACCTTGCGAGGTATTCAAATTTAAACCCTATTTCTTGTGGGATGCGATGTTCCGCAAGGTCAACACATGTCCCTCCATTTCGCATCGCAAACAATTTAACTTAACTTTCAGTTGCCTTCCTGCTATCCCTTAAGCGCTACGATGTGCGGTCTTGCGATTCGTCGTCCGCTGTTGATCTACCCCCAGATCTAACGTCCTCATATGATCACACTTCACACTTTATAAGATTTAATTTGTGGTTATACTCTATTTCTTGCGATATGCAATGTTGCACCATGCCAACACGTGTCTTCTTCATTTTGCATCACAAATACTTTAACTTACCATGCGATGCCTTAATGTTAAGCTCTTAAATGTTGTGATTTACGAAATCACTCCTGATGCAATTTGATCTTTGTTTTCCATCTCTCCCCTTCACTTTTGCGATCTAATCCTGACTGCCCATTTGCCTCCCTTGGAATTCTTCAAATAATTCTCTTCCTTAGTCGATTTTTCGTTTGTTTACACCATCCCGCTCTGTAAATCCGATTTCTACACGTTTTTCCTCCTGTGCTTGTCTTTGTTAATGAATGTCATCCTGAGTTATCACACTCGACATCTACTGATTAAAGCCCTCCCTTTCTCTCGACTCTCGCCTCTCTCTCTTGGCTTGATCATATTTGTGTAAGATCTCTGGTCCTCGCCGTGTTTGGAAAATTTGAATGCCTTCATCTGTCTCTGCCTCTTTTTTTTCTTTGCTCCATTCGTTGCCTCCGTTGTCTCGGATGCTTCTCTATTGTGTTTTTTTCCTCTGCAGTAATTGATGCATCTCTGCTATTTCTCCTTCTTTGCTGCCTTTGTTTCCTTGCTACCTTTTTTTCCTTCTTAGCTGCATTCGTTGTCTCTCTACATTCGCTACCTCTTTGCTTTTTCTACTTCTCTGTCTTTGTTGTATATCTGCTGCCTTTGGTAATCATTACATCTCTACTACCTTTTCTTAGTTGTTGACTTTGTTTCCTTGATGCCTGTGTTGCCTTCTTAGCTGCATTCGCTACCTTTGCTACATTCACTGCCTCTCTGGTTTTGGTTATACTTCTATTACTGCTCCTTTGCCTCTCTGCTCCTTTTCCATCAACGATAATTATGGTGTAACTCCTTTCTGATCCGTTGTCATAAATGACAATATTTCCAACAAGAAGGCCATTTGAAAATTACGACCTTCACTCCATGAAAAATTTTAGGGGCTAATATTCGCAAGTGGGCTAATTTTCCATGGGTTTTCCATTAAAAAGATTCATCAATTTCCATTTTTTATAAAAATGATTCGCCAAAATTTTATAATATATAATTATTTTACCTTAAAAATCACCAACATTATACAAAGACTATATATATAATCATCATATATTTGAACAATTTTCCAAATATATCAATAAACATTTTATAGTTTGCATATTAGGGACTAGTGAGATTCACCAATGTTTTTAAACTTCAAGATAATTTTCCATCCTTAAAATCTTCCCTGCTTCACTCTGGGGTTCAATTTTTGATGGTAGCCACCCTCACCTGCAGTATCTAAAAATAAAATGGTATATGCAATGATGTTTTGAGACACTAGCTACACTTTAAGAAAAATAATGTTTGAGAAATCTGCCATTTACAGGCCCTCCGACAAGTAATTCCCCTATTAGATGCTTCAGCAAAAATGCATTGGTACCAGGAAAGCTTCAATCTTTTAAGGCCCTTTCCATAAACTTTCAAACTTTCCATGCATTCCTTTTTCCTCATTTCTGGCATCCCATTTCAACACGAGATCATTAAGCTGAAAATCATATGCTTTCACTCTCTTGTCATGAATCCTTTTTATTTTTTCCTAAATTATCTGTGTGTTGTTGTAAACTTCTTCTCTAGTCTGTTGCAAATGTACCATTTTATTCATCCTTCTTTTCACATCATTTGATTCAACCTCTAATTCCTGCAATATTTTCAACACTAGAATTCCTAGGGAGGTAGGGAAAACTACATCAACTCCATAAGCAAGTTGGAAAGGTGTCATTCCAATTGTTTTCTTAGTGTGTACCCTATCATCCCATAGAGAATTTATCAACTTTTTGTGCCAAGATTTCTTATTCCCCTATAACAACTTCTTTATTATGTTCACCAAACTCTTATTAGAATATTTTTCTAGTCCATTTCCTTGAGGATAATAGGTAGTAGAGTGTCCTAGAACTATATGATACTTGTTACTGAAATCTACCATCTTTTTAGATTTAAAAGAAACAACATTATCAATGATGATTTTGTGAGAAAAACCAAATATAAACATAATATTACCTTCCATGAATTGAATAATCACTGAGTCTCTGGCTTGCCTAGTTGGAACTACTTCTATCCATTTTGTGAAGTAATCTATGGATTCCGGAATCCACTTGTATTGTATTGAAGAACAAGGGTGAATATATCCAATAAAATCCAAACCCCACTGCTGAAAAACGTACTTCAACTGAAATGAGCTTTAAATGAAAGGGTAAGAGTTTATTCTTTCCTTCAAAAATCTGACACTGATGAAAATTAGAAACCCTTCTGTGTACATCAGCAAACATAGTAGGCCAGTAAAAACCAACTCTCAAGATTTCATTTGTTGTATTCTTCCACAAATTATTCCCTCCACAGTAACCTTTATAAAATTCTTCCAACATCTTGTCAACTTCATCTTCTAACAAACAATTTGATAAAATCCCTCCATCATCCTTCCAAAATAAAGCTCAATCCAAAATGAAGAATTTGATATCCTTTAATTTAATAAATATTGCTTTAGTCTTGGTCATACATGGTGGAGCTTGTAAATTCTGTAAAACATACACAATGTATGTATACCAAGGGGAAGTAACAAAACTTTTAGGTACCTGTTGGATAGATTCTTCGTTGCCATCTAGAGTAGCAATAAAATTTATGTCTAATGCATGCAAATTTGATTATGCCATCAACTTGGCCAATGCATGACCCTTAATAATATTTGTAGGCTTAATCTCAATATCATATTCTAAAATTACAACTATCCACTTTCCTCTCTTTCCTTCTATATCATTTTGAGTACGGATGTCTTTTACTACTGCATTGGGACCAAAAGCAATTATATGAGAATGCAATATATATACTATGAAATATTTCAAGGATTTTACCAAGGAAAAAGCTTGATTTTCCATAACATTATATTTAAAAGAAACATCTCTTCATCCTCTACTGAAAAAGGCTATGGGTTACTCATATCCCTCCTTGTTTTTTTGCATCAACACTGCTGCATTAGTGTGCTCTGAAGCAAAAGAAAAAATAATGAAGTCTTTAGTGTAATCAGGACTGGTTAAAACAAGAGCGTGTGTCAAGCTTGACTTTACTTCACTAAATGATATTTTTTCTTCAGTGTTCCATTTTATTTCACTATCCTTTCTCAACATATTAGTAATAGCTCTCAAAATTTCAACCAACTTTGGAATAAACCTTCTTAGAAAATTAAGTCTACCAAGGAAGGATTGCACTTCCTTTTTGTTTCTTGGGATGTAAACCTTTTGTATAGCTTCAATTATACTTGGATAAATTGGATGCCATATTTGGAAATAATATGACCTAGTAGTTTACATTCTTTAGGCCCAAATAGAGATTTTTTGGGATTCAACTAAATACCATATTGTTTGCACTTTTCAAAAACAATTTTTAAGTGTTGTAGATGATCTTCAATAAACTTAGAAAATATTGTTATATCATCAAGGTAAATTACAATGAACCTATCCTTCTCATCTGCAAAATCAATGTCCATTTCTCTCTGAAATGTTGCCCCTTCATTCATATGTCCAAAAGGAATCTTTACATACATAAATGTTCCCCATGGTGTTGTGAAGGTTGTTTTTTCTCGATCATCTAGATGCACTAAAACCTGTTTGCACCATGACAAATGATCAAGAAATTAATTTTTTCTGGAACCAACTACTCATTGTAAAATATGGTCCATCTTTAGCAAGGGGTAGTTGTCTTTGAGGGAAGCTTTGTTAAGGTTATAGAGTCTACACATAACCTTATTTCTCCATTTTTATTCCTTACTAGTACTAGATTGTATAACCATCTAGAAAATCTTAGAGGCACAATAATTTTAGCAACAAAAATATTTTTCATCTCTTTCTCAATTAAGGGAAATAAAACAGGATTTACTCTCCTCAGTTTTTTCTTGAAAGGCTTATGTTCTTCTCTAAGAGGAATAGTATAATGAATAATACATTTATCATAGACCTTTAGATCCTCATATCCCATTGAAAAAACATCATAATATTCTTTCAGAAATTCTATGTATTTTTGTTTTTCTTCTGGAGGTAAAGACTTAGAAAGTTGTACAATATTTGGTTTTTCTTTAGTTCCTATATTGCAGTCCTCAACTTCATATCCACTTTGATATATTTTGGGCTTGTGATCCACATCATTAAAATCAAACAAATCCTCTAATGGAACGAAACCTCTGGGAATGACAATATCCTTTAACTTCATAATTTCAAGATCTTTTTCATTTTTATTAGAGTCTACATTGATCTGATTAAGTTGAGTTTCTCCTCCATCATCATCAAGGCTACTCTCCCCATTAATATGGAGATTTTCAAACTCTTCCTTTAATTGGAGAAAGTTATCTAGTTATTTGTCATTTTCAAACACTTGCCAAAATCTAATGTTATAAAGGACAGAAGGCTTGTGTTTTACCTCAATTTCAAGCTTTTTGTTGAATCAAAAAGGCATATTACATGTACTTGCTAAATTTTCCAATGCATCAGCAAACACATTATGATCTTCGGGAATCAAGGACAACTCATACTCTGGAAAACACTGCAAGAAATCCAAAACAACATTCTTGTACACCATCATCTACAGAAAATCCATATTCCGTAAACCATCTTCATCATTTTCCATTTCTACTTTAGCATATAACTTTACATCCATTTCCTTGTCTGATTTATTATCCATATATTAAATTTATTATTCTAAGAATATATCATGATGTAAAATGAAGGAATCCATATCTAAGTGTACATAATAGATTGGATAATTACTAGGATTATCCTAGCTTCTTACCATGTATTTCATAAGAGTATCCCTATAAAATCTCCTTTGTTTCCCAAAAACAAGAATGGTTGCATATGTCATGTCCATTTGAAATGTGCCTTACAACTTTTCTCCCAAATAACTTGATGAGAGAATTCCATATTTTGGAGGTATGTCAGCCACAACAACATCCATTACTATACTTTTTGCTAGATTTGAACAAGGGTCACACGCAAGTCCTTAATAAAAACCTAAACACCTCACCCTACTTGATTCAAAAGAGAAAAGGTATTTATATGGTCTCGTTATATCTGATCCAAGTTTATCCATAATAACCTTTGGCATGAGATTATGTGAAGCTCTTGAATCCAACATGGTGTTGTGCAAAATGAAATCGTGTATGTTAATATTAACATAAAATGGAGGCACATTACCATCTTGCAAAATTCTTTCAACTTCTAGCCCAATCAACAATCTAGGCTGGTCATCACTTATATTTACAGTATTTATTCCTTCTTCTATCTTTAATAACTTTATAATTCGATTTATATATACATCCTTTTTCATTAACTCGGTCAGTGGAACATAAATTTTCACCTTGGAAAACTCATTTTCAATATTAATAGAAGATTTATCTTTTTCTACCTGTTTCACATTTGTATCTTGTCTTTGAGGGACTTGCTTTGAAGGATCAACCTTTGCTTGACCTGTAGAAGGAGTATATTTTTCAATCTTCTTAGGAGGATTTGCTACATTTTTTCTATTTATGAGATTATATTATTTATGCACTTCCATAATGGCATTTTGATAACCCTTTTTATAATCTTCAGATTCTGCAAGAATGAATTCTGGTTGTGACAACAAAAACAATTCTTGCTCCTCTTTTGTTAAGGAAATATCATTTTTTCCACATCACCAACAATATTCATCTGATTTTCCTCTTGTTCTTGCATTGTATCATGTTCTTCTTCAACATAATTTTCCTGAAAAGGTGGCCTAATTTTTTTCTGATCTGCGGGGTTTATGGGGTCTCTTTGCTTGATTTGGGGTTGTTTCCTTCTAAATTTTGGATTTCTAATATTTCGACCTCCCTGTGGTTCTCTTGGTGCAATACTATCTGTCAAGGTCATACTCTCCATCATCCTCTCCATAGTTTTAACTAGAGTGTCCAATTTTACATTTGATGATGAAGAAGGTTCTTCTTTAATAGTCACTCATTTCTCAGTTCTTAGCTTAGACTTCTTAGCCAACATATTGGTCTCTACACTAACAGCATTTCTTTGCATCTCCTCTAAGGTATCTATATTCATTTCTCTCAATTCATATGCCATATCTGCATCAAATCCATTTGGATATCGAAGTAAGGCCAACCCAGGAGGAGGTTTTATTTCTGTTGGAATAACATTGTAAAGATTATTGAATCTATCTGAATAATCTTGAATAGATCCCCCTGGGGATATTTTTAAACCTTCATGCTCTACAAGAATCTGAGGTGGATTCCTTTTTACCTCCCAATGATAAAGGAAAACGTTATGAAATTGTTGTAAATTAGCAATAGTGCCTACTGCCAATCCCGTATACCATTTTCTCACTTCACCTGCCAAACTCTGAGAAAAAAACCTTACTTGAACATCATCATCATCAACCTCTTATAGGTTTGAAAAATCACTCATCTTATCAATGTTATGTTGGTATGTAATGGGCACAGTGCCATCAAATTGGGGCATACATTGTGCATAATTTTGTGGCATAGCATTTAGCGGTTGTTGCAAAGCCAAAGGAGCACATCAGGTTGCCATAATTGGAATATGAGGGGCAGATGAAATTACAGTAGAGTCTGATGTTGGTGATAGAAATTTGAGAGAGAGAGAGAGAGAGAGAGAGAGAGAGAGAGAGAGAGATATTGTTCACACAACACAAATCACACACTCATAATATTATTGATCACATCAGCTACAAATATATATAGGATACATAGTCCTGACTTCGAAATAACTCGATCATGACGACAACTCATACTTAGTAAACAATAGATTCTAGACTGAGGCCTAGAGACTCACATTCACAACTACATATTACATGGAAGAATTACTTCCAACACCCTCCCTTAATGCTTACATGGAAAACATTAAAAAATACATATTACAACAACAATATTAATCTTTGCTTGACTGGTCTTCATCAACACTCACATCCACTATGGAATCTTGCAAACACCTATCTTTATTCATCACCACATCTTAGAGTTGTCACTTGACCTCCATTTAAAACATAACCGCTTTAGGCCATCTTTGACACAATTTACAAAATTGACGCTTCTCGACCTCTCCAAGCACGATGGGTCAATCTCAATACTGAACTGTGGAGTAACAGAAAAGGTATGTTTTTACCCTTATATTATCTTGGTAAATCATTTAATTTTATGGATTTGACTTCATTTTGGAAATAATTGGGAAGAAAATATTGTGAAAGTTGAGTAAAATTAATTATTAATGAATTACATGATTTTAGCACAAAAACTAACTTTTGTTTGCCTTTATGTGCAGAAAATTAGAATTGGACAATTGTTGTTCAATTGATGAAACAACAGTGCCAAAGAAATAGAGAAGATTGATTCTTGATTGTGCAGGCTAGCGGAAGATAGGGAGGATCGTGCTAATTTTATAATGGAAATCCGATTGTTAGTTGTGAAATCCTAAGGATCTCCCAATCCTTAGGATTCGTTTCCATCCATTAGTTTTTATATTAGGCTATATAACATTGATGGGTGAAAAGGATTGTAACTTTTATGAACTTCAAACTTTAAAATTTCACTCTTGTTATTGTTATTGTATTAAGAACAGAGCATATAGTGATTTTTTACCTTTATTACTGAGATTAATGAGAAACACTGATTTTTGCTTTTAGTTGTGTTATGAGCTTTTTCAATAGTAACTTGATCTAGAGGCTTTGGGCCCAATCACTAGGAGATATGTTGTTTCTTTGTGCCATAATTATTTCCTTCTTTGACGCAATTAGTGATTACTGTTATTTCATAGAATGAAGTTAATTTGATCGTTGTGTGATGTTATAATTATTCTTTACAATTTACCTTTTTGTCTGAATAGATAATTAGACGTTGTTACTTTTACATTTGAATACTGTTCTTTGATGAATTTCTTAGAATGAAGTTGTGTGTTACACTTAATTTCTATTCTTTCTAATTGATGATATAGGTTGAATGATTCATTACTGTTACTTCCAATTAATGCTTGATTATTGTTCCTTTTTTGTAATTCCTCTTTTCATCAAATTAGTTACTGCAGATTTCAGATAGTATTCTTCTAAGTGTGTTTTCCTTTAATGCATATGTTTGAGCTCATTTTACTTACAAGTCAATTATGATTGGATCTATATTTATGGTTTGAATATGCTTTAATATTTTTTCTTGGAATTGTTTTAGATGATTGAACTTCTAGAATTAGAAATTAATTATCGCAGCGATTGAGTAAAGTTTAGAATCATTTAGTTCTGAAACAAACTCCAATTTCACTGCATAAATAGTGCCAACACTCTTGAAATAAAAATGCGCATCCCAGGTTGATAATTAATGTAGGTATTAATATTGATTTGTACATTCATCTTAGTGCACCAACATTTTGGCAGTGTTGCTGAGGAGAGTGTAAAATGGTGATTTTTTTTAATTGTATTGCTGTGAAGACTTGGGTATTGAAAACAGGAGGTAAGAACCTACATACCAATTGTTAGTGTCATTATTTGCATCCTGCCATCAGTGATCAAAATCATCTTTTCATATCATTTTAGGAGTCCCACTCATAGATTTTTATTCATTCCACTAAGTCATGCAAAAAATTAGTCACTAATGGTAGCCCCAGTTCCAAAAAAATCACTCTTCCTCAGATTTGATTACTTGCTGGCTCATTTTCATACTTTGCTGAATGTACATTAGTCATGAGATTATACCAATTGTTCAGTCATGTCACTGTGAATTTAATTCAGTCAAGGTCTCATTAGGTCTTTAGGGTTTTTTCAAGATTTCATTAGGTTTCTAGGGTTTTTCAAGGGCCAATAAACACATCATTTCCATTGCATAAAGCTAGAAAAGTAAGAGAGTTAACAAAATAACATCTCTTTACCATGTAAAGATTATTTTCAAAGATGTAATTTTGATTCCAAAGTTGTGATTTTCATCCTAAAATGTAATTTGTATTCCAAAAAGATGTAACTTTTATTTTTGTTTTGTAATTTTATGTCATTTAATCTGTAATAAGTACAATGTTCCCAAGCTACACACTCAGATTTCCACATGCCAACAAAGCAAATATCAAAGTGCAAAGAGTTCCTAGTCCATCAAAATGATCAATTGTCAAAGGAAAGAGATCAAAGTCAAAAGGTTTAATTGTGAAGTTTAAAGGTGAATTTGAACATAGAAAAGTGGGTTCCAAAAGCATAAAAATCACAATTCACCAAGTATAAAAGCCCTAAAGACATGAAATACCTCCTCATTTGTCCCCTACACCATTGAGCAACTATCTCCATAGCATGATTTTCAAACTCAGAGAGAAAAATTGGAAGAAAAGTGGCAACACTGCGCTCCTGGACTGGCCGCGCTGCACATAGCCTTCAGGCATTACGCATAGCCTTCAGGCATTGTGTTCCTAGCAGAGGAGGCATTGCACTCCTCCCACAGGTGCTACGCACCTGCCCGATTTTCTTAACAAGCTCCAAAACGAAGTGTCGTCGCTCTAAACCTTCAGCATTGGTTGCCTTCGCCCTCCAGCAAGTAAGTAACATCTAAATTGCTATCTCCTAGCATTCCTCAAATCAAATTTTCATGGTTTTTGAATGTTCTATACAAATTTGGTGTCTTATTTTTTATAAACCCTAGTTCCATTCCTAATTTTCAATTACACTTCCTAAGACTTCCACTACCCTTCCCACATTACAATTAACCTTTCCCAACCCCTATTTCACTATATCCCTTTCTCAAAATCTCTTTAGCCCCTAAACCCTAAGACCTAGGTATTTCAATTTCCTAGGCTCCCAAATCCCCATACCTGCAATAAAATTCCTATTCCCAAATCCCCACAATATTTCTACTCCCTGTCACCTCCCTCAATTTAACAATCCCTTCCCCCATCTCCCTAATTTTTTCCATCCCATTCCCCACTCCCTAAACCTACATTTCACTCCTAATTAATCTCCCTAGGGTTTCTAGCCAAGACACTATGGAAGAAGAAAATAGAGAATTCAGTGAGGAATAAAAAAGGGAAGAAGGAGACCACACAAGGGAGGGAGGATCCTCAAAATTTAGCCTACAAGCACCAAAGAACTCATGACCTCTCCCATGGCTGTGACAATTTTCAAGAATATAGGATGCTTTGAATTTTGTGAAAAAATACAAAGGGTCCAACATCACCCTGTTTTGAGCAGCCTTTTCATCTCTAATATTCAAGACAACCAGGTAACCCTTGCTGGTGTCACTTTCACAATATCCACAACCATAATAGCAGATGCCACTGGAATTCCAAATGTTGGTGAAAAGTGGTACAAGGAAAAATACTTGGAGAATCATTACTATGAGACATACATCAAGCCAAGGTACAAGAATGAAGGAAAGATGGTCTTTCCTTTCTCCTACCTCCTGGATAGGTATGCCCCCATGATGAAAATCATCATGAAGTACTTTTATTGGGAAGGAAGGTTCTCTAGACTCTACACCTACCATATTAGGTTATTAATGCATTTCACAAGGGTCAAAATGCTCAACATACCTTATTATCTCTTCAAGAACATTGACAAAATGGCATACATTGTTCAAAAGAGAGATTATGACCACCAGATGAAAAGTATTTTTCACCACTCTCATCAAGATTATTGTCCTCCATCACCTCAATCAATTGAAAATCTCATGGGACACTTTCATAGCTAATGACATCTTTATTTCTCCGCCAATTCAACATGCTCAAGCTATGCCTCCACCATCTCATCCTTCCACATCCATTCCTCCATCTCAGCCCACAATAGCTACTTCTTTATCAGCTCAATATAATTCACCCATTTCACCACCATCATCACTATTTCACACTCAGATTGGGTCATCTAGCATGGCTAAGATCAGTGAGCTTCAAATGACCAAAGTGGCTGAGATAAAGACATTTGCAAAAACATATCAGAGAGGTCATAAGCAAGTGTTTTCTCCACAAATTGTGGAAGGGGCCTTGCCTTATTCATTGGCAAAGTAGGTAGACAAAGGAAAGAAAAAGATGACAGAGGAAGATATTTAGGAAGAGATTAGGCATGAGGAGGGAAATCTTCATGAGATAGAAATGGAGTTTGAACTTGTTGATTTGGATCAGCAAGATGATTTTGAGATCACTAGCATAGTCATCAAGGAAAAAGAAGCTAGGGTTAGAGAGCTACAACTTATCTTGATAGATCTAAATTTGTCAATACCTTTCTTGAGCAGGAGAACCAGTAGCTAAAGACCAAACACTTCATTGATGAAGTGAAATTCATAAAATCTCAAAGAGAGGAAGAAAAAGATAAATTATTGCTTGAAGAGACACTAGAAAAATATGGTGTGAACTAGAAAGGCAGAAAGAAAGAGAACTAGCAGATGAGGTCACTCTTAATGATAAATTTGCAATTGTGATCAATAAGAATAAATAAGGTTGGCTTCATACAATAAATTACCACCTTGAGAAGTTGTTGAAAAAGGCCAAGAAAGACAATGATATTCAGATAAGGATGGAAAAGTACTATGCCAAGAGAAACAAAATTGCAAGGTCAAAACTTAAAGAATCCAATGCCAAAATTGAAACCTTAACCATGCAAGAAGATAAAATAAGGCTTGATATCCTTGCTAAAGCCTCATTCCATGCCTAACCCTCATCATCAGCCACCATTCAGCAAATTTTGGCAAGTTTTGATACACTTTAGCAATTTTTTGATGTTTTTGTGCATTCCTGGACAGTCATGCGACAGTACTGTCATGAGCGCAACGCCCTAGGTGATGCGCTTATATTTGAGGCATATTTTGGTAAAAAGGAGAATATCATTGGATTCAAAGCAGAGAAAACATGCAAGTAAACCACTTTTCTAATGTTTTTTGGTCAAACTGGTTGGTGAGAAAGTAAAAAAACACTTAAAAAATCAGAGTGCTGCATCATTTTTCACCTTGGCGTTGTGCTCATGAGCAGTCTTGGGAGAATAAATTTTTGAGAGGTCAAATTAAGTCAAATTTTCAAACCAAGCACATATATATAAATTAGATTGGATAAGATTTTCAATGAGCTATACTGAGCTCAGTTTGGACACCTGAAACCCATCCAAAACTCAACTGCAAGATGGAGGGTGCTCCTGACACTAGTGTTGCGCACCTGACACTGGCGTTGCATTCCTTACCAGTGTATGATTTTTCTGATTTTTCTCTGCAATTTTGATTTTCACCTTTATAAATCATGTTTTTACTTATGTAATTGATGGAAGTAAATGTAATTATGGTTTTTTTACACTTACCTAGGGCAAATACATTAGGTGAAAAGTTTTGATGACATGTAATGAATTAGTTTGCAAAAAGTGAGGGATGAGTCAATTTGACCTCCCTACACTCTAGGTATTCAGCTCAGTTTTTGGTGGAACACCTCCTCAACTTGGGAATTCGACTCCTGAGGTTGAGAGAGGTTGTTTGAGGTCTACATCATGTACTTTTTTACTCATTTCACAGGTTGGATGTTGGTGCATTGATCAGAGACTCTAGTGCAATATATTTGGCATGAAATTAATGAAAAGGTTGAAGCTATTTCTTTGGGATACCTGTGGTATGGAAATTTAGCATTGTTCTTCTTATGTCTCATTATGTATGAATGTTTTGTTTCAAGATCCATTTCATTTCTATGAAATTCTGGTTTTTAAGTTGATAAATAGAATACATCTCTCATGCTCTGTTTTGGGAAAACCTTCATAGTTTTTCCATCTTCTTCAGTTTAGAAAGAATCCATGCTTAGCCTGCTCTTTCTAGCTCCTTGCCTGTCTGATCCATCCCACTCAAGAAACCCTAAATTGTTAGGTTTTCTATCTACCTTGCCCCATTGAATCTCTGCAATGCTAATATTATTTTCCCTGACCTAGCCTCTTTGACCTAATCCTCATCCAACAACCCAAATCAATCAAATCAAACCCCTATACTTATACCTAGCCTAAAACCCTAATTCATCCAGCCCTCTTGGCTGTGATTTGTGGAGAGATCCCTCTGTGGCTTGGTAGGGCTAGCTACATAGCTAAAATATTGGTATTTGGTTACCTATATTGGGATTTCTTCTTCAGCCTTAGAGATCTGGCGGAGTGATAACACCATCAAGTAAAATTCTTGCTCAAGAGCCCACTTTCAGCAGATACATAGAGGTCAAGTAGGAATAGACTTTTTTTTATGAATGACTAGGAAGAAAAAGGTACGAATATATCTAAATCCATCACCTATATACACTAAAATCAAGGGATCGTTGACCCTTGGAAGATCTACCTTTATAGACGAAATCATAAGAAAAGTAGAATCTCAGGTGTCAGTAGGACCCAAGACCACATCTGGAAAAATCCATAACATAATCCCTCAAGTAGTAGGCTCACCATCTGTAGCTCATGCCGAGATCCATAGTAAAAATGAAGGGTTTGAACAGAGCTTTCAGGTTACAGATAATTTGCATTCGTAATATGAAAAAAGGAGAGGCAGAAACTAGTTGTGTTGTAAGAATAGAGCTACAAACACCAGAAGCTAGATCTCCTAAGATCACGATTTAAGGAAGGATACTCGACATCCCTTATCAAGGTAGTGTCGTAAGACCCTTTCCAAATATAACTACCAATCCTGTCCAAATCAAACTTCCAGACGAAGAGATTCCTAAAGGTTATTGGCACATATTTGACCAGATGGTGCAACAAGATCCTCAGGGACATACATCGATGTTAGAATATCCTATCGTTGACCGAATTGCTAATGCCCCCATGAAATCCATTCCTTTGCAGAGCATCCTTACTTTAAATGGTCTAACCTTAAAAGACCCAAATGCTTTCTTATTAGATTTTGTTGTTTTATGTAGGGGTTATGATTATACCACCGATCCCCATAAATTAAAACTTTTTCCCTTTACATTGAAGGGAGCAACTTTGAAATGGTTTATAGGGCTTGGTGGAGGAACTTTTAACTCTTGGGATCAAATGAAAACTTCTTTTATTACTAAATATCAAGATTAATGTAGGACTAGATATTTGGAAGATGAAATTTTTAAGATGTCTGCAAAAGATGATGAAACTATAAAAGAGTATGTTGAATGGTTTTAATATAATTTACAAAGGTCTCCTTATGTTTCATTATCTAAAGATGTTTTAAAAGTAACCATGATAAAAGGAATGAAATATGAATGGATAGAAATGTTAAATTTAATAGGGAAAGGAGATATTTATCAGGAATATTATGAGGAAATTGTTCAATTTTGTATCAGGTGCTCTCGAGGTAGCACGCACATCAAGCCAATTGGACAAGACACCATTGCCAGAAATAGTATAACTTCTGGTGGGAGTCTGACTCAAATGAAGATCAAAAATCTCTTGGAAGATTTTAAAACCGATATCCTGGGCACTCTCACAACATATTTAGATGTCTTGCATGTCAGGAAGAAGAAAGCTGAAGTAGAACATAATTTAGCCACATTCTACCCACATGGTCGGAAGAAGCATAGTCAGTGGGAGTGTCTATTGGACATGATCCAGACATGTGCTATTTGCACTAAGAATCAGGCCACTGAGCAGTGCCCGTCACTTCCAGGATTAAAATAAATTTTTAAAGAGGCGGAAAAAGGAGCAGAACTAGTGTATTTAATGAACCAGTGTTGGAAAGGAGTAGAACTAGTGTATTTACTAAACCAGTGTTGGAAGTGGCAAACCCGACCCACAGGTACGTCACAATACCCATCTTAGTTATTTTCTTCTTCACCATTTAATCAACAACAAAATTCTGGAATAGCGTAGCAAGGCCAATTACATTTCTCTACCTAGCGGTCCAAACCGCTTCCTATGTATCCCTAGCTGAACCAACCCTTTCTAGGTGCTGGATGGCCAAACTCTCAGTTTTATGCTCCTTTTTGGAAAAAAATAGTTAATAATCCATACCCTTCCTAGTGGCTTGCTTCCACTTCACAAAACCCAAATTGGTCTTCAAACTGGAAGCAACCTCAGGGGATAACCAATTCACCTATGGGGATGGGTCCTCAACCTCAACCTACATTTCCAGCTCCATATCAATTGCAGGAGAATCCTCAGCCTCCTATGCGTCCTCAATTGTCAGCTCAACCAAATCTAAATCCCAATAACAGACCAGTTCAGCTGGTGAAGATTTTTGAAAACTGAGACCTAGAGATAGAACAAGTAGAATGTAACGAACTTAGGCTGAGATCAGGACACATTATTACCTCTGAGGAAAACAAAAATCAGCAAAAAAATTAGTCATAAACACAAGATGTAATCAAGTCTTTGACTATGACCAACACATAAATAAAACTAGGAGAAGACACAGATGAACAAGAAGATTCTGAAAAAATTGTAACTACTTCTCCTCTATTCCCTGAAAGATTAGCAATAGCCAAGCCAATTGTTTGTCCAAAATTTGATATTTTAGGGGAACTCAAAATTTTATGTATTAAAATTCCTCTCGTCCAAGCTATCCAAGATATTCCTATTTATTCTTAGATGATTAAAGAGCTATATGTGAAAAATCCTACAAGGAAACCGAAAACGTCACCAATCGTCCATGTCGTAGGGACCTTATCTGATCTGCTTTTAGGCAGGGAGACACCAGTCAAATATGAAGATCCAGGGAATCCCATAGTTACAGTTCAAATACATGGTCACACTTTTTTTAATACACTAGTCGAATTGGGCGCAACCATTAAATTTTAACTGTTGAAACCTGTGGGTCACTTGGTATTATAGCTCTAGAACTGACCAGTACTTTACTGGAACTTGTTGATCGATTAGTTTTTAAACCAGAGTGAAACTTATAGGACATTATGGTTTCTGTTGACTCATGGGATTACCCAGTGGATTTAATAGTTATCAACCCTAAAATTCGATTGGACCGACACCCTTTAATTCTGGGTCGACCTTGGTTAGCAACAACTGATGGTTATATGTTGTCGTGCGGGTAGAATTACTATTGCAAAAGGAAACGTTATAAAAAATATTGTTTTATATCCTCCTGCTCAACTAAGTGTGTGTATAAATTATAACACAACTTGTATATCTTGGATTCACCTGATCTAACAATGTACTAAAGTTAAATACTGAATCGCTTCTACAAATATTTTGCGGAATTAAAAACAACACAATTTTTATTCACATGAAGCAAAGAAGAATAGATGAAAGCCACAACACCAGATATTCCCGGGGAAAGCTTAATACTCAAAACCCCTCTATCATATATTGTATATTCCACAAGGAATCATGAAACAATTACATACAAAACTCTAATCACAAGAGCTCTTAGTACATCAACCAATTGTCTGACACTGGCGTACAAAAAATTGGGCCAATACACATCCAATTTACTGCCTCGAGATATCCTGCCTTGCTCACGCAGTTCCTGAAGAATGAAATCCTTAATCACAAATAATTTCAACCTTCCTCAACTGCACTTAGTATCATGTGCATCCTATGGTGTTTTAACTACACCTAGGTAGCCTGCTAATTTCACAACTGATAGTTACAATTCCCTTTCACCTTGTCTCAACTGGGTCTCCATTGGAACTAAAATGCATGCAACTAATAATAGTAAATCCTCAGTTGCATGTGATATCACTGATTGTGAATTAAATAATATTTAATTCACTTGATCTCTCACTACTTGTATCTGCAGTTACAACTATCACAAATGACTTTAACTCACATAGCTGGGTTAAACTGATTTACAACTTGCATTAACTAATTCACCACTGCACTTCGAACTTTGTTACAACTAGAATCACTCAGTTACAACTCAAGTCACTCTGCATGTCCCACCAACCAACCTCTTAACTCGAAATGCACTTAGCTAACTGATTTTCCACTTCACTTAACTATTTTCAAGTCCACATTGATAATATATTACAATTTAATGTCCATCTAATATTAAGGGATAATAAAAATAGACATGCATCTATAAATATACATGCACATACATATATAAATTGACATACACCTAAAACTAGCCTGTGTGGGCCCCACCTTAGTGTAGATGCTTAATTTTCACTAGGATCATGGATGTTGTTTCCAGATGCCAATTTCATTGTTTCTTGTTCCAAACTTCAACACTCCCTCTCAACAGGAAAGGAATGTCCTTGCATGCGACATGAAACTCCACGCATGCGACATGCGACTCATGCATGCAACACTTCTCTTGTGTTTCTCACACATGCAACTCTTGCATGCAAAACTTCACTAGTTTTTATTGCACATGCAACCTTTGCATGCAACACTTCCGAAACTGAATAACCTCCAAACAACTGAATCAGTATAATGCATGTCATAAAAGTCTTCTGACTTGCTGCTAGCCACTGCACATGTCTACTAGATCCTCTGAGCTGCCGACACCTGCATCCATGCACTATGCACTAGCTACCAACTCTGATATGTGCTCTAGTATTTGACACTGTCACTTTGATTTCATGTCCTCACGACATCTGACTGCATAAATCCAACTAATCCTGCCACTAATGCTCTATGGGCTCCTAATAACCTAGTTCGATTCATGAGATCCACACCATATCAATGAATCCTGCCCAAAAGTTCTTCTTGGGATTATTCATGCATGTCGCCCCACTTCTCACTTGGTGGTATAACTGCATGCACTCCCTCTGCCCATCTGGCTCAAAATTTCTCTGCACGAGTGGTTACTCCCATTCCATGATCCTCTGCATGTGGTTGCTCCACATCTTGAGGTTCACTCTTACCTTCATGCAAATCCATCTCCCTCTCAAGGGTCAATTTCATGGCTTTCTCACACTTCCCAATGGTAGGAAGCTCTGTAGAAATCGCATCTACATCAAATCTATAGATATTCTTCTACATCTCCAGTTGTGGCTGCTCCACAACCTTCTAAGACTGCTTATCATGCTGCATGTTGAGAGGCTCCCTTTCAACCACCAATTCACTAACCTCTGCTTTGCTCCTAAAAGCTTTGCATGAATCTTGTACCTCAGTGAATTTAGATTCTTGGCTCGCACACATTGTAATTGTCCCGCCGTCGTAAAATTTTCTAACAAAATAGCTGATTTTAAATCAATGATATATCCCTCATCTGAGCTCTGATTCGACTGATTTTTTTTTTAATTAGGTATTTTTTCGCAAGGAATCCAAATATGCTATTTTTTTTTTTTAATTATGCACCAAAATTTTCAGATATTCTCTGCAAACTTGCGCACCCAAATAATTCTTTCTCTCATACCATGTAGAAAATTTATAACACAACTTTGATACCATGAAGAAATTATAACACAACTTGTATGTCTTGGATTCACCCGATCTAACAATGTACTAAAGTTAAATATTGAATCGATTCTTCAAATATTTTGCGGAATTAAAAAAAACACAATTTCCAATCACATGAAGCAAAGAAGAATAGATCAAAACCACAACACCAGATATTCCCGGGGAAAGCTTACCGCTCAAAACCCCTCTATCATATTGTATATTCCACAAGGAATCATGAAACAATTACATACAAAAATTGGCAAATCCCTTAGCCAATTTACTACCTCCAGACAACCTGAATTTCTCATGCAGTTCCGAATGAATGCAATCCTTAATCACAAAGAATTTCAACCTTCCTCATCTACGCTTAGTATCATGGGCATCTTGTCGTGTTTTAACTACACATGGGTAGCCTGCTAATATCACAATTGATAGTTACACTTCTCTTTCACCTTGTCTCAACTGGGTCTCCACTGTAACTGACATGCATTCAGCTAATAATAGTAAATCCTAAGTTGCATGTGAGATCACTGATTGTGAATTAAATAATATTTAATTCACTTGATCTCTCACTACTTGTATCTGCAGTTACAACTAGCACAATTGAATTTAACTCACTTAACTGAGTTAAACTGATTTACAACTTTCATTAACTAATGCACCACTGCACTTTGAACTTTGTTACAACTATAATCACTCAGTTACAACTCAATTCACTCTGCATGTCCCACCAACCAACCTCTTAACTTGAAATTCACTTAGCTAACTGATTTTCCACTTCGCTTAACTATTTTCAAGTCCACATTGAGAATAGATTACAATTTAATGTCCATCTAATATTAAGGGGTAATAAAAATAGACATGCATCTATAAATAGACATGCACATACATCTATAATAGACATACACCTGAAAATAGCATGTTTGGGCCCCACCCTAGTGTAGGTGCTTAATTTTCACTAGGATCATGGATGTTTTTTCTAGATGCCAATTTCATTGTTTCTTGCTACAAACTTCAAAAGTGTGCCCATTTTGAAAACTCATATACATCCACCTACATACCTTGAGTTCAAGAGTTAGACTAAAGATGATGTAATTAATAATTTTATCAATCAATCAGTTACCATGAATAATATAAAATTTCAAATGTTGAAAACAATTCTTGATGAGGAGGCCCACGAAGACTCTTTGAAAGATGTCCATGATCAGCTTATACCAACAATTGTTGTTCATAATAGCAAGCCTATTGAAATTGAACCAGACAAGAGTTTGAACATTAATGACAATCTGGACAACGACCACCAACAAAATCTTATTTAGATTCTGCAAAAATATAAGGAGGATTTTTCCTGGGAATATCGAGACATGAAGGGAGAAAACCTCAATTGTGTGCACACCACATATACACCGAAAAAGATGCTTGTCATATCCGGCAACCTCAACGCAGATTAAACCCACATCTCAGAGATATCATAAAGGAATAATTTCCAAATTTGCTGGACATGATTTTTATTTATCCTATTTCAGATAGTAGGTAGGTATCCTCACTCGTGGTTATTCCCAAAAAGAACGAGAAATGGTGAATTTATGTGGACTACAGAGAACTGAACAAGACCACGCAGAAATACCACTTCCCTCTTCCATTTATTGATTAATTTATTGATACGCTGGCAAGAAAACAATTATTTTATTTTCTTGATGGCTTCAGTGGCTACAACCAGATCCAAATTGCCCCTGAAGATCAAGACAAGACCACATTCACCTGCCCCTGGGGTACGTTTTACTACAGAGTGTTACCTTTTGGTTTATGCAATGCCCTAGCTACATTTTAGAGGGCCATACTCAGCATTTTCACTGATTTGATAAATGAGGGACTCGAAGTCTATATGGATGACTTCACCTTGTATGGGGACGACTTCGAGCAAGCATTACAGAACTTAGAGAAGGTATTGGAATGATGCATTGCTACCAAGCTATGCTTGAGTCATGAGAAATTTCACATGATGATGACCAAAGGTGTGGTTCTAGGACATTACATTTATGTGGATGGAATACAAGTAGACCCAGTGAAAATAGAGGTAATTCTCATTCTACCTACTCCCTGTACTCAAACTAAGGTACATAGCTTCCTGGCATATAAAGGATACTATCGCAGATTTATAGAGAATTTTTCACGAAAAATTGTGTCTTTGTATGCTTTAACAGGAAATGTTGAATTCAAATGGTCTGACAAATGTGACATTGCTTTTACAGATTTGATTAAGTTAGCCTCGATTGCACCAGTATTACGAGGACCAAATTGGGAATTTCCTTTCCATATCTCTTCAAATGCATTAGATACAGCAATAGGCGCCATCCTAGGGCAAGAGGAGGAAAAAAAGCCCTATGTTATCTATTATATCAGTAAAAATCTTACTTCTACTGAACTCAATTATACAGTAACAGAAAAATAATTTTTAGTCATTATTTATACCATAAACAAGTTTAGACATTATATAAAAAGCCGTCAAATCTTTCTATATACTAATCATTCTGCCATTAGATACTTAGCTAATAAACCAATTACTAATGGGTGGGTGACTCATTGGTTGTTAATTTTGAAGGAGTTTTGTATCACCATTAAAGACCGTCCAGGGAAAGAAAACTCAGTTGTGTATTTATTGTCTTGGGTACCAAAGACGAACGATTTGCTACCAGTAGATGATCAGTTTTCGAACAAACATTTTTTTGTTGTAGCAGTTAAAGCACCATGGTATGCAGATGTGGAAAACTATCTAGCAATAGGAAATCTACCAAGGCACCTCACAGCTAAAGAAAGGAAGAATATTGTCCAATGTAGTGCCCAATTTTCTTGTATTGGTGGATACCTTTTTCATACCATTTTGGATATGCAAATATGAATATGCATCCATGAAGATGAATTTTACAACATTCTAAAGGCTTGCCATGACGAACCGTGTGGCGGAAATTTCACAGATCATGGGACCAGACATAAAATATTACAGATGGGCTATTACTGGCCCACTATCTTTAAAAATTCCAAGAATTATGTCCAGGCTTGTGATAGTTTCCAAAGGATGGGTCGTCCTGGTCAATCTGACGAGATGCTGCTACAACCACAATTAGTAATGGAACCTTTTGAATGGTGGGCGTTGTATTTTGTTGGCCCATTCAATCTGCCATCAAACCAAAGATCCTACATACTGGTTGCTACAGACTATGTAACAAAGTGGGTAGAAATAGTAGCCTTTCCAAGAGCTATGGAAGAAACTATAATTAATTTCCTTTTTGAGCTATTTGTGTGGTATGGTTTAGCCAAGGAAGTGATAACAGATGGAGGGCCACAGTTTGTATGACATAATATTATAGCCACTCTATGAAACCATCACAATACACATAGATTCACTTCTTTGTATCACCCATAGGCGAATGGGTAGGTTGAAAGCACAAACAAGGTCCTTGAGGCGATTTTAACCAAACAGTTTCGACACATCAGCGGGACTGGGATGCTAAACTGCTAGAGGCCTTGTGGGCCTATTTCACAACTTGTCAAAGTACTAATGTTTATTCCCCATACCAACTTGTATTTGGCAAAGAACCTATTTTTCATATTGAATTTGAAATAAAGATTCTTAAAACAGCTCAAGAAGTGGGACTAGATCTGATAGAGGCCCAAACTAAATGACTTCAACAATTAAATGAATTGGATGGAGCATGATTACTTTCCCTACAATTTACAACAATTATTCAACAACAACGGGCTAAGTGGCATGAAAATCTCATTAAAAAGAAGATGTTTCAGAAAGGAGACTGGGCACTCCTCTATGATTCCAGATTTCAAGACTTTCCAGGTGAATTACAAACAAGATGGCTCGGCCTGTATGAGATTTAGGAAGTGCACAACAATGGCACTATAACTCTGATTACCATCGATGGATCTGGTTCTCCTTTTCTGGTGAATGGACACCAGGTACATCTTTATCGCAAGACACTCACCAAAGTTTCTTTTTACCGACAAGTACGCAATGATCCCACTATAGAAATTTTAGTTATAGGGAGTGATGACCTGACAGCTTTACTTTCATAAAAATTGTTTCTTTCCAAGATATCAATAATGTATATATTTTCTCTCGAACCATAGCTTATTAGTTTGTCGTTTTTGTTTTTATTTGTATGTTTGAAATAGAGTAAGAATTGTTTTATAAATGAGTGATTTAAGAAAAAATAACTACTATTCCAATTGAACAACTGTTGTTTCTTTAATGGCTTGAGGATTTAGTCATTGTTGTTATTTTTGATGTGAACAACTGTTGTTTCATTAATTGGACAGTTACCGTTCCTTTCTTAAAATGAACAAATGCAGTTTCTTTTTGCGATTTTTGTGTTTTACAGTTGCTCTTTACTTATTAGATAGCACAACTGTTGTTTCTCTTATGATTTGAGTGTGTCACAACTGCCATTTTTTGGAAAATCGTTGTTCCTTCCCAAAAGAATAGTTGTTGTTCCTTTTTATTGAATTTCACAGAAAATTGATTTTCTATAAAATGCACAATTTATATTCAGTTAAATGAATAGTTTCTGTTCAGTTAAATAAACAGTTTTTTTCAGTCAACCACACAATTGTCATTCCTTTTTCGATCGAACAACCATCTTTTTATCTTACATTATTTACTTTTTTACTATGAAAATCATCTTTTTGGTTTAAAATCTGCATTGAATTCTAAAAAATCATTTACATTAACAACATTATGACTTTTAAACTTTAATGATTATCTTTATTCTGGAATTGACATGATTCATCTATTAAATGACTTGTTGAATGTCTCTTATTTGGATATATCATAAAATGATTCACTATCTATTTCAACACCATGTTACTTTGTATTTAACACTTTCAATTGATAATTCCCTTTGGTATGATGATATAGGGACAAAGAAATAATTTTTATTAGCATTATTTTACTTCTCACACCATCCCTAACTCTTAAGGAGCTAATGAGCCAACCTAACATGATCATCAGGAATTAACACGTGACATTCCCATTATGGATACCACACTAGGGTAATGGCCTTTCAGACATTTCAAATGTCAAAAGCACAGGTGGTCTCATCATGAGCCGACCTGATCATTTTGTTATTCCATGGTGAATGTAATTATGATTATCTGGTTACCATGCTAGCACGATTATCTCTTTGTAGAAATGTACAATCCATCAAAGTCCTAAGTGGAGGATCCTGACTCATTTTTGGGTTAAAAGGAAACCCTGCCAAGGCTATAGATGCCTAATGGAATTAGTGGCCTAGTCTTTGGTATTGAAGTTCTATTTTACATTGCCAATTATTCGATATCCTAATATTCCCTATTCAATCATTTCCAAGGACAAATTTACCATTGAACAACGTTTATATTTATTAACTGATATGCATGATAAACTAAATAATGTGAATTATATCAATACTGTCTAATCAATTGACGCCATCAATCATTATGATTATCACCTTGTCACATTTCGTCATACTTCTTCACCAAAGGTAAATCATTTCTCATAATGATCATTTACATGCTTTATCTTTTTTTCGATCATTTTCTTAAACCAATTTTATGATTTTTCCTTCCCACCTCTCAAACTTATCTAACCATTTCCTGACGTATTTCTACTTCTATGACCATTTCCTATCATATTTCTACTACTCTGACCATTCTCTGCCATATTAATGAAGCTTATCACTTTTTATGTGCTTCGAGGATGTGGGTGCCCTTTTCTAACTAGGGGGAGAAGGTACTTATTATGATAAAGCATGCGAATTAATTACCAAACTACGCCATAACTTGTTGATGTGACAAAAAGTATCATTGCACATTTCTCGATTAAAACCTTTGCATGCAGTTTATTTATATTGTTTCAAACTGTGAAAAATAGTAGAAGTTGCTTGAAAATGTGTGAATTGGTTATAGAAACACAAAAACCATGGGAGGTAACTCTATTCACAGTGAGCCTACATTACTGCAATTAACAGAACAATATCACACAATTCTCGAGCGCGTTGGTTGGTTACAATACCTAGTCAAGTTACAGGGCTTCCATAGCGAAGTTGCGCTTGAATTTCTGCAAAATTTGCAGAATGGACGCACAATCATTAAAGGAAAAAGTATAATATTTTTTGAATAAGTTATGGCTAAAGTCTCTAGATTACCAACAGAGGGAATCAAATGGACTGAAAAGCATGTTCAATTGCATGAATCAATTTCCATATTTAAAGAAATCATGAAGAATTGATACATAAAGGCAAAGGCATTCATCCTGCGTCTCTGAAGGAACCATGGCGAGAATTGGCAAAAATCGTTCAGAAATATATCACTTGCGATGGTCGTCAGGATGTGGTAAAGTATAGACAACTCAAACTGTTAGCAATACTTAGACATAAAATTATAGTTAATTTGTTGTTCTTTTTGAATTCTTTACTACATGATGTTGCTAGTCGGGTCAGAAAATCCAAGAATCAACACACTACCATTAGCCACCATGACCTAATTAAGCTCATCATTCTTCAAGATCTAGCCCAGCACCAGTTAACCTAGGATAATTTTGTAAACCCTGCTTCACCCTCATCAGAAGAAAACCCAGGTGATACAAAAACAAAGGAAGTTGTTGGCAAAATTATAGGGAATTCAGATATTGAACAACAAAATTCTGAGTAACAAATTGTAGAGGTAAAAACCCGTAAGAGGAAAGGGAAAAGGAGAACCTATGCCTCGGTCTCTGTACCAGAAAGACGAAGACGTTCTGCAAGGTTAAGCTCACAACATAATGTTGTGGATTTGATAGATGAAGCAGGACCGTCTCATACACCCCCTGCAAGCCCTCAAAGCACTTTTCCACAAGACAATGAGGAGGAGGTGGCCCAAGTTTTGGAAAATGTGGGGACACTCTTTGAGGAAGGAAGCCAATTTTAACACTATCAAGGCTAGGATCATGTCCTTAGCCAGTCTGCCTCTGTCAATAGTTTTGGTCATACATAAATTTTTCTGACTCCTGGAAAATGGAGCATTTGCAAGCATAAGAGGAACCAATTCCCTCTGTAGATGAACATCCTAAGTTAGAAATTCATGAAGAAAGAGACCCTGAACAGGAAAAATCAGTTAGGAGATACCGTTCCAGTAGATCATGACCCTAATAATGGCATAACTTCTCTTTTACCTAAAAAATATATTGTTGTTTCATCTCCAATTAAAAACCCTACAACGGAGGCAAAGGAAACAGAAAGTGCAAGGACGAAAAAACTGAGTAAAAAGAACAGGAAGATGAAGAATATGATTAAATTATTAATAAAATGGTTGAAGGAAGCAAAGAAGGCCCGAAAGATAAAAGTGGAACTGGAAACCACCGACACCCAGAGTGAATACCTCCTTCAAACCATGGAACTCAAATATAGGAATGCTCCACCAAAGGTATTAGGACCTAGACTGAAATTATTCGCAAGATTCATACAAACTTTTCTGTGGATTTTATAGATTTTGTTGTTCAAATATATTTTACAGAAGGTGCTCAAATAAATGGATGTATTTCTCAAGAAACAGTCGATGTTGTAGAAATAGCTATTCAAACTGACTCAGTGATAACTTATGGTAATGTGGCTCAGACTATAGAAACACCTTGTTATGCTCCTTTGGTAAAGGAAGCTACCATCTGAAAAATTCAAAAAAGAACTGATAGAAACCTGGCATGTTTTGGCTCAGTACCAAAAAGAGGTAGTACCCTTGCAAAAACATTAGGAATTACTGAAGAAATTTGATGAACTGAATGCAACAGAGGATGAGAATTTTTCCAGTCTCAGAAGGGAGCAAGAGAAGGTGAAGAAAGTACAAAATCAACTCCAAAAAGTCAAGGATCAAAGCGAAATTATTTGTTCTATCTATTATGATGTTTTGTCTTGTAGGTCACCAGCCACAAATTATGCACTATTTCTACTTGAGAGATGTTTTTTATTGAATATTAAATATGTCCGGGCTGGTAAACCAACTAAGTTCAAATATACTCCATATTTTATTAATTATTTCCAGGAACAGAACGAGCAGGTAAAATGTTTACTCTGTGAGTTATATTTGCAACTTTTTCTTGGAAGATGAGAGAGATGCTAATCCTAGCCCCTTCATTGGGGATGTCCAATTTCAAGAATTCCTTTCCTTTTCTTGTAACCAAGTTGAGTGGGCCAAGGCCTACAATAATTTCAAAAGAAGGGAACATGATCTAGATATGTGGGTTAGAGGAGAACCTACCAAGCCTTTGCATATTTATATTTAGCTTAAGGATCATGGAACAACCAGGGGTTGTGACAAAATTAGGTCCTTTCCATAAATATTGTGTAAAGGTATGGGTAGAATATTTTCATAACATCAAGGGGGAAGCTATGTTAGCAACAAAAAAGAGATGGAAAGCTTCTACCAACAGTGTTAAAAACCGGGAACCTTTCAGTTACGGGAATTTCAAAGTTGCTGCTAATCGTTTAGATTTGTACAACAATATCATTTTATGCATGGGCCCTACCTGGATAGGCAGTCGTTACAGGTGTCCCATCATTTGGTATCCTCCTGGTGGGTATAATGTTGATTATGAATTTCCAAAATGCCATGAGGGTCGTTCTTTTTCAATGCTCAACAAAAATATAGGTTTTAGGCTATACCAAGAAGAGACTTATCATGCCTACTCTCTAACAAAATTACACCTTAATTATGTTATTGCATGAGGACATAAAAAAAGTTAAGCAGGGGAGTATGTTAAGTCACAGAAAATGTATGTTTTTACCCTTATATTAGATTGGTAAATCATTTACTTTTATGGATTTTTCTTCATTTTTGGAAAGAATTGGGAAGAAAAGATTGTGAAAGTTGATTAAAATTAATTGTTAACAAACTACATGATTTTAGCAGAAAAACTAAATTTTTATTTCCTTTATGTGCAAAAAAATAGAATTGGATAGTTGTTGTTCAATTGATGAAACAACAACGCCAAATAAAGAGAGAAGATTGATTCTTGATTGCGTGGGCTAGCGGAAGTTAGGGAGGATCGTGCTAATTTTATAATGGAAATTTGATTGTTAGTTGCAAAATATTAAGGATCCCCTGATCCTTAGGATTCTCTTTCATCCATTAATTTTTCTATTAGGCTATATAACACTGATGGGTGAAAAGGATTGTAAATTTTACGAACTTCAAACTTTAAACTTTCACTCTCGTTATTATTATTGTATTAAGAACAAATCATACAATGATATTGTACCTTTATTACCGAGATTAATGAGAAACATGTATTTTTCCTTTTATTTGTGTTCTAAGCTTTTTCAGCAGTAACTTCTGAAGGCTTTGGGCCCAGTCATTGGGAGATTTGCTGCTTCTTTGTGCCATAATTATTTCCTTCTTTGCCACAATTAGTGATTACTGTTCTTTCATAGAATGAAGTTAATCTGATCATTGTGTGATGTTAGAATTATTCTATACAATTTACATTTTGTTCTAAATAGAGCTTTATACGTTATTACTTTTACATTCAAATATTGTTCTTTGATGAATTGCTTAGATTAAGCCATGTGTTACACTTAATTTATATTCTTTCTGATTGACGTTAGAGGTTGAACGATTCATTACTGTTACTTCCAGTTAATTCTTGATTATTGTTCCTTTTTTGTAATTCCTCTTTTCATCAGATTAGTTACTGCAAATTTCAGATAGTATTCTTCTATGTGTGATTTCCTTTAATGCATATGTTTGAGCTCATTTTCCTTACAATTCAAGTATGATTGGATATAGATTTATGGTTTGAATATGCTTTAAGATTTTTTCTTGGAATTTTTTTATATGATTGAACTTCGATAATTAGAAATTAATCATCACAATGATTGATTAAATTTTAGAATCATTTAGTTCCGAAACAAACTCCAATTTCATAGCACAAACAATGCCAACACTCTTGAAATAAATAGACACTTCCTAGGTTGAAAATTAATTTAGTTATTAAGATTGATTTATATATTCATCTTAGTGCACCAACATGAACCATCCTATGGACACACCTCCATATGTTGAACACATGGTCTTCTGATGTATTCCCCAGTTATCTAGGAAGGTTGTTTGGGTACTTTTTTTCCCCAGGAAAAAAGTCGTAATAATATGTAAGAAAAATTACATGTTACATTTTACAGATAATAAAATGTGAGTCCATGGTTCTATATCATCTTCAAAGAGGAAAATAGTAGTCAGATAACAGCTAATATCAGTGAAAAAACCTAAATCTAATCAAAAAAATGTACAGTAATACATGGTTGCATCCAATATAAGTAATGTTGAAAAATATTGTACTGTCAGCATGATAAAGTATGATCGCCAAAAATGATGATGAAAACAAAATTGCAGTCATGAAGTGACTGCTCCCATATCCTGTATGTCATCTATGAAAGCTTGATGGTAAATTTGGAACACATGTGCCTCATCTTGCTCCATAATAAGCCACCGGCCCTAATCTGACTCCGATGCTTCTTTGGAAAGCTTGTCTGCCACTTGGTTCCTCTGCCTGTAAATGTGAGTGAAAGAGATAATGTCAAAAAATGGTTTCAGTAGATGCACCTCCCTCAGTAATGAAACAAGTGTGTGAGAATGGAACTGTGATTGTGAATTGAAGCAATTAATGGCAATTTGAGAGTCCCCAAATATATGTAATATGTTGCATTCTTGTTCTCAGGCGAATAGTAGAAGAAACCAAAGGCTAAGGAGTTCAAAAAAATTATTAGTCCCCGGACCTAGCTCCATCTTAAGGTGAAAGAAATGAGTGGTAGATAAATGTAAAACCACACCCCCCCACACCCCTGATTGTTTGAGCCCCGTCAAAATATGCCCATGGGTAAGTATGGTCAATAATTTCAGGGAGGATTTCCTTTCAGCGGGTGGGCATATCAACATCAGGAATGAGTCTATAAGTGGAAATGATAATAGAAAAAATGTGGTCCCCGACCACATGCACCCCATCGAAGGTGAAATGATTCTGACTGGTCCAGATTCCCCAGGTAATCAGCAATGGTAAGTTCCAAAGTTTGGTACAAGAAGCATCTTGCCACCACGCTGACCAGGCTGCTGATATAGATGTGTCGTGCTAGGTGAGTGAGTGACCCAATGCTTGTGAATTCAAGCGCCATAAATCCCCGGTAACAGGGCATTCAAGGAAGAGATTATGGACATCTTCCTCATGAGAAAAACAGAAACAGCATCTAGATGGACCCTGGATGGCCCATCTGTGAAGATTGTCAATGGTAGGAATGCAGTTATTGAGGATGCACCACATGAGTAGTCAAGTTTTGTGAGGTGCCTACAGTTTCCAAATCGAGTGCCACCACCAATGTATATTTGGAGGTTCCCTGGGCACACAGAGAGTGATATATCCTGCTTTCGGGGAATATTTACTGCTGGGCAAGAGAGCCCACAAAATTTCATCCTCATGTTCCGTGAGTCGAATGTAAGAGGCCTGTAAAGCTCTGATGAACCGATTCCAGTATGGATGGCCATCAATGGGAATATGAAGATCATGAGCTGAAAGCTGGCCTTGAGCAGCCCAATTAGTCCGATGTGGATCAGCCACTTGAGATAGATATAGATATCCAACATGGGCCAGATGATGTATAATGTCTTGTGGCAGTTTGAAATTCTACCCACTGCCTGACCAAGAGTCTGCACCCAACTAGACCTTGGATCCATAATTGATTTGCCAAGTTAAACCTTGTTGTATCAGATGAGTAGAATTTGTAATGGCCTTCCAGATGATCGAGGACCTCAGAAAATGTTGAATGGAGCCTATGATCCAATCCAAAGTAAACCAAGGAGTGATGTATTTGGAGACAGTTACCTCTTTCCATAAGCGATGACCAGCAATGAGGTGCCAACCCAATTTTTTTGCCAGGGCAGTGGCAAATAAGCAGATATCCTTAAGTCCCTAGCCGCCCCAATCCTTGGGCTTGCTAATATGATCCCAGGCCACCCAAGAAAATATTTTCTCTCGAACAGAACTCCTCTAGAGGAATTGTCTGCAAATCTGTTGAATTTCGTTGGTGACACCCTTAGGTAGCCAAGCGAGGGACATCCAATATACAGGGATGGCATCCAAGACTGATTTGATTAAAACCAATATGCCCTCCCGCGAGAGCCACCTATGCTTCCACATATTGATCCTGTGCTCCACCTTGGCGATCAGCCAGTTCCAGTCCTTGATCTGATAGTCATTTGGCTTAAGGTGAAAACCAAGATATTTTAAACCTTCCTCAATGAAACTACGCTCGAAAGGGAAGTTCCTCATGGAATGCCCCATTTCATAAGCCGAACATCTAGTCAATATTATGGTGGATTTTCTGTTGTTAGGATCCATACCAGTAGCTTTGCAGAAAATATTTAAGATGTTATCAAATTGTGTGATGTCCTGACAAGAGCCATCCAAAAATATAATAACATCGTCAACAAATAATAAATGAGTCATTTGTAAGAATTTATTTAATCGAATACCATGAATGTTACCATCATCCTTTGACAGTTTCATAAGAGACGAGAGGCCTTCCATAACAAGGAGAAAAAGGAGTGGTGAGAGGGGGCATCCTTGCTAGAGACCTCTACCAGCATGAAAGAAGTCAATAGCTACCCCATTTATAAGGATACTGAAGGTGGCATTCATGATACAACCCATAATCCAATTATTAAAAGAATGAGGGAAGCCTGTCTGGATGAGAATAAGGTGAATGTAGTTCCAATTAACATGATCAAATGCTTTGGCAAGGTCAATTTTGAGTATGGTGCTCTTGAGTTTTTGTGTTTTAATGGAGTGCAAGACCTCTTGTGCAATGCAAAGGGATTCATGAATCTGTATGTGGTGGAGAAATGCAAATTGTTCCTTGGCTATATGTGAAGAGAGAATGGGTTTAAAACGATTTGCAATAATTTTGGATATAATTTTATAAATGCAGTTACAGAGGGAGATAGGTCTGAAGTTGTGGAAGGTAAATGGGTTATCGACTTTGGGGATCAGAGCAATGAATGTGGAATTGAAACCATCATAAATTCGACCAGTTTACCTGCTTTCTTCGATGACCAAAAGGAGATCCCTTCCAATCAGATCAAATAAATGTAGATATAATTCGATAGGCCATCCATCTGGCCCAGTACTTTTGTCCTTCTTAAACCATTTTAAAATACCTTCAATCTCACCCAAGGTAACCGGGGCATTGAGATCCTCCAATTGCTCCTCATATACAAACCTGTGAAAAGTGCAAGCAATGTGCATAATTTCCAGTAGATTAACATTGAGCGGTGCTTTGTATTAATTTGAGAAATGTTGGATTCCTATTTCAGCAAGTTGAGCATGTGATTTGGCCACAAGTCCAGTATTATCAGATATTTCCTAGATCGTATGGATGATCCTTCTTCCTTTGGCACTCTATTGAAAGAAATTGGTATTTTCATCACTGGCTTTCAACCAAATGGCCCTGCTTTTTAATCTCCGTTCCTCCTCCCTTTTACGGAGGATGGAGGCTCTAGTGTTTTCCAGAGCAATCATATGCTCTTTTGTAGACGCAGAGCGAAAGCCCAAGTAGTCCAGACCAGTAAGCTAAGTAATTTCCAATTCAGTCCTTCTAAGCTCCTCCTCCTCGAGTTTTCTTTTGTGTCTAGCCCATTTGATAGTGTTTGTTTTGATATGCTTAAGATTATCATTGAAAATTATAGCAGGTTCCCAGTTCGGGAAATGATTGCAGTGTTGCCACTCCTTAGTGACCATCGATTGGAATTCAGGTTCCTGTAGCCAACCAGCATTAAATTTGAAAGGATCATGGGGTTTCTGTTCACCAGCCAAAAATTCCAAATAAATAGGAGAGTGATCTGAGGCACCGCCCGAACCCACCCATTGTCTAGATCTAGCCATGAGGTTATGTAATGATAGCTTAATAAGGAATCGATCAAGTTTTCCAGTAAGGGCCGCCTCCCCCGTGCACCCGTTCCTCCAAGTAGGTGTCTTCTTGTGCACATCTATATCAATAAAATCAGCCAATTCCAATTGATTGGTGAAGAAATATAATAGAGGATCCGGAATTTCTTGTGCCCCCCAAAATTTCGAGATGCCAATAGAGAATTTTAGATCCCTACCAAGAATGATGTTATTTTGCTGGAGTAGAGTGCATCGCAGCAAGGAGTCCCAGAAAGCTTCTTTGGGATTGCAAGGACCATAAACATTGATAAGGGTAAAGGGAGGTTCAAATTCACCAGTGCTAACTTCTGCACCAATGGCACCCACCCGACCCAAGCAATTCAATAACCAAGTGGTCTTGTTGTTAATGCCTAAATCTCAACCCCCCGATCGACCTTGGGCATCAATTTTCACAAATTTCCAATCTGGAAGGAGTGTAGATAAGATCATGGAAATGGAGGTACCATCCCCCAATGTTTCTTGAAGGAACAGAGCATCAATGTGAGTAGTGTGAATAAGTCTCCTGAGAGCCAGTTTTTTGTCTGGGCTGGCAAGGCCCCTGTAGTTAAAAGAAAGACAAATCATGCTGGAACCACGTCCCTAGGTTTTCTTGCTCTAAGAACCCTTAGTATAGAGGAATATGTACCCACAACCACCTCCAAATTGGCCCTACGGATGGCCTTTGAAATGGAAGATGGCCTGCCACGCGATTTAACAGTTAAGGGGCCTAGATCCGAGCCAATGCCGAGGGTGGACTGGTTGGTTAGGTGGACTTATGATCGCAGGTAGTAATGGTGACTGGCGGAGGTCGAGTCTGAGGCAGTTTAAGGGGAAGGGGATGAGATTGACATAGACGTGTGGGGTATGGTGGGTAGAATAGTGAGAGAGGCAGATGCCATAGAGCAACAAAGGGATTCCAATGTGAAAATGGTGTGATGAGATACATTAGACAATGAAGAACAAAAATAAGTACAAACTGAAGGAGGGGGCAGAGAAGTACCCAGTAGAGGAGGCGATTCCCTCTGAGAAGTGAAGACAACTTGGTTGTGCGTTCGAGCTTGTGTAATCAGCCAAGATGGCTACAACACCTCGGGTTGAGATTGAGCTCCCACAGGGTTCGCCTCCGGTGTCTATACAAAACTAATCGGGTCAGTTTGAGTGGCCATGTGCACAACAATTTTGGTGAGGGGAGCCGCACCACCCATGATAGGGAATTCTTTGTAGAGATGTCCAACCAAATGACATCACCAGCATCTAAAGGGTACCCCCTCATAATCCTACAATTGTTGCCATACCATCCCATCGAAGAACATGTTGTAGTTATTATGGAGGTTGTCCCTTGTGTCCAGGAAAACCAAAATGCGAGTGATGGATATAATGCCCGTCTCGAAATAGGATTTTTCATGATCAAGATAATGACCAAAATCCTCCCCAATGTTGCAGAGGGAGGCTTCATTCCAGAATTGCAGTGACAGGCCAGGCAGACACATCCTAATCAGTCTAGCACTAGATTTATCTTTATTAGGATCAAATAGAGGGGACCAACACTTCAACAGTACCGGATGTATCTCAATATGCCAATACTTGGATAGGACCCAGTCCACCAAAGCTGGCTGAGAGAAAGTGAGGGAAAACCAACCCTGGTTCATGATCAGTACACCAGGAAGGTGTTCCATGTGGTTGCGCCAAAGCTCCTCTATCCAAATATTTCGCCAGGAAGTAGTGTATTTTCTACCCTGAACCTTGCCCACTAATACTGTAGTCGTCGTCATCTCTATATTCGCCATACCCCTGTCCACCCCAAAATTTGAATAGTGGTTGTTCTGATTTTTAGTGTAGCGAGGATTTTTCTTGCCTCTAAGCAGATTCGGAGCCTCTAAGGTTGCTCCTGGATTGCCAAGCCCATCAGAATCAGAAGAGTGCTGCGTGTCTACAGTCTGAGCATCAATGGGTAAGTCCTCAAAGAAACTCGATGCCGCAATCAGTGAGGACGCAACAAATGAAGAGATTGGCTCCTGAAAAACCTTCGCCCCGCCGATAAAAAGATCCGCAAAGGCTAATGTTTCAGCGCAGTTATTAGCGGTTTCACCAGCGGCTCCCGAGCCCAACACAGTGATGTTGAGCGTTGGCAGGTCAGGGGTCTCTTGGGCTTGAAGCTCCCATAGACATAGCATGGAAGGCGACAGAATCAAGAAGGATAGAGAGTCCAAATGATTTAAAATAGGGTTAGAACAGACCACTAGCATGACCTACAATGACTGATCAGTCTAGTGTAGAGATGGAGCATACTCCCCATCCACCATGGCAGCCACATCATCACTCAGCCGATCACCCCAAATCTCGACACCCTCCCGAGGGTCGGTGGAGTAGTCGAGTTCCTCCTCATATATGTTAATGACTGCTGGAGAAACTTGTAGAGAAAACCACAGCAATCAGTGTTGAAGAGCCCGAAAAGTGTAGTCAGATAAGATGGAAAACCCAATAGAATAAGCCGCAAACAGTTGGCCGAGATCCCCACCAATGCAAGAACTACCGCGATGAAACAAACATCTGGTGGAGGACCGAGTCGCCAAATGGGTAGAGGAAAGCTCAGTTGAGCTCCAATAATAAGATAATGGGGAATAGGCCATAGTGAAATTCGAGCACCGAGGAGTATGTCGAGTTTAGAAAGAATAGCAGTCAAGTACGAAACGGGCCCAGACCACCCACGGAGCAATGAGTAATGATCAAAAACCTCCAATGTGAAACCCATGACCAAATACCCAGCAAGTCCCACCATAAACCTCGGCGATAATAGAAATGGGTAAACGTGAAATGCATAGGATTGTAGGTAGTAAACATAAACCCTATGGGCAAGTCCAAGAGTCGGTAATGGATGTCGCCCCCCATTGGTAGCGCCGATGCAGGGCCGAACCAGTCGAGACCATCGCCACACTAGGGTTTTTTTTTTCTCCATTGTTTGGGTACTGGATGTATTCAAAAGTCAATTATGCAATATAACCTCTTAAACACATACTCAAATTAACCTGTAAGTTTATATTCCTGGCTCCAGAGAATGCCACCAACTTATAACAAATTATACATAATCAAATTAGTGGTATGTTCTTGTGTCCTTATATGCAGCAAGAACCACCAATTTGAAATTACACTAATATGTTCTATGATTGGTTCTTCATTTGATTTTTATAACAAATCCTTTTCACAAAAATTAATTTTAAAAATAAACCTAAATAATCATATAAACACCATAATACCACATTTTTTTTTAATACCACACAAATCTAAAAACTGATAAATAAAAGCATGAATATTCTGAGGCATAATGTTTTTGATGGCATCCATTTCCTATCCACCAATACTTCAATAGAAATATCTCATGACTCCACATGTAGAAAAATCATTTTCTTTTCTCCTCCAACACCAGTCGTTTGTGAAGATCCACAAAAGACAAGAGGGATAATTTTCTCTGAGGTTCAACTATACTAGCGATATTCCAAACAAAATTAGAACCGACTCCAGAAATGACACCTAATAAAAATTATTGAAAACCCAAATAAGATGTGGGGCTTGGTCATTGAGCACATAGTCTGTCCTTATTGAACAATTCTGAGATAGGAATAAGCATATCATAGCTTAATAGAATCAGAAATGATTATATAACAAGACCACATGAACAAAAATTGTGGATCCAAGTCTAGCAAACAGTTTGACAGATGATATTTATTCATTATGCCCCACTGTTGATAACACTGTGGACTTCACAAACTTGGATGTCCAGACTCCAAATGGTTTAGACAAGAAATACTACGTGAATGTCTAGAGGAACTAGGTGCTCTTCACCTCTGACAAGATTCTCTACACAAATTCCGATAGTGCAGAAATTGTTGACAGCTTAGCATCCAACCAGACCGTGTTTTTCAAAAATTTTGTACACGGAATGCATAAAATGGGGCAATTGGACATTCTAACGAGCACTACGGGAGAGATAAAAATCATATGCCATTGTGAATTTGAATTCTTCAGCCTTTGAAGAAGTTATCGAGTCCATTGTATGTTGATGCTATCGATTGGCAATGGAAATGAGAGGACTCGTAGCACTCGTCGTAGAGAATCTCAAATCCTTGGAAATCAGATCCAGATCTACCCTAAACACATCATCTCTACATAGATCCTGGCCCTCTCTTTAGAATGGAAACTGAGTATTCAAAATCAAGAAAAAACATATGTCTGGGTTCTCCCAAAATAGACGAGCAAGCCGCTCGAGCCTTTTATGCAGCAACGTATTGCCTGAGATAGTCTTGGAAACCATTCCACCTTTCTTAAATGATCAGATATTTTTGGTCTCTATGGACATTGCACCAAGTAATCACTCAGCATCTCCACATAGGTCAACTATTCACGCAAAACACAACAACATATAAAACATACAAATTTGACACACTAAATTAATTTGATCTCACACATTCTATTCTAATTTATTTACAAAGAAATAAAAATCATGGCTCTCTCACATCTTCCTGTCCTTACCACAAGGAAATAAAACTAGAATGAGCTCTAATACCATGATAGAAATTTGGAAGAGAGAGATATTGTTCACACAACACAAATGACACACTCACGATATTATTGATCACATCAATTACAAATATATATCAGATACATAATCTTGACTTCGAGATAAATAGATCATGATGACATCTCATACTTGGTAAATAGTAGCTTCTATACTGATGCATAGACACTCACACTCACAAATAAACATGACATGAAAGCATTACCTCCCTGCAGGTAGTAAATCTTGTGTAATTGTGATCAGTTGAGTTGATGTAGAAGGAGTATGAAACACCGATGTAACAGGGATAGTAGAAAAAGGAGGAATAATAGGAAAGGTGAATGATGGAGTATGAGAAATAACAACAGATGAATGATTCTTCATCAAATTTATTTAATTTAGCTACCAAATATTCAAGCTTTTCAAACTGATATAAGATGTCCTTATCAAATTGTGAAATCACAGGCTTTTGTACTGAGATATATGGTCTCAATTTGGTCTCATCTACAATTGTTTCAGGGACAAAGTTTTTTTTTTTGTTATGAAAAGACTATGCTCAAAAGGTAAATCAAACTCAATATCCTCCATTGTTATAATTATTTTTGGAAGTGAATTAGTTTTTGGAAAAGGATTATTGCTTGATTGAATTTCTACAAAACTCTTTTTCCTAATCAACCTCTCAAGATTACTTACAACTTTAGGAGCATTAGGATCTGGATGGGATCGGGCGTAGACCTTTCTGGAAACCAAACCTTCAAAGAAATTTTTTACAGTTGGGTATATATACAAATTTTGGGTGGAAAATTTACCCTAATAACTTCTACTTCATTACTACCCACATGAAATATTTTTAAAATTCTAAAATAAATATTTACGAGGGAAATATGTTGTTTTTTGAAATTTTCCCTAGTATGGTCGCGAGAATGTTAGCACTCCATATTTTTCCTAAGTTAAGAAAGAAATTACAAAGGTAACTATAAACCACTTTTAAAGTTGGGATCTAGTCCTTCCAGCTTCAGAGAGGGCTCTCTCTATATGATTTAAGTTCTTCTTTCAATATTTTAGGCTAGATATTAAATTTAAAGATATGTATATTTTTAAAATTTTTGGTTGTAAAATGAAAGAAAATTCCATTGGGCATGCAGTCATTAAAATTATCGGTAATTAATGACAAATTAATAGAGTAGCTGAAGAAGGGAGAAGTAGGAAAAATTATAGATGTTAAGATATTTTATGGTGTGGCTGAGATGCAGAAAAAAATGATCAATTAAATATAAAGCATAATAAAATGAATTTTATATTTAATCTCAGAAGGAAAACATTAATATTTTTTTAAACAAGCATTTAAAAACAACATATTAACATGAGGAAAACATCAACATTTGTTTGACACAAGAATCCTGGAACAAATTGCCTCTTTATTTCTAAAATTGATTACTTCAAGTAAAGTTTACAACTTAGAATAAGAAAGGTCTTATCTTTTTCACTATCCAACCCTTTCTAATTAATTCCTTTTCAAAATATTTATAGGTTCTTCCTCACATTCAGTTCGAACTTAAAAATAGACTTATTTACAAAATAATATCTGTCAAAGATATAAATGTTTCAGAAATAGAACAAAATAATAGGAAAGCTAGACTAATTCAGATATTTTGTTCACATTTTGAGGAATGTATGATCCGAATGGAAAATGTCATCAACCCATGGTATTCATCTAGCCATGTTATCCATCTACCCATGGAATTTACCCATGGTATTGTAAATGGCATTGACCCATGGTATTCATCCACCCATGATATTTACTCGCCCATGGTATTGTAAGTGACCCATGGTATGTATCCACCCATGGTATTCATCCACACATGGGATTTACCCATGGTATTGTAAGTGGTATCTACCCATGGTATTGGCCCATGGTATCCACCTATGGTATTCTATCTCAAAAAAAGGCTATAAATAACAAGCCTCACTTTGTAAAAGGACAGATTGTCTGCCACAATGTAGCTTCTAAAGTTATTCTCTATTTTAATAAAATGATCCGAATGGAAAATGGCATCAACCCATGGTATTCATCTACCCATGTTATCCATCCACCCATGGAATTTACCCATGGTATTGTAAATGGCATCAACCCATGGTATTCATCTACCCATGATATTTACTCGCCCATGGTATTGTAAGTGACCCATGGTATGTATCCACCCATGGTATTCATCCACACATGGGATTTACCCATGGTATTGTAAGTGGTATCTACCCATGGTATTGGCCCATGGTATCCACTTATGGTATTCTATCTCAAAAAAAGGCTATAAATAACAAGCCTCACTTTGTAAAAGGACAAATTGTCTGCCACAATGTAGCTTCTAAAGTTATAAACTAGTTTCTTCTACTTATTCTGGTTGACTATAAACATTTCTGTTTCTTCTGTTTGGTTGATCCAAAACTATAGGATTCCAATTAGATTTTAATCAACGAGCTCAAGAATTTTATCCCATATTTCTTCACTTGGAATAGAAAAAATCACTATACTTCAAAGTCTTTCATCTACTTCTATGTATGTTTGAAAAGTTAGTTTGTTAAGGAACTTCATGCTGAATATGGAGGTCATACTATACGCCTTCCAAGAAATATCCTTTGCTTATTGTTCCTCTTACCTTTGTAAATCTAGAATTATCTGCAGCTATATCACATAACCGTTCATGGTATTTCTCTAATGGGATCAATGTGCCATTAGAGGCTTTCAAAGCTGGAATTCCTTTCTCCTACAATGTATTAAATTTATGTTAAATATTTTCACCTATAATTCAAACTCCTTGCATTTATTATCTTGTTGTATCATAAGGTTATTTTTAGTCAGAACTCTCTTTACTTCCATGATTGTGGTTGTCCTGCCTTGAATCTGGATTTCTTCAAGCTCATTTCTAGACTTGGAGTTCAACATATTAATAATTTTGTGTACTTCTGCTGGCCTGTGTTCAATCTCAACCTTTGTTTGCTCGACTGCTTCCTTGACATTCTGTGCCAATTCTTCATACTCAAACATAATTTGAAATGATGGCCAAAAGTATGTGATATAGACATTAATGTTTTTCCATATAATTTGTTTAGCCTCCACCAAAATTTGTGTTGTAAAGGACCGATTCTCATATTTTGCAATTTTTTGAGTTAATTTGAATTTTTTATGTACTTATGCCAAATATGCATTATCTAATTTGATCTTTTTTTCCTCCAACTTTGACATTAAATTTTCATTTTCCTCCAAAGCTTTGACTAATTTTTCAGAAGAATCTGCAGTGGATGTTCCTGTTGTTTTTTTTACTTCCTGTTGTGTTGAAGTACTTGTTGCTACCAATTGTTCCTTTTCTTTCAATAATGACTCCATTTCTATTTCCATTTTCTAAATCTGAACATTTTTTTCAACTATTATCTTGAACATATTTTCTTTCTCTATCTCCAGATTGATTGCTTCTTTTCCTTGAAGATGCTTTGTGGTTGCGAGTTTGAGTTCTTTCTTGAGAGCTTGAATATCTACATTTTTATTGTTGATCATCTCCTCAGCTGCTTTGACATTCCCATGATCAAATCCTAGTGTTAAGATTACATATTCCAAATATTTGGTTCCAGTGTCTTTGGCTAGAGAAGACATTTTTTCTATCTTCAGTTGTGAATGCATATTATTCAGAGAGGCTTGTAACTTTGAGGCATCCATAGCTAAACAGGTCAGTGTTGAATAAGTCATCTACTTGCTTATGTAAATCGATTGGATCAATTTCATGAACCTTCTTAGAATCAATAGAAAATATTTAAGCTTTGTAGTCTTCTTCACTTCTATGGACTAGAACTGTAGGTTCTAGGAAAGATAATTGGAATTGTCCCTTTTCTTTGTCAAATTCATACAATAACCTATGCTGAGTGGTAGAATTTTATTTCCAAAAATATGAATATGTTGTAGCTTTCAAAGCTTCATTCTTCTTCTTGATATCCTTATATATTGCAAAAATATTATGTTGTGTTCCCATATGAGATGCAGAAGATACATGTGACTGTGTTAAATCTTCAACATTTGAGAAAGGGGTGACTGGTAAACTTGTTAGAACAATTGTATCATGCTCTTGTGTTTCCTTCTCTTCTGATGATTCTTCTTGATTGGTGGTCTGTGTATCATATTGAATGTAAATAATAATTTTTTCCTTAGGATATGTCTTCTTTATTCTCTTGAAAACACAAAAATATTGAGAATCTAAGTGTGTGGGAGACATGCTTTCCCTTATTATTTTGGTTTCCTTGTCATTTGGAATAGGATTTTGTAGAGATTTTTGGCTGAAAATATGTTCTTCAACCTCCTGTAGTGTATTATATGTCCACTGCTCTTGATTGACATACTTCTCTATCTCTAGTCTAGGTGTATGTGCATACAAAGTGGTCTTCTGCTCGACTCTATTTTCGGAATTTTTTCCAAATGGATCATAAGGCCATGTGAATATTAACTTTAACTTCATTTCCCTTAATATTTCTTATATTTCCTTTGATGCTGCTATGGTATTTGCAATGTAAGGCCCAACTTGTGCTTTCAATTTGAATTGTGCCTTCTTTTTTCTTGACACAAAATGTGAGTCATCCAATGTGAGTCATCCATATTCAACATTTGTCTAATGTATTCAAGAGAAAAAATTATCACTGGCACAAACACGAACAATTTGTAGGGAGGAATCTCACACCCATAGACTGAAATCTATGTATAATTATGGTAAAGATACCAGTCTCACACTTTAGTTTGTTCTGTAAGATGTGAAAAATCCTGATTTCTGGTGAAATTTTTGGTATAACATCGTTGTTAAGAGGACACAAGGATGTGTGTAAAAACTGATCCACAAAATCATTGAATGAAAAATCGTATGAATTCCTTATGACTAATGAAGTCCAATGGATTACTGATAATTGACTTCCCTGTTCATCCATCCTTTGTAGCTAGAACTTGAACCTGTCTGCTTAATATAATAACATTAAATACACTAGGACTTATTAGTATTTGAATTCTCCTTCAACTTTAAGCTTCAAAAATTTCTCATGAATAATATCTAATAAGTACTGACTGTAATTGAAAAGAAATGAAGGATTTTGACCAACTAAAAAAACTAACGAAAACCCTAACACTACCTCAGCTACCCACTAGTATGAATGATGACCTAACAGGAAAGTCACCATGGAAATAAATTTCCTTGACATCTCGGGGAAAGTTGAAGAAAAGTATGGGGGATTAGTTCTAGGAAATTCAGAATTATCAGGAAAAAAACATTCAAAGATATGGGCTCATAGGGAGAAGGTAATATTTTGGTATATTTCCATGATCACATCAGTTGAAAATGGGTGTAAAGAGGCTTGGGGATTTATTTCTAGGATATGAAAAATAGCTTCTGGGGTAACTGAGAACATGACTTCATTGTTACGAGAAATTATTGCTTTCTGGTTGGGGAGGTACCTAAGATGACATCAATTTATGAACTCTGTAAAAATATGAGTCTCGGGAAAGAGAAACTTAGGAAAACTTGATTCCCAGATTCTTAGATCATCATTATTTTCCAAGAACTTTTTATTTTCCCAATTTCTAAGCTCATATAAATCGAATTCACATTGAGTTTTTGCTATCTTGTACTGGGTGTCGAATAAAGGGGACCTATCTAAATCAGGCACAAGAGGTGACATTGGATTCTCATCATCTTTCTTTCCCTTTCCTTTGTGTGAAGGCATCTTTGATTATAAAAGGAAACTTGAAGAAAACGTGTTAGCATATCGTTCATTGATCAGTCTTAGAGGGTGCTAGAAAAATTTAAATTCTTTGGTCTGAACTTGCATGAATGAAATAACTATCAAAATATATAATGTAGGCTTGAAACGGGGTTTTACAACAAGAATTGATGGGTATTAATGGAATTGTTACCATTGTTTACCGTAGCATTAACTACAATTCATACATTGGCAGGGAAAGTTTAACGACCATCATCTATATGACTGTTGGCGGGAGATTTGATAAGTAGCAATCACGTGACATGGAGGAAGAGTGATGTGGATGATGGGATGGGTAACAAGTGGCATGTCAAGGATGTAGCGAGATCAAACAGGCGGAAATGACATTGGAAGGTGGTTTTCAGGGGGGTGTAGGAGGGGTAAGTTGTATAGGGAGGAGACACCTCAAAAACATTGTGGAGCCACCAAGTGACCTCGAGTGGTTTCATGATAAACCACACCCCCCCCCCCCTTCTGTTAAGACCCAAAATCTTGGTGTGGGTGGGGGGCGGGGGTCCGAACATTGTCCCCCTTCATTGTTCTGGGCAGGTATAATCTCAACCATCCAAAAGTACAAGCGTTTTATTCAAAAATGAAAAAATGTCATATATTTTTATTTCAAATCATGTTTTGAAAAATACAATTTAATCTATTTCGGCGACATTTGAACTGGAATGCCTCTTTGTGGACTTTATTATATTTTTTATTTATTTTCATTCCCATTTATTTTTTATTTTTATTTCAATTTTATTTTTCTATTTTTTCTTTTAAACAAAAAAACTTAAAATGAAAAAATATATACAACACCCCACTGGGATAAATGACTAGATAATAATACCTCGATCACTATATTTATAGGATCCTAACATACAATGGTGAGTGAGTGGATATTTATAAGCCCACAAATGAATTACATAATGGCATTAGCCTTGCTAGGTTTATCCATAATAGTGACATCAAACTCTTCTAATAAAAGAAACTACCTTGTAACTCTACCATTGGTAATAGGTTTATTCATTAAAAATTTGAGGGAAGAGTGGTTAATATGTACAAAGCTTGGTAGCCTATAATATAATGCCAAAATTTATTGATGACATGCACAACAACAAGGAACTCTTTTTCAGTTATCGTATAATTTAACTCAACGGAGGTTAGGTTCTTGTTGATGTAGTAGATGGAATATGACTTTTGTTCCTCTTACTAACATACCCTATATTAAAATACAAAAATCCCCCGTAAAATATCTTCCTAATCTACTTTAAAGAATTAAGATATCATCTCTCCTAGAAAATTTATTTAGCAAATTTAATGCTTTGAATGATGAATTCAACAATGGTGGCAATAATAGAAGTGGTAGTAACGACTTGGAAGTACTAACAATGAAACTAATAGTAGTGGTAGAACAGCTCGGTAGTAAAAAAAATGATATTAATAGTAGTGGAATTAACTGCAGTAGTAAAAAAAGAGTTGCAACATTTCTAAAGTTTTAAATCTAAAGTTGGTAGTACTAAAAATTCATTGCAATCATTAGAAAAAAAATTATATTGCAGAAAGAAAAAAAGTTGTCAACTACCAGCAAACTGGTTATTAGCTGACACTTGTCTAACCACACCTATTATATTTTTATTATTATTATATATATATATATATATGATGGTTAATGGTGCAAGGAGACAATCCTATTCCCCTTCAATTTCAAGGTTTGGACTTGAAACAACGTGAGAGAATGAATCCTTAGAAAGTGGTTGGTGATACAACCAATTCATAATGACCTAGACACCTTGATCACATTTATAAAACACCTTCTTTTCAATAAATTTTTCATGCACTTGGCATGTTGTTGTTGAAAAATGGTTGTGTGTTGTAAGGAAGCTAGGCGCATTTCATCTAGCTCAATGTGCTAGTCCAAGCAATGATTTAGTGTTGTAGTTAGATCTAAATTTACCTCTAAAGTAGTCCTTAGTATTTTAATTTTGAAATAAATATGAAATATGAGGCTCTTACAATACACAAAGCTCATATTGGGAGAACCTTTTGATGTTCTTCCATGTAGTTCTTGTAACAAATCCTCCCACATTTACCCACCTTTACAATATCTTCAGGGTAAACATGAGTTGAGTGTCACTATGACATGATCTAAACTCTAATTTCCAGTTATGGAAGTGGGGCCTAAAAACTGGAAACAAACTGACATCCCTAAGAGACTACAAATCACTCAAGAACCTACCAACCACCCAAAGAGATCAATCCCTGAGCTGTAACACTTTTTCACTAGGTTTACTCCCCAAGTGAAGTATTGACACACTATGCATGCATTTATGAGGCTCCAACTGCACCCATAAGCCTACCTACATACGGTTATGACCCAAATTCCTTAGTTCAGAGCATGTGGTCATGAGACACATGCCAATTTTTAAGGCTAGCCTCCATACCACTGCCCAGAACTACCTATAAATTTCTAGAATAATTAAAATGATGATAATAATTCTAAATAATCAAATCTTGAGAAATATCTTAACCTAGACATGCCTAATGAAATATAGACATTTTGGAAAACACATGATAAACACAGACGCTACAGGTCACGAATGCATATCTGATCTTCAAGTCCTAAACTTCATCTCAAAATTGCCAAGAAGGCTCTATGCCCTATCTAGCTAGTTGAAATAACACTTGTTATCCCATGCATTCATCAACCATGCAAAAACTTATCAAATCATGAAAAAGATCCATAACTAGAGCACATCATAAAACCATGCATATAACCATAATATGACCATAATAGAAACTATGACAAAACAACCATAAGATCACCATAACAACTAGGACAAGTGATAATATATCACAATAGGAAAATAGATTATATTAACATATGAAAAATCCAACCAATCCAAGGACTTACAAATACAACCTGACCATAGATTGGGTTGAACCGAATCAATCTTTCAACCAATCACCCCCGTGCCATATTCCAAGCATGAAGGTAGAATCATAAGGGTTAAAAAAAAATAAAACCAACCAGGGCTTCCAAAGTCCAAACCACCTCAACCGTAAAGCACAATGACCTCACCTATATGGTCTAGAAATTAGTAACATCAACTAGATTAGTCTCTACCCAAACTGTCCAGGGATCCAGGAACTAGTAACTCAACCCACAACCTCCATGGAACTCGAGATGCTACAAGGCTCCAAATAATTTGTCCCAACACACAGGCTCCAGGGACTAGTAACTCAACCCATAGCCTCTAGGGAACCAAAGTTATTTCAGGGCTCCATTTAATTTGTTCCAACCCAAAACCATAGGAAACCTGAGGAACAATCATAAAAACCAAAAGAGGAACCCATAACACCATGGATATCTAATAAATGGCAAGGACAGTTTAAAACCACAATCAATAAAGTCAAATCTACATGCCAATGACAACACATAAGCAAGGAACCACATGCATATACTAGGCATCCAAAAACCAGCAAGGAGATCACACATGAAACCTATTACCTGCAAAGTAAGCATGGTGTAGTTGTTGATCCAACCACTTCCTTGCACTTCCTTTCTTGCTTTCTCCAAATCCAGGTGAATGCTAGAGTTATCCAAGAATTCTCTAAGTGTGAAAGAGTGTAAGAGAGACAAATGTTAAACTGAAAAAATCCATCAATTGTTTCTCTAATTCATTTTTATTATCGATGTCTCCTTTTTCTTCTTTTTCCTTCATTTTTCCTCTAATTTCCCTTGCATGCAAATTTGTGTGCCTTCACCTTCCTTTTCTCCTATTTTCCCTTATTTTCATAATTAAATTCCAATTAGTTCCTCTTTTCCTTTTCTAATTCATTTCCCAATTTACATAGCCATTATTAACCCACAAGTGATTCCCACTATAATATTTTCCCAACATTCATCTTCGGATACGTGTCCCATGACCTTGGTATTATTTTATTTACATGGAAAATCAACCATGGGTTGTTACAAACCCCTCCCCCTTTGGGGAACACCATCCTCGGTGTTCAATGATGCTTAAAACCAAAAAAACATGCTTCCCATGGAGCTTTATAACACAACTTGATGCCCCATTTACATCATACCAAACTGCTAAAACCATGAACATGATACTGCTTATTGGAGCTTTATAGCACAACTCAATGTAGTATTTACAACATAATGATTATTGAAGCTTTATAACACAACTCAATGTAGTATTTACAACATAATGATTATTGAAGCTTTATAACACAGCTCATTGCAGTATTTATAATATACATATGCATATATAAATATAACAAAAAAACATAAACCAAACACATCTGATCAACTAGAAAATAAGGAAAGATACAAAGGCCACATATGATTAGTCATCTCCCATGTAGCTTCATAGAGCTCAAAGTTCTTCCACTACACTTTAACTTGCTCTATTGCTCGGTTCTGAAGCATGAACTATTTCTGCTACAAAATGCACTTAGATTTTGGTTGTATTTCTCCCTTTGGTTCCACCTACAATACAGACCAATCAATCAAATGCATCTTGAACATATCTATTAAGCAATGAAACATGGAAAACATCATGGAATTTCACTATTGGAGATAGTGAAAGTTGGTAGGCCACTAGTCCAATCCTCTCAAGGATCTCAAAAGGCCCACAATATCAAGGTTCCAACTTTTCACATGACCCAATCCTCAAGGAGATCCTCTTGGGCTTGAAGCACAAATACACATGCTCCCTAACCTAAAACTCATTCAATTCTCTATTCTGATCTGCATAACTCTTAAGCCTATCATGTGTTGCCTTTAAATTCCTCTTAATAACATTCATCTCCTACTCCATCTTGTTGTAGTATTACAACAACCCCTCATTTTTCTAGATAAATAGTATAGAAAGAACAATGGGGACCCTTTTAAAATAATTCTTAAGGTTAAATCAATTTTAGAACTTAGGAATTTGAACTTATTATATTAAGTTTTGTTTTTTCATTAAAAAAACATAAGAAAATCATGAAAAAATGCTCCAAGGAACCCATAAAGGACTAAGAGTACAAGGAGAGGGAAAGAAATCGCCAAAGTATGAATCCTCGAAACAGAAAACAACAATAAGTGAAAATCCAAAATGCTGATATGTGAAATGGAAAAATTCCGATGTACGAGGTTGCAAAATATGTTATATAACAGATAGTGATATCGCAGGTTTTCAAGTGACATATGTCGATATTGCATTATGTCATTCAACAGGAAAAACCATCGCAATATCACATTGTCGTGTATCGCGCATTGTTGTGAAATGTCAAAATTTCACTAATCATTAAAAGGCTGATTTAAGGATCCCAATAAGATAACAAATTTCAAACTCACATGAAGCCCATACTATGAATTTAATGGTAATTAAGGTGTTTTGTGATTTCATGTTTTGTAAACGATTTTATAATTATTTCAGATTTAATACCAAGGATTCCCATTATGCATCATTTAAGGTGATACGGAATTTAATAGAATTTGACGTGATTTCAACTTACACTCTCTGGTTTTTCTTTCAACGGGGAAATTCTGGAAACTTAGGCATACAAGGGTGTAGAGGATGATTAAAGCACGAAGAAATTACACCACCCCACCTCATTAGTTTTTCAGCGAGAAGAAGATCACGAGATGGCTCCTCTAGTCTCAGACACAACATGCAACCTAGAAATTGGTTCCTCACCTTGAAGAATCAATAAAGGATATAATATTTGGAGACTAGGACATGAAAATGAAAAATGAAGAATTAGCTATCATTAGAGCTAAAAAAATGTCATTTAACATCTCTGAGTATATTAAATATTCTCTTATGCAAGCTAATCTTATCCATGAAATTCCAAAAGACACTATGTCTGAAGTCAGCCTTTTGAAACAATATTGGCAAGAAACATCAAGCAGGAAATCTCGACATAGAAAACTTGACAAAGGTAAACATGGAAATTTACTCATATCTGTTGATGAAGCCATATAGTCAATTGGGAGTGTTGAGGTGTCTTTCCAATGCAACAGTTCTGTTATTCATCAATATTTTTAATTATTTGTAGATGACTATAGATTGGTTCTTAATTTCTAAAAACAACATTCCTTGAAACATTGTGAGTTTCATAAATCTCACTGCCTTCGTTATCCTTATAGAAATTTTTTCACTATTTCATCAGCTTGCCATTTCATGGTCACCCTGTCACTCGTACATGGGCTGATACCTCTAATTTTCAGCCTCCTTCTCTTCCTATAATCTCATTGGCCTATTTTCCCCCTCCCCATAAACCCCACTTTTTCTCTAGGGTTTCCTATAGCCTACCCTTTCCCATGTTATCCAGGGTCCTCAAGCATTGATGGTCTCAAAACTATCCCTGTAGGCTCTTTAGATAAATCAAGTACATTGGATTTTGGATCTTTAATACAACACTTTGAAAAATACCCTGTGTTTCACTTAAAGCATCCAAGCCGTTTTCAGTCAAGGTCAAGTCAAAGAACCTTCCCACTAGGTCGATTAGGGTTTCACATGTTCTAAGGTCATCATTGGTGTTTCAAACACTGTTTTTCTTTTTTAAAATCTGGCTCAGGTGTAATAGAATGTTGAGACATGGTTATTCAAGAAATACCTAGAAATTTTATAAAGAAGACTACCTTATCAGTTCAAAGTCTGAAAGAGGTAAATGAACAGAGTTTAGCACTTCTGTAGGAGTGCTGAAGGTCTATCAACAAAAAGTGTTGATGAGGTAGATTGTTTACTTTTGGATGAAGAAATATTGTAGCAAAGAAGAAGAGGAAACACCTGTTTTTGTAGATAATTAGGGTTTTTGAGCTTGATGGTCCACTAGAGTGCCAAATAGTGATCAATTGCAGAATAACCATGGAGGAGGCACCCCAAACCAAACATGAAGAAATTTTGTCGAAAGATTGATGAGATAGGGAAAAAGGTGAGGTGAACTGGAAAAAAATGAATGAACTTGAAAGGGTTATAGAGGACTTAGAAGACAACACTGATGATTGTCTTAAAGCACTCCAGATTCCTAGAGTTTTGGAAAAGTGACCAAAGAAGGTGAAATGATGATGTTAAACCCAATGGTGAAAGCAAAGGAAGGATTTTGAAGATGTCATTGTGTGATCAGATCCCAAACTTGTCGAAATGATTTTATCTTGCCTAAATGATCAAAGGATGAATTGAGCTACATGGTGGAAGCAAAAGAGGATTTTGAGGCTACTGCTGTGTCAGAATAAATATGTCAAATCTTTAGGATCAAAAGGAAAACAAATTTCATAACTCTAGCAAAATCACAGCCAAGGTGAAAAAGATAAGTTGAGTATTGTAATGGAAACCATAGAGAATTTTGAAGTTGCTGGTATGTGTAATCATCACAAAATCATCAAAATAAACATTTCAAGACTCAAAGGAGTAAAAGCAAAGCCAAGTTAATGTTTTCTGTCACCTACAAGCAAAAGTCAAAGAATATTAGTGAAAGAGAGAAAGAGGATTAAAACATTATGAAAGTGGGTTTTCAAAGTCAAATCTAATTCTCAAGCCCATAAAAAGTCATTTTTCATTTCAAACAAATCATTGTTGCCTTGCAAAAGAGTTAGAAGCATTCAAGGAGAGAACTTTTTTAGTTTTCAAGTCAAATTTGGGCAAAGTCTTCTGGCACTATGCGCTCAAATTGGCATTTTGCCCCTGGAAACCGACACTGTGCATTTGACAGTTTCTCCCCCTGTATTTTACACTGGTGCTGCACTCTTGGCTGACAGCTACCCGATGAAGAAAAACTTGAGTGTTGCACGCCTAGGATTGAGTGTTGTGTGCCTAGGATTGAGCACTGCGCCCTTGGCCAGGACGGCTTTGCAAGCAAAACCACCACTCAATCTACATCAAATTGCTTTTGAAATTCCTCCAAGGTCCTACAAGGAACTCATGAATGGTAAGTGGATGCCCTAAGCCCATCTTCAAGCATTTTTGATGATTTGTGCTTAAAAGAAATTGAAACCCTAAATCACACCCTAAGACTTAAACTTGACATCATTGATTACCATTATTTTCATCTGCTTATAAAGACAATCAGTGATAAACAGAGGGGTTGCACTGTTTGAAGGTTGTTCATTCACCTAAGCTATCCCTACACCCATTCCATTCATTCAATCAGTTCTTCGACTTGCAAAGGCTGACATTCCATTGCCCTCCTTCATCTCAAATTGACATTAGCCCAAAAGTGTTTCAAAACAGAGTTTAAACAAATGTTAGTAGAGGTTTATCATCGAATTGCCAGCCTCTCACTCATTCTCATACACTTTTACCCTCATTCACTCATCTCACTCACTTGTAAAGTTTCATTTTTCATCACCATCTCTTCATTCCATTTCCATTTACAATCCTAGGGTTTTCTCAAGGCAGGTTTTACAATGTCAGAAGATAGTGGTAGTGGATGAGAGGCTCAAATGCCAAGGAGGCATGAACACAAAGCTGAAAAGATAAATAGGTTTGAACCCCCTAACACAAGGGAGCTAAGGGCATCTCCCCTTACTGTTTCATGTTTCAAGCATGTGGGATGCTTTGATTTTTGTGAAAAGGTCCAGGAGGTGCAAAACCACCCTGAGCTAACTAGGATATTTATCATTAACTTGCATGAAAAACAAGTTAACCTTGCAGGGGTCACTTTTGAGTTATCTACTGATGCCATTGCCAATGCCACGGGCATACCAAGTGTGGGTGAGAAATGGTTCATGCAGGCCAACCTAGACATGAGCTAATTTGAACCCTACCTAAAGCCTAGATACAAAGACCACAGTAAATCCATATTTCCTTTCTCAAATTTGCTTGATAGATATGCACCTATGATGAGGATAATTATGAATTATTTTACATGTGAGGGAAGATTCTCTCACATTTACTCCTATCACATTAGGTTGCTTATGCACTTTAATAGGGTGAGAATGTTGCACATACCCTATTATGTCTACAGAAGCATTGACAAAATGTCTTATATTGTACAAAAGAGAGACTATCCTCAACAAGTGAAAAGCCTCTTTCACCACTCTCTTATCAAAATGGTTGTTATGCACCAACTACAGCATAAGGGCATTCTATGGGAGACCTTCATTGTCAATGAGGTGTTCATAAATCCACAAGGCCAACAATAGCAATATTTCCCTTCATCTTCTCATCCTCCCATTCCTCCATCCACTCCCATTCCCTAACCTCATGATGACTCTTCCACCTCACCATCCACTCAAAATCCTTCACATCATGATGATCCTCCTCCTTCATCACTTATTCACAATCCCTCACCATCATCTCATAGTACTAGTGCATCAAAACATGAAGAAGGTAGTGAGGCAAGTGGCAATGAGGCAGATGCTAATGAGGAAGAAAGCAGTAAGGGAGATGGAAATGATGAGTAAAATAATGAGAAATCAATTAGTGAATAAAAGAGCAGTGACAGTAGTGAGGCACATATCAGTGAGGAAGATGTCAGTGACGTAGAAAGTATTGAATCAAATGGCAGTGATGATGGCAGCAATGATGGAAGTGATACAGATGGCACTGAGATGGTGAAAATTAAACATTTTCCTTTGACCTACCAGAGGGGAAATAGGCATGTGTTTGCTGCCCTTAAGAGGCAAGGGTCCATGCCTTCTACATCAACCAAGTAGCTTGATAAAGGTAAGGAAAAGGTCATTGATGAAGAAGAAGAAGACAAGCATGAGACTAAAAAAGAATTTCAACTTATTCACCTTGACAGTGATGATGAAAATGAGCAGAGGATCACTAGCATGCTACTCAAGAGAAAATATGCCCAAATTAGGGATCTACAAGACAATATAGGTAGGGTTAAGAATGTAATCCACTACTTTGAGGTTGAAAACAAGCAACTGGAGGCACAAAAGGCTATCTAAGAGATCATATCTATCAGAGCTCAGAAAGAGGCTAGAAAAGCCAAGGAAAGCTAGATGAGGTCTTGGGAACTCATGATGACACTAAAGAAGAGGAAGAATAGCTTCCTGTTGAAGCCTAGAAAATCTCTGCTTCAAACATTGGGGAAAACCACCCGGTCGGGACCTTAAGACAGCTCCTTTTCCGTTTGGGATGGTGGCTCCGACTGGATTTAAAGGACCAGTTTCCTTATAACTAAATGGATTGAATTGGATGGATGAAAATGGGACTAAATTAACAGAAATAAAACTATCTAATCTAAGCTAAATACTGATAAAGAAATTCTAATCTTAACCCGGGTAACTATATGTGAATACAACTTAAGATTGTTTCAATCTAATAATAACCATGAAAATGTATTATTAATTAAATTGAAATGTGCAGAAACGAATAAAGATAACTCTGTTTAAGAAATTAAACAGAGTTATATTAGCATATTGCATTCATCATTATATAACATTCATATATGCTTATAAATGATAACCTTCTAATTATACTCAGAAATGATATATATAAAGGAAATGTTATGAAAACCAAATATATAAATGATAGCAAATTCTTCAAACGAATACCATATAACAGAGAGAATCAACAGTGAACAGATAAAAATACCTCATTCATCTTGAAGACTGTCAAATGAAATGTGATACTCTGATCTAGTAACTCCGATGTAAAATTAAATCCAAAGGCACAAAAATGCAACACTTCAAAGATAATTTGAGCACAAAAATCACCAGATGTGATCTTTCATATAAATATAATAAGGAATGAAGTACAGAAATGTTAGCTCCAAATCCAAAAAATATTACAACTTCTGATCCTTCTCTAAATGCATGAGAGGGATTTAAATAAGAAATTACAGAACAAAATCCTAATACTACTGCTACAATCTATCAAATTAAAATTGAAAGACTATCTTGAATGAAACTGATTCATTGTTTTTCTGCCTCGCTTGATGAAGCTAAGTTGCAAATGTTCAACATATCTCGGAGTCTTGGTGGATGACTCATCTCAGAATGCAACTGTCCAGCATAGGTGGCATCGGAAAATTCTGGAATTAGGCAATCGGCAGCGTTTGATAGGAATTTGATAGCCGTCTGTTGATTGTTTGGTTTATCAAATGCGTCCACATACTGTCCCAGGATATTGTTTGAAGTTTGCTGATTTGTTGACTTTTCCTTTCCATTTCTTCTCTCCACCTGTCTTCAGTTTCTTTTATTTTTGGCAAACTGCCAGGAACACAGTCTGAAATGAGATTTATTGAGTATAAGCTGTCATTTATGAATTGTGTGATATTACTCATAATATTTCTGGCCCTTGATATTTCTCTCTCAGCTTTCATTATTTGATGTTCCCATTCTGTAAACAAGATTTCTTTGTGTTTTTCCTCTATCCTAGGAAGATTTGCTTCTTTTCCCTTTTCTGTATCCTGCCAGTTGAGAAACTCAGAAATCTTTTCATCAGCATCATCTATTTCTTGTCTAAGAGTTATGATAGTTTGGATCAAAGATGAAGTAATCTCACAAAAAGGTTCTGCTTGTGACAGTTTTGATCAAAATTCAATTAACTGCTGAGTCAATAATTTATTAGCCTCAAGGGCTTCCGATTTGAATTCATTTAACTTTGGATAATCTTTAAACTTATCCAAAGTTGCTTGTAATTCCTTTTCTTGAATCATTTTTGCCTTTTCCTCATTTTGTAACAGACTCTGTAACTTAGAAATTTCTTCATTTAGCTGCTTTTGTTTGCCTAAAAGCTTTTCATCAACCTTCTTCTTTTCTTCAGCAAGTTGTTTCTCCAATTCTTTAGACCTGAATGTCTGATCCTGTAGTTGTTGTTGCAATTGGCTAATCAGTTGCTGATTCTCCTTAGCTTGTTCTTCCAGTGAAGCTATGTGAAGATCTTTCTGAGTTATTAGTTGAGAAAATTCTACAACTTTATCCACTGTTGCAGCACTATAAGCTCCTGTATACTGGGACAATTTCGTGAGGTCTTCAAATGGATTCATTTCATTGTTCTTATAAACACTATTCATAAATTCCTCTGATGGAGTAGAAAATATGCCCTGTTCTGTTTTTCTTTTCTTTCTTTGTCTTTTAACAACATCCTTATGTTTAGGGCTGTAAAATACATCCAAAGGAGGGATCTCCTCAACTTTTAATACAATATGCCCTGTAGGATGTTCAGGAATGATTTCCACATCCTGCTCTATTTGTTCTTTATCTTTATCCTGCAATCCAAGCTGTTGAGCAAATTGATCATATTGTGTTAATAACTGAGAAGAAACATCAAGATCAGTAGAAACCATAATCTCCTTAGTTGTTTCTTTTCCTTTTTCTGTATCTATGTTCTGCTCCGTGCTTTTGCCATCCGATCCACCCTTTTGATTATGCACATCATCATTGATACTTGTGCATTTCTCTGTCATTTGAGTAGTGGACTTCTGACCAGTATTTGGACAGGATTTATCATCGGTATTTCCCTTTTGGACATCAGGTTTGTCAATAGTGACCACTTTTTGGGTATGTACAGTTGGCTGGTTAACAGCCGATTGTGTAATGATTTTGCCGGTAGATGTTTCTACTGGCGTTTGGCTGGATGTACCTTCTGCCTCTGACCTTTGTGTTTGAATTTTTAGCTGGTCCAGAGGAACTCTCAACAATCTCTGGCTTCTAAATAACAAAAATTTATTCATTTCCTCCTTTTGGAATTTAGACTTGGCCAAGTCAAAAATTCGAGGAAAATTATCTAATGAAACAAACAAATCATCAAACAGATCTGGCTCATGCTCAAAACGAGCAATTGAAACTGAAGCAGTGACATCAAATGCTATCTTTTTTGGATCATATTGTCTTCCAGGAATGGTTGCAAATTTACAACCTCTTATCTTGGAGACTTCTTTTTCTGCATGCTTAAAATCATTTAGAGTGAACTGATCACAATTGAGTGGAAATTGAGGCCACATTCTCTTCTTACTGTTATTCAATGACCTAGATATTCCTTCAACGGTCAATTGATAGGAAACTTCTTGAGCAAGAAGTTTGTCTGGAACAATCAGTGGAAGAACATGCGGCTCCACTATACTACCAAAAACCCTGACGTATGTGAATTTTTCCTCCCCAAACCAATCTCCGATTGCAGATAGGTCGGCCTTAGCTTTATCAGAAACTCTAGGAGGAAAGCGATTAAAAATGGTTTGGAAAACAGGGATGAGGAAACCATGACAGATTCTATATACATTAGCTTGGAAATGAGCCTTCCAAAGCAATTTATGATAAATATGAATTGGAACAGGGTCTTTGGGAGTCCATTTCCATCCAAATAAGGGAAATTCGGAATTGAAACAAATAGCATCAAGAATTTAGGCACAAAAGAAAAAAGGAGTAGAATTTCCAGCGGTTTTTTCTTGTCTGTATTCAAGTATCCTATTGGCCATTCTATCAGAAAGAATAACAGCCCAATCCATAATGTCGGAATTCACAGCAGCTAGGATTAATGGGACCATTTGTATAGAAAACCTAGCTGAATTATCATTTCCAAATAACCTACACATCATGGCAGCTGCATAGGAATATGGAGGCAGAAGAGAATCTACAGAATACATACCGGATGCTTCATTTCGGTGCTTCTCTGGGTTTTTCCTCCAATCTTTGATAGGGTCGGATTGGACTTTGTTATTATCAGCAAAATCTTTGATAAATTCCTTGTTATACACCTTCTGTGGGTCTGGAAGGTGGTACATTGCTTTCAAGTCTTCTGCTTTAAACGAGCCAAAAGGCACTCCAGATGCTGAAACAAACGTTCTATCTTGTATCTTTACACTGTCAATAACCCATCGAACTACATCATAATAAGGCATGATGCTCGCTCTGGCTGCAATTCGATGCAAAAACGAATTTGCAAGTGATTTTTCAGTGATCTCAGAGTCGGAATCTGAGCTATCTTCATCTGGAACTGATGCCTTTTCCACTGTGACCTTTGGGTCTTCTCTTTCCAATAGGTTGTAGACTACGTCCCATGTCATTTTCCCAAGCCCCTGGCATGATGTATCTGTGACTAGTCTTAGTTTTATGGGCTTTTCTTTTGAGACCGTAGGAGTCTCGACAAACTTCACTGGCATAGTAGTCTTGTTTCTTCTCCCTCTCTTTGACATTTCTGTGTCTGCTACTGCTTCCCTTTGTCTGTGAATGAAAGAGCTTGGTGTTCTTTGGCTCTGCAAGACAATAAACTCTCAGTCGTGATAAACAAGCAACTCAAACGGAATGATTTATGAACTTATGGTTTTCATTTATTTGTTTCGTATATTGCGTAAATGCTTCTTTTGGGTCACACTCACGTATTTAAAACCAAATTATTAACCATATTCATTTGATTCTTTATTGAATGCCCTCGTACCAATAGAGATTTGGCGCTTGTGAAACATTAAAATATTCACTCATTCTGAACTTTTCGTATGCAATAAATGAATCGCATCGAAAGTTTTCGAATGGCGCATGAAGATCACAGTACGTTTATCCCGATTAATCGATTGCGATTGACCGCATCGCATCGGAAGTTATAGATAACCAGCGGCGTGAAACCCCCAGCAATTTTAGTAACTTCGATCGAACTGTTTTGCATCATTTGAAATAGGCATATGAAATTTCTTTTGAAGGTTATCTCCGATTCTCCGATTGCGATTGAACTTTTAAATTTGATTTGTTTTTTTTTTTTTATTATATGATAAGGCCTTGTATATTAGATCGGATCATAAGTTTTTGAATGTTGAATCTGTTTAGTAACAATATGAATTTTTTCCAAAATTTTATTTCTAAGTGTTTTATTTCTATAAGAAAAAGAAAGGGACCCTATTTCTAAATGAATTTTATTTCTAAAATTTTAAGAAAAAGGGAGGGTTGTTGTATAGTACAACAATTGGCGATTCACTGAAAGAACTAGTTATCTCTGAAAAATAAAATGAATACTATATTTTAAGTAAGTAAAGATTTTTAAAAGGCAATAAAAATTATCCTAGGATAATTAGAAATAAAATCTAACTTATGAAAAAGAATAAAAATTATTAACAATTACTTTCTAGTCCCTTGAGAATAAAAACATTTTGAGTTATCTTAAGCTTTGATTGGTATTAGTAATGAAGTAAGTGGATTTCTTCAAGTTTGGTTTTATAATATACTCTATTGTCATAGGTATTGCCTCTGCTGCCTGCAAACGTTCATAGTCTCGACAGGGTTACCTTTTAACCATTAACTATTCATTGTCCCATTCAACTAAGATTATGACTTTTTTAAAAGATAAATTCATAAGACATATTATCTCATGTTTTTTGTCTTTTATTTATTTTTTTATTTTTAAGAGCCATTGTTCTGGTTTGGTAGCCAGTTGATAACAATGCCATTCAATAGTTATAATTAAACTGAACAAGCTGGCTCGTGATGAGACCCCTTGTCTTATATTAATAAGCCATTACCCTGTTTTGATATGCAGTATTGGTAATGTCAGTTTTATTATTTCTTATGAATATGGTAAGTCGGCTCATAATGAGACCTCTTATCTCTTAAAGAATTTTACAATAATTTCTTAGAATTATATTCTAAAAAATCACAACCTAAATGAATGGGGTGAACTAGTTATATCCTTAAGAATTAATGGATGACAATTTTCTGAGTTTTTTGAGTACCAAAACTTGAATAATCTTTACTTTTATAGATAACTTCTCTCTGCTTAATAAACTTGTAATGATTTACATTTCCCTCAAGTTTTTCCAAAAAGATTATGCAAATAATTGTTATAATCTTTCAAAGTTTAACATCTTATTTAAAACTATCAAAAGAATATAATCATTTCTCTAAAAATTCTTATTTACACTAAAATAAATATTTATAATATTCTTCTTAAGAATTTTCTATCAAGTAAACAGTCAATTAGAGACTTTTTAACAACCTTTATTTGCAAAACAATAAAAAACTTTGCAGAAAGGAATATGTACAGTTTAAGAAGGGGTTACCTCCTTATGAGAAGAATTTCTTTAAGATAAGCCCATTTACAGGAAGAGATTCTCTCTTACCTGTTAGATCTTGGAGCATGAACGTATTTGAGCCTATCTTTTCAACGATCTGAAATGGTCCAAGCCACATCTTTTGAAATTTGGTATGCTTACCTTTTTCTTCATGTGCCTTATCCCATTTTAGAACAAAATCACCAATTGACAAAAATTTTGAGCTCGTAGAACTTGCATCAAAAGAAGATTTTACAAGCTGCTAATGTTTTTCATGAACAATTTTAGCCTTATCTCTTTCTTCTTCTAGTTTAAGGATTTGATCATATCTCAATTGAACGGATGAAGAAGGATTTTCTTCAATAAATTGTACTAGGGCTAATGATGGAAGAGTTAAATTTGATGGTATCACAACTTCTTTTCCATAAACTAAATTAAAAGGTGAAGTTCCTATTGAAGCTTTCTCAGTAATACGATCAGCCCATAATGCAAAGATTAAAGATTTATGCCAATTCTTTTGATTTTGATCGATAGTCCTTTTAATAATTTTGATGAGATTTTTATTGGTGGATTCAGCTAAACCATTACCTTGTGGGTAATAATTTGCTGAATATTTGAGTTTAAAACCTCTTTTAATTGCAAATTCTATTAAACTGTTTCCTGAAAAATAAGATGCATTATCAAAGACAAGAGCTTGAGGTACACCAAACCTGGTTATGATAAATTGATCTATGAAATCAATAATTGCATCAGAATTGGCTACCTTCAAAGGGATTGCCTCTACCCATTTTTTAAAATAATCGGTTGCAGTAAGAATGTACTTGTGCTGCTTGGAAGAATGAGGTACTATCTCACCAATAATGTCAAGTCCCCATTGTTCAAATGGTTGCTCAATATTTATTGGTTGCAAAGGAAAAGCTGGTTTCCTTTGTCTTCCACTTGCAGTTTGGCAGATTCTGCACTTTCTTACATATTCATGTGTATCTTTAAAAAGGGTAGGCCAATAATAGCCAGCATGAATTATTTTGTGAGCTGTGGTATCACCTCCAAAATGACCTCCTGCTGGTCCATCATGCAACTCCTGCAAAACCTTTTCAGCCTCAGTCTTTTCAAGACATCTTAACAAAATTGAATCGTAATTTTTCTTGAATAACACATTATCAATGATTTCATATTTAATAGCTTTTAATCTTAAAGCACGCTTTTTCTTATAATTGAGATCAGAAGGAGCATACCCGTTTTTCAAGTAATAGATGAGATCAGCATACTGAGATTCAGAATCCGTAATACTTATCTGATTTACTTGAATATCTTGATTTGAATGTTCATTCTTTGGTATGTTATGAGCTCCTGCTAATAATCTGCAAAAACCTTGTCCTCTAACAATCTTAGCTGGTTTAATATCAACATCGTATTCTTGTAAAGCTGTTACCCAGTTAGCTCGTTTCTCTCCTACTTCTCTCTGAATTAATAATTGTCTCATTGCAGAGAATGGGACAATGATTTTTGTATGAGTTTTTAAGAGAAAAGGTCTGAAATGCTTGATTGATTTGAACACAGCAAAGGCTTGTTTTTCAACATCGGAATAATTTAGTTCAGCTCCTTGCAAATTTGAACTAAAGAAAGAAATTGGTGCTTCAATTTTCTGATCATTGAGTTGTGTTAAAACAGCTGCATAGGATGTCTCTGTGGCTAAGGTATACAAAATAAAATCTTTAGAAAAATCCGGAGTACTTAATGCTGGTGCATTAATGATTGCCTGTTTGATTTCCTCAAAGGCTTCTTTCTCTTTATGCCCCCATTTGAATACTGAATTCTTCTTGATCATATTTTGCATAGGTAAAACAATTAAAGAAAAATCAGGAATGAATCTTTTTACAAAATTGATCTGTCCAAGAAATGATTGCATGGATTTTTTGTTACGAGGTAAAGAAATATCAGAAATATCTTTTACCCTATCTGGATCAATGTATATACCATATTTTGACACAACAAATCCTAAAAGTTTTCCTTCATCCAAAGCAAAGAAAGATTTCTTTGGATTTAAGGAAATACCAAATCTTCTACATCTTTCAAATATTTGCTTTAGATCATGTAGATGATTGGTTCTCTTTTTTGAGAATACTGTTATGTCATCGAGATAAACAACAACTGATTTATTGATCAGACCTTTAAATGCTATGTCCATGGCTCTTTGGAAAGTTGCTCCTGCATTTATTAATCCAAAAGGCATCTTTTTATAAGCATAAGTTCCCCATTTTGTTCTGAAAGTTGTTTTCAATCTGTCATCTGGATGAACTAAGACTTGATTATAGCCTGAAAATCCATCAAGAAAGGACATAAGTTCAGAACCAGCTACTTTTTGAAGTATGTGTTCCATGGTTGGCAATGGGAAATTGTCTTTTAAACATGCCTTGTTTAAATTTCTGAAATCAATACAGATTCTTATATCACCATTTTTCTTCCTTACAGGTACCATATTGGAAACCCAATTGGAATGCCTGACAGGAAAAATGATTTTGGCTTTCAAAAGTTTATTAAGTTCTAATTTGATTTGATCTTCAAGATTTGGATGAACTTTCCTTAGCTTTTGTTGAACAGGTTTAATATCAGGAAGCATTGGAATTGTGTGCTGAATAACCGAAGTATCATATGTTTTTAAATCATCATAATTCCAAGCGAAAACATTTTTATATTTGTTCAATAGTTTAATGAAAGTATCCCTTTCCTCTGATGTTAAATTAAGTCCTAAATTAACATTTTGAGGTTTTGAATCAGAACCAAGATTCACTAATTCAAATTTCAAAGTGGAACTTTGAAGCTTGGTATTAGTAACTTTCTTGAATCTGTCTTTAATATCATATAAGTCCTCCAATTTAACAACAGATTTCGGAATGGGATTTTCATTACCTTTTGAAGCGATTTGTAAATCATGATCTTCTTCGTCAATAATTTGATCATCATATGATTTCTCTGAAGTCATGAAATTTAAAATATCTTGATCATGATAGAAAACTCTCCAATTTGTAACATTGTCTGGGACAGATGGTCGAAAAATTAATTCTACAGAAAACCTATCAGGACTGCAGTCTTCAGCAGGTAGGAGTTTAGATGAAACATTAGCTAATAAGTCAGCTGATGTATTCTGATTCCTAGGAATAGGAGAAATATTAAATGCTAAAAAATGAGTGGTGAGATCTTGTACTAGGGATTGATAATGCTTAAGATGTCCTGAAAGGCAATGAATAGTATTCCTAACTTGTTTTATAACAATTTCGGAATCCCCAAAGACTTTCAAGTATTTAACATTTAATCCTATAGCTTTATAAAGTCCTTGAACCAAGGCTTCATATTCTGCAGTATTGTTAGTACACTCAAATTCTAGCCTACATGACAGCATGGTTTTTTCTCCATTTGGATCGATTAAAATGCATCCTGCTCCAGATCCATCATTAGACTTTGATCCATCAAAATATAATGACCAAAACAAAGATTTATCTATTGAATCATCTACAATTTTATCAGAAGTATTTACAATTCTGGAAGAATCAGATTGTGAAAAATTTTCTATTTGAGAAACAAAAGTATTAACAGAAAACGGTGATTGGGGTGCTTTGAAGTTTCCAAGAAATGATTCAGCAGAATAACCTCCAAGAATGTTGTTGTTGAATGCTACTGGTTCATTATGTTGTTCAAATTCAGTGACAGTATGCCTCATATGTTTTTCTCGTTCAACTTTAATTTGATTTGGTTTCCCTTTATAGGGTAGCCACATATGAGAATAATCAGTCGAGATATAACCATTGATTTTTGCAGACCAGTCCCTACTTAAAACTAATCCATAGAATTCAGGAATATTAGCAATCAAAATATCAATTCTTTGGACAATTCTAGGATCGGAAGCCAACCTGATAGTTACTGAATTGATTTCTCCTACAAATTGAACTTTGGATCGATCTAATTGAACAATATGTACTGCTGATTTCTGTGGTTCGATATTTAATTTGGCACATACAGAAACAGGCATTATATTGGAGGAGGCTCCAGAATCAATCAAAAAATTGTGCAGATTTTTATTGTACATCTCATAAGTCAACAGAAAAGGAGGAGTTTGAGAATTTGACTTTTCCCCAATGAGTACAGTATCAGTAGCGTCTACCTTGTCTGGTGGCTTACCAGTTCCTCTTGCTGCTTTTGCAACTACACCGCTTGGTAAAGGAGCGATTGGTGTAGCATTTAATTCTTTCAATAACAACTTCTGCTGGTGTTTCAGTTTGCTGAGTTCATGTAATGAAATGTTGGCTTTGATCTTTTTCATGTCTTCAACAATGTTGTATTCCATAGGATCTGACACTACTAAAGTCTTAGCTGTTGATGTGGGTGGGTTAGAAGAAGATGGCTGATTCTGAGTAGGTAGTGGAGAAGCTTTCTTTGCAGGTGATTTGTCTTTGATACTTGGAGTTGTGTTTTTCCTTTTAGGAGCTGTTTGTATAGGCTCTGTTGTAGATTTACTCCTAGTACTTACAGGCATAGCTTCTTGTTCTACCTCACTATCAGAATTAGGGAGAATAAAATCCCACATTCCATGTAATTCAGCGATTTCTTCATTTTCACCTTCTTCATCTGATATTAAGGATGTATCCTCTTCTTCCTCTTCTTCCTCTGATTCTGCATTAGAGATCGTATTAGGAGGTTTAGATTCAGCTTGATTTCTTCTAAAATTCCGGAATGGTTTTTTGGTAGAAGTTTCAGCTACTTGTTTTTTAATTTCAATCATTTCATTTGACATGGTTTTAAGAACTTTTTGTAAACCTTCCATGTCAAACGGATCTCTGGCCTTTTTCTTTGATTCATCTTTGAAGCTAACTTTCTTTGATTTTCTTTCCTCAAGAGCGTTTTTCTTTTCCAAAGAAGTAATTCGTTTTTCAACAGCAATAGCTTCTTTCATACTTTCAGCTAATGTAGGCTTTGCAGCTCTGTCTACAAAAATAGCTATGTTTGAGGGTAAGGCAGTGATATACCATTCAATTCTGACCTGCTCACTTGGCTTGGAATCAGTGGGAATTTTGTTCAAGAGCTTATTGAACCTGGAATTAAACTCTTTAATTGGTTCCTTGGGTTCTATTTTCAAATTTGAGAGATCATTGAGTAAAGTAGCTATTGATCGATCATCTCCAAATTTGGTTAAGAAATGATCTGAAAAAATATCCCAACTTGTTATAGATCCTGATGGTAATGAAAAATACCATGATCCTGCTGTTCCTTGAAGAGTATAAGGAAATAGTCTAACTACAACATCCTCCTGTGTGACTCCATTCAAATTAATAGCCAACATAAAATTATTGATATGTTCTTCAGCTGGAATGTTAAGATCTGGGCTAAATTTTGGAAGCCATTTTCCAGGATTATCTGGTAAATCATGTAAAGGTGCAGCCATGTTTACTGCTCCTGGAGTAGCCCATGGTCTAGCCATTGTTGGAACGACTATCGGAGGGGTAGTAACTGGAGGTGTTTGAATAGAAGTTGTTGGAATAGATGATGTTTGAGGTGAATGAGGAGGAGGTAGTAATAAAGACTGAAAAGGTTGTGATGTTGAAGGTGATGATCCCTGGTGAACAATAATATGTAATGGGGAAGTGGGTGTTTGACTTCGCACTGGAGATGATGAGATGGAAGATGACGGAGAAAAGGTCTCACTATCAGAACCTTTAGTGTTCTTTTTTGCCTTTTTCCTTCGGGGTAAAGGTAACTCAGCTGGTTCAATGCCAAGTTTTTCGCTTTGAAGTCTGGTGAGATGATGAGGTAGGTGGAACTGCGAAGTCTGACTGCCTTGAGATACTTCAGATCTCTGAGGTGATATGGAGAAGCCTTGAAGTTTCTGGATGATAGATTGAACTTCAGGGGACTCCGGAGTTAAATGTTCTGAAGTATGGTGTGATTGAGCAGTGATAGTTGATCCCTCTTCTTCTCGTTTGGATGTTGGTGAATCAGAATGCAAACGAGAGGTCTGAGGGGAGGTGGAGGGTGATTTACTCTGAGAATGGTCTGTAGGTTTTGATTTACTCGCCATTCATAGTTAGGCCCTCCTTCTAGTGCCAAAAATGTTGAAGCCTAGAAAATCTCTGCTTCAAACATTGGGGAAAACCACCCGGTCGGGACCTTAAGACAGCTCCTTTTCCGTTTGGGATGGTGGCTCCGACTGGATTTAAAGGACCAGTTTCCTTATAACTAAGTGGATTGAATTGGATGGGTGAAAATGGGACTAAATTAACAAAAAATAAAACTATCTAATCTAAGCTAAATATTGATAAAGAAATTCTAATTTTAACCCGGGTAATTATATGTGAATACAACTTAAGATTGTTTCAATCTAATAATAACCATGGAAATGTATTATTAATTAAATTGAAATGTGCAGAAACGAATAAAGATAACTCTGTTTAATAAATTAAACAGAGTTATATTAGCATATTGCATTCATCATTATATACCATTCATATATGCTTATAAATGATAACATTCCAATTATACTCAGAAATGATAATATAAAAAGGAAATGTTATGAAAACCAAATATATAAATGATAGCAAATTCTTCAAATGAATACCATATAACAGAGAAAATCAACAGTGAACAGATAAAAATACCTCATTCATCTTGCAGACTGTCAAATGAAATGTGATACTCTGATCTAGTAACTCCGATGTAAAATTAAATCCAAAGGCACAAAAATGCAACACTTCAAAGATAATTTGAACACAAAAATCACCAGATGTGATCTTTCATATAAATATAATAAGGAATGAAGTACAGAAATGTTAGCTCCAAATCCCAAAAATATTACAACTTCCGATCCCTCTCTAAATGCATGAGAGGGATTTAAATAAGAAATTACATAACAAAATCCTAATACTACTGCTACAATCTATCAAATTAAAACTGAAAGGCTATCTTGAATGAAACCGATTCATTGTTTTTCTCTCTCGCTTGATGAAGCCAAGTTGCAAATGTTCAACATATCTCGGAGTCTCGGTGGATGACTCATCTCAGAATGCAACTGTCCAGCATAGGTGGCATCGAAAAATTCTGGAATTAAACAATCGACAGCGTTTGATAGGAATTTGATAGCCGTCTGTTGATTGTTTGGTTTGATCAAATGAGTCCACATACTGTCCCAGGATATTGTTTGAAGTTTGCTGATTTGTTGACTTTTCCTTTCCATTTCTTCTCTCCACCTGTTTTCAGTTTCTTTCATTTTTGGCAAACTGCCAGGAACACAGTCTGAAATGAGATTGATTGAGTATAAGCTGTCATTTATGAATTGCGTGATATTATTCATCATACTCCTGGCCCTTGATATTGCTCTCTCAGCTTTCATTATTTGATGTTCCCATTCTGTAAACAAGATTTCTTTGTGTTTTTCCTCTATCCTAGGAAGATTTGCTTCTTTTCCCTTTTCTATGTCCTGCCAGTTGAGAAATTCGGAAATCTTTTCATCGGCATCATCTATTTCTTGTCTAAGAGTGATGAAATTTTGAATCAAAGATGAAGTAATATCACAAAAAGGTTCTGCCTGTGACAGATTTGAGCAAAATTCAATTAATTGTTGAGTCAATAGTTTATTAGCCTCAAGGGCTTCTGATTTAAATTCATTTAACTTTGGGTAATCTTTAAACTTATCCAAAGTTGCTTGAAATTCCTTTTCTTGAATCATTTTTGCATTTTTCTCATTTTGTAACAGACTTTGTAACTTAGAAATCTCTTCATTTAGCTGTTGCTGTTTGCCTAAGAGTTGTTTATCAATTTTCTTCTTTTCTTCAGCAAGTTGTTTCTCCAATTATTTGGACCTGAGTGTCTGATCTTGTAGCTGTTGTTGCAATTGGCTAATCTGTTGCTGATTTTCTTATCTTGTTCTTCCAGTGAAGCTATGTGGAGATCTTTCTGATTTATCAGTTGAGAAACTTCTACCACTTTATCCACTGTTGCAGCACTATAAGCTCCTGTATACTGGGACAATTTTGTGAGGTCTTCGAATGGATTCATTTCATTGTTCTTATAAACAATATTCATAAATTCCTCTGATGGAGTAGAAAATATGCCCTGTTCTGTCTTTCTTCTCTTTCTTTGTCTTTTAACAACGGCCTTATGTTTAGGGTTGTAAAATACATCCAAAGGAGGGATCTCCTCAACTTTTAATGCAATATGCCCTGTAGGATGTTCAGGAATGATTTCAACATCCTGCTCTATTTGTTCTTCATCTTCATCCTGCAATCCAATCTGTTGAGCAAATTGATCATATTGTTTTAATAGCTGAGGAGAAACCTCAAGATTAGTAGAAACCATAATCTCCTTAGTTGTTTCTTTTCCTTTTTTTGTATCTATGTTCTGCTCAGTGCTTTTGTCATCCGATCCATCCTTTTGATTATGCACATCCTCATTGATACTTGTGCATTTCTCTGTCATTTGAGCAGTAGACTTCTGACCAGTATTTGGACTGGATTTATCATCAGTATTTCCCTTTGGGACATCAGGTTTGTCAATAGTGACCACTTTTTGAGTATGTACAGTTGGCTGGTTAACAGCCGATTGTATAATGATTTTGCCGGTAGATGTTTCTACTGGCGTTTGGCTGAATGTACCTTCTGTCTCTGACCTTTGGGTTTGAATTCTCAGCTGTTCCAGAGGAACTCTCAACAATCTCTGGCTTCTAAATAAGAAAAATTTATTTATTTCCTCCTGTTGAATTTTAGACTTGGCCAAGTCAAAAATTCGAGGAAAATTATCTAATGAAACAAACAAATCATCGAACAGATCTGGTTCATGCTCAAAACGAGCAATTGAAACTGAAGCAGTGACATCAAATGCTATCTTTTTTGATCATATTGTCTTCCAGGAATGGTTGCAAATTTACAACCTCTTATCTTGGAGACTTCTTTTTCTGCATGCTTGAAATCATTTAGAGTGAACTGACCACAATTGAGCGGGAATTGAGGCCACATTCTCTTCTTGCTGTTATTCAAAGACCTAGATATACCTTCAACTGTCAATTGATAGGAAACTTCTTGAGCGAGAAGTTTGTCTGGAAAAAAAAGCGGAAGAACATGCGGCTCCACTATACTACCAAAAACCCTGATGTATGTAAATTTTTCCTCCCCAAACCAATCTCCGATTGCAGACAGGTCGGCCTTAGCTTTATCAGAAAATCTAGGAGGAAAGCGATTAAAAATGGTTTGGAAAACAGGGATGAGGAAACCATGACAGATTCTATATACATTATCTTGGAAATGAACCTTCCAAAGCAGTTTATGATAAATATGAATTGGGACAGGGTCTTTGGGAGTCCATTTCTATCCAAATAAGGGAAATTCGGAATTGAAACAAAGAGCATCAAGAATATAGGCACAAAAGAAAAAGGGAGTGGAATTTCCAGCGGTTTTTTCTTGTCTGTATTCAAGTATCCTATTGGCCATTCTATCAGAAAGAATAACAGCCCAGTCCATAATGTCGGAATTCACAGCAGCTAGGATTAATGGGACCATTTGTATAGAAAACCTAGTTGAATTATCATTTCCAAATAACCTACACATCATGGCAGCGGCATAGCAATATGGAGGCAGAAGGGAATCTACAGAATACATACCGGATGCTTCATTTCGGTGCTTCTCTGGATTTTTCCTCCAATCTTTGATAGGGTCAGATTGGACTTTGTTATTATCAGCAAAATCTTTAATAAATTCCTTGTTATACACCTTCTGCGGGTCTGGAAGGTGATACATTTCTTTCAGGTCTTCTGCTTTAAACGAGCCAAAAGGCACTCCAGATGTTGAAACAAACGTTCTATCTTGTATCTTTACACTGTCAATAACCCATCGAACTACATCATAATAAGGCATGATGCTCGCTCTGGCTGCAATTCGATGCAAAAACGAATTTGCAAGTGTTTTGTCAGTGATTTCTGAGTCGGAGTCTGAGCTATCTTCGTCTGGAACTGATGCCTTCTCCACTGTGACCTTTGGGTCTTCTCTTTCCAATAGGTTGTATACTACGTCCCATGTCATTTTCCCAAGCCCCTGGCATGATGTATCTGTGACTAGTCTTAGTTTTATGGGCTTTTCTTTTGAGACCGTAGGAGTTTCGACAAACTTCACTGGCAGAGCAGTCTTGTTTCTTCTCCCTCTCTTTGACATTTCTGCGTTTTCTACTGCTTCCCTTTGTCTGTGAATGAAAGAGCTTGGTGTTCTTTGGCTCTGCAAGACAATAAACTCTCAGTCGTGATAAACAAGCAACTCAAACGGAATGATTTATGAACTTATGGTTTTCATTTATTTGTTTCGTATATTGCGTAAATGCTTCTTTTGGGTCACACTCACGTATTTAAAACCAAATTATTAACCATATTCATTTGATTCTTTATTGAATGCCCTCGTACCAATAGAGATTTGGCGCTTGTGAAACATTAAAATATTCACTCATTCTGAACTTTTCGTATGCAATAAATGAATCGCATCGAAAGTTTTCGAATGGCGCATGAAGATCACAGTACGTTTATCCCGATTAATCGATTGCGATTGACCGCATCGCATCGGAAGTTATAGATAACCGTTTTAAACTCTTAGCGATTTGAAAATTTCCGATCGAACTATTCGCATCGAAGGATTTGAAATAGGCATATGAAATTTCTTTTGAAGGTTATCTCCGATTCTCCGATTGCGATTGAACTTTTAAATTTGATTTGTTTTTTTTTTTTTTATTATATGATAAGGCCTTGTATATTAGATCGGATCATAAGTTTTTGAATGTTGAATCTGTTTAGTAACAATATGAATTTTTTCCAAAACAATGAATTTTATTTCTAAGTGTTTTATTTCTATTAATAAAAAAAAGGGACCCTATTTCTAAATGAATTTTATTTCTAAAATTTTAAGAAAAAGGGAGGGTTGTTGTATAGTACAACACTTCCTAGGAGGAGGCCAAGGACAATTGGCTTGAAGAAGGCCTTAGCCAAGGAGAGGGAGCAAGAGACAGCCTTGACAGAGCAACTCACCCCAAGTGAGTTTCTTGCCATGGAAATATACTATGATAGAGAACCTTGGCTAGAGAGGGACAATGTGCACTTAGAGGGTCAGTTGGAGAAGACCAAGAGAGACCTTGACCTTCAGAAAAAGATGGCAAGGCATTATGCCTTAAGAAACAAGATTGCAAGGGCCAAGCTCAAAAGAGCCCTTGCAAAGATTCAATCCCTAAAGGAGGAAAAAGAAAAATGAAAACTTAACATTCTTGCTGATGCATCCCTACAAGCATCTCATACATGATCATCAAGACAAATCCAAGTTTTGACACATTTTTGCAATTTTTGAGTTTTTGGAAATTTTGACTGTTTTGAAGGACCAAGCGCACAATGCCACTGGCGCTGTGCTCTTTTTTGGGAACCCATTAGAGGAAAAAATTGTATTTTTGTGTTCATCAGGCCAACTACATCACCCACACAAAATTTCAACTCATTTGGAGTAGAATTGGTTCTCCAAAAGTGCCAAAAACATTCAAAAAATCAACTTTCTGCCCTATTTTCAGAGCTGGCACTGTGCCCTGAGCAGTCTTGGGAGAATAAGTTTTTGAGTAGGAAAATGGGCCCCAAATTAAAAAATAAAGTTATATTTGGAATGTAGACAGGATAGGCTTTCCAATGAGCGATCATGGAGCTCATTTGGACACCGAGAAGGCCTCCAAATATCAGCTGCAAAAGACCATTTTTTCCTGTTTTGGTGATGCGCCCTTGGCCTGGAGTTGCGTCCTTGAACCTCAGTGTTGCGCCCTTGAAAAAAAGTAAACAAAAGACACTTGGAGTTAATGAAAAATATATTGTGAGGGTTTTTGAGGAAAATCACTCCAGAGTTAGCTGAGGAGTGATGTTAGCATTTATTTTTTCATTTATTAAGTTAGGATATTTATGCCTTGGGCCTTGCATGGTCTCATAGGACAAATTTGGCATCTATGGGTAGTTAATGACATTTGGAAACCCTAGCTAGGGTTTCGGTCCTCCTTTGCAAGTTAAATACTACATGGAGGCCTCATTTTAGTTGTTGGTTGATTTTTAAACTCAATATCATAGACTTGGAGTTGAGGAGAAATTGCTTTCGAGTTTTGTGAATGCTTTCAAGACTCATGAGCATGGCTAATGGTGATGTCTTTATAAATTAGTGCTTGTCTTCTTATGGTTTCATTTTGTTTCATCTTTCTCATTCAGTAGAACATAAATTTTAGGTTAATAAATGTTGTTTAGAGGCACCTTAGCTCTATCTCCTCTCTATTGCTTGTATGTTTTCCTCTACTAGGTCAGATTAGAGAATTCTTAGTTGCTCTCTAGTTCCACTCAGCTTTTTGATCTCAAGAGTGATTTAATAGATCCAATGCTAAATAATTTTATGGTTAGGCCTATCTATTGGTATGACTTAAACATGGGTTTTGAGGTATTTCTTCAAAGTATTTCTAATTAGAGTTTGGCTAAAGAGGTTTATGTTTCGCCTTGCCCTTTTTTCCAACTTGAATGGTTGTTTTGAAGGTATTTGTAGTTTGATTAAGAAATTTATGAGTTCCCTGCTCTTTGATCATTACTATATGTTATCTTAAATTTTTTCTTTACCTGAAGGTGAAATCACTAGAGAAATTACAAGTTATTGCTCTCTAGGGTTTGCTGGATTATTGTCTTCATGTTTACTTACTAGGGTTTGGTAAAAAAATCTTATGGTATGCCCCGTATTTCATTATTTCTTTATGGATAGTGTTCTTAAATACTTTCCTTGTTATAGTACATGTTAAAGGATTCTTAACTTCCCTTTAAACCTACTAATCTCACAATTTAATGTTCACTTCACTCACATAAGCTTTGAAGATCCATTTGGCTTTGTTATACTTGCCCTCTGAAACACCCTTGACCTATTGTTGTACCTTTCAATACCTTTTCCAGAATCCATAGCACAATGGTCTAAACCTATCTTAATCTATCTGTTCTGGTTGAATAGCAACCCAACCAAACAAAACAAACAAACAAACCCTGATCATCTTAACTAGCCTAAAATCAAAACCCTAAAATCAATCAAGTTTACATATTTTATACAAATTATAGAGAGAGCCCTCTCTGATTCTAGGAAGGCTAGGTCCTAGGGCTCCAAATATTGGTTTGATGTTACCCTTGTTCAATTTGGTCTTACCAATCTAACAAATTACAGGGACCTAACCTAATGGCGACTCCACTGGGGATTCTGAGTAGGTAACAAGCTTAGGCGTTCCTTAAGAACTCACAAATTCCCTATCAAAACTTAGACAAATCAAGTGTTAGCCAAGAGTTATATCGGGTTGAATCAACATACTAGCACCATGATGACCCTACTGGAGATCACTCATTGAAAAGCTTAGTGTTACATAAAGAACTCAGAAAACCCAAAAATATCCTTAGATTAGTATTCCGTTGTTGATGGTGGACAACAAGTACACCCTTAAAAACAAATTTCATCATCCACTTGGTGACTCCACTGGTCTTTAGTAGCCCTGTTGACCCCACTATTTCTCATAGACTCCCCTAGGAATATATCAATCAATCATAACAGTGCCAAGCCTAGTTGCATACTGTGTGAACTTAGTAAATGTTTTTTTTCAAAACACTCATAAATTTTCAGCCTCTCTGTATCTTGGGTCTAAAATATGGCTTCAAAAAGAATTAGAACTAGATCTCACCCTAACCCAAACCCTCCTACCATAGTTGATGATCCAGAAAAATTCCTATGGAAAACCTCTAGGACTAAAGATTCAACTATTGTTAGACCCATTCACAAAGCAAGTTTTGTCCCTCAAAACCTCACAACCTTGAAAGATCCCCAATTTGACTCACACCATAGAAAAAACCTTTTCAGAACTAAGTCTTAAAGTGGGACAGACCAGACAGACCTTGAGCCTACAGATTTGCAGTATATTCCTAGTAGAGAAGCCTCTCCTTCCACTCCTCTTGATTTTCAACTTCTCCAAAACTTTGGCACTTTTCATTCCAAATCTGCTTAATCTCATCTTGCTAGTCCAGGCACATCTACCACTCCCATTAACACATCCACCGTGCAAACCACTCCATTTCATCCTCCACCTCCTCTCAAAAACCCCCCTCTTACAAACCCTCCTTGGGTTCCTTTACCTCAAATCATGGCAGCGTGGTTTGCCCCATTGGTACTACCCCAATGTCTACTGCCTATGCCACAATAATACCAATCTAAAATCCCTCACTTCACTGGAGCTGACTCTACCACTTCCCAACAACATGTAGACAAGATGAATGATGCATTTGATTATCAAGAAATAGAAGAGGATACCATAAAAATGATAATGTTTGCCCAAAGCTTAGGAGGAGAAGCAAAGAAATGGTTCAAAAAATTAACTCCTAACAACATTCATGACCTTCCTTCCCTTTATCAAACATTCATAAACAAGTGGGAGACTAAGAAAAATCCTCTTCAAATCCTATCAGAGTATGATAACCTTAAAATAAATGTTAGGGAAAGTGTTCAAGACTACTCCACTAGGTTCAATAGTGTATATAATGCACTCCCTCTCCACATGAAACCCCCACAAGACCTGGCCTTACTGAAATTTCCGGAGGAATTTGATCCAAACATGTGTTATCAATTAAGAGAAAGAGATCCCCTAAACTTATAAGACATGAAAAGAGGAGAAGTAATGTAGAAGCTAACCTAAATGCTAGAAGGGCTAGATTAAGGGCAGAGAAGAAGGTTACATACAAAGAGGAAACCATGGCGTCCACATCTAATGCTAAATTGACAATCTAGTTAGGGTAATGGAAAGGATGATGGAGAAAATCAGTTTGAATGAAAGAGCACGCCCTAGGGAAAACCAAGAAAATCCTCAAAACAGAAATAGAAACCAAAACTTCAGAAGCGACCCTCCTCAAAATAGAAAAAGAGACAATGACCAACAAATCAGACCTCATTTCCAAGAAAACTATGTAGACAAAGAGGAAAGAGAGACTGAAGAGCAGGAAGAAAACCATGTAAATCTGATAGATTCCAATAACAAGGATGATGTTTTTCTCACAGAAGAGGAACACGGTCTATTTTCCTCAAATAAAACTGATAGAACATATGAGGATTCTGAAGAGTACAAGCTAGGATTTGAAAATGCTATCATGGAATTTCATAGGTAGTATGACCTCCAAAGTAGGAAAACTCAGGACACCCCTAGGAAGAACAAACTAGAAATTTATGCTAAAAAGACACCTGAAAACATTCTCAAAAAGATAGAAGAAAACACCAACATCATGGCTAAAAATCCTAATCAAAACAAAGAGAAAACCAACCAACATAATGGTGACCAAACCTGCCCAGTACATCAACTAGTGGCCCTGGAAAAACTGATCTAACTAACATTCAAAATAAAACTCAGCAAGCTAAGATTGCTGAAAAGACCATGTATGATAAAATTGATGTAAATATGCCAAGAACACTAGCACCATTCAGTTTTGAGGGTGATATTGCCAATATCAAAATAGCCATACCCCTTACTGAACTAGTAACTCAAGATGTATATAGGTCTCAAGTTTTGAAGGCTTTGAACATAGGAAATGACACCGAAACTCTAAATTTGATTGATGACAAGCCAAAACTATTGTTTGGACCTGAGGTAGAGGCAAAATATCAAGAATAGTTTGTCCCTCCATTCTATGTTAGTTTTAACATTCGTGACAAAATCTTGCACAATGCTATGCTAGACTCCGGTGCCTCACACAATCTCATGCCAAAGGTAGTGATGGAGAGATTAGGCCTTGAAATAACCAAACCTTACAAAGACCTATACTCTTTTGATTTAAGTAGAGTTAAATGCCTAGGCCTAATCAAAGATGTGTGTGTCAATCTGGCACAGATACTAGCTAAGATCCTAGTCATGGACATCGTAGTGGCTGACATTCCCCCAAAGTATGGCATGCTCTTATCTAGATCATGGGGAACCAAACTCCAAGGAAACCTCCAAATGGACATGACCTATGCTACCATTCCAGTCTTTAACCAAACAAGAAGATTGTACAGAGAATCTCACATGAAATATATGGTAATCAGCTAAGATAGGCCAAACAACACCCCTCCCTATTCTATCTATTCATACCTTGACTCATTTATATTGTACAATGAAGATGACATTAATGAACAAGTAAATTAAAATGAGGAAGAGCTAGGCCTATCATAATAGGCAAACCAAACACAAAATGAAGAACATGACAACCAAAACTCTAGCAGCCATGAACAACAACATAATGGCGAATCTAAACTTGAAACACTTTGGAACATGAGCTCTGATGGCTCTTGTGGAAAATTTGGTTCAGGAGCAAGTGTTTAGATATGTAACACTAATGAAGGGCACTCCTACGAACTATATTTTCAATGCACAAACAATATTGCAAAGTATGAGGCTCTTCTCCTAGGATTACACTTGCTGAAAAACATAGGAGCTAAGAATATTTCTATTCTAGGAGATTCCGAGCTAAGCATTAGGCAAATAAAAGGATAATATTCAACCAAGAATCCTAAGCTAAGAGAATATAGAAATGCTACCTTAGACCTCCTGAAGACATTTGAGAAATATGAACTTACTTCCATCCTAAGAGCTCAAAACAACCTTGCCAATGAGCTAGCCTTTATTGCCAGCACTTGCCAAGTACCTCATGCCAATGAAAAATACATGATAAAGGTCAAAAGCAGACCTACAGTACCTAACAACATAGATTATTGGAAAGTGTTTGAGGTGACAAACAAATTGAAGACTTTTTGCATTCTAAAAATGAGTTTGCAATACCAAAACCAAGCTTAGATCATGAGCAAGACTGCTCTAATGAAGAACAAACACCCAAAACAGAGCCATTTCCTACTGTTGATATAAATCTTCTAGAACATCTTAATGAGGTAGAATTTTCTAGGGATCCAGATAAAAAATACCTTGAGGTATTGCAATGCAAAGTTAACTCATGACCAAGTGGTATGTTGTGCTATGCAACAACTCCCCCCATTTTTATCTTCAAAATAATCTAGACCTTTGATAAATAAAAATAGGTACCCTTCTTAAAAATGTATTTTCATTTTAGATAAAAAATCAAAACTCTAAAAAAAATTATTTCTTTTATTAAATAAAAATAAAAATACACAAAAAAGAAATTAATAAAACATCCTTGTAATTACCTTATCGCAAATCGCATCCCAAATAACCTTTTCTCATTGAAAGTTAAGTAATAAAACAACGAAATCTCAATTTTTCGATCTGCGATCTAAGTTTCACAAGTGACATCATTAATCGCAAATCGTGGATTTACATTTTAAAACTTTAAGAAGACTTTACCAAAGTTTCGATATTGCGACACTCTGATTTTGCGATATTCCAATACTGCGATTTTGCGATTTCACGATATCGCAAAATCGCATATTACATAAAAAAAAAAGTAATGTGTTTCATAAGACAGGTTCAAAGGGTATGATGTGATGGATTTTGACAGGCATGGTGCAAATATTTATTGTTTGGTTACGGATAATTAATGGAACAACTGTTTCCCGGATATTTTCTTTTCGAATTGGTCATTTCAAATATATCTTCCATCATTTGATCATTACTCTATTTTTAATAGAGATTTTCCTTCAAGATATGTCCATCCACAAAGTAATTCAAAAGCACGGCAAATAGACTATTGCAGAAGTAGAATACACAGAAATGTCGCCCATAGTCTCAGATACAGTCTGCACTGCAGATGGAGGAGCTACAAAGTGGCAAGCTATCTATACCATTCTCGAAGACAAAGAACCTGAAGTAGTGGAGGTCAAAGAAACTGTTGATGATGCAAGACCCTCAAATTTACAGGTTAAAGATATTGCATGCTCTTTCCTTCATAGGATAGAAGCAAGGGCCACTCTTTTTCCATATACCGACATGATTAGGTGGGTGCTTGACAATTCAACAATCAAGGACAGACAATTAAGAATCGCTAAGAATTAAATCTTAGGTTCTTTAAGAGATGAAGACTTGAAAGTCATGTACAAGCTACCTGACCATCAAGACATCTATGATAATAGATTTGTTGAGAAATTTGCAAAGAACAATGAGGACCCTTTCAAGACAATTCAAGGTTGGAGGAAACTGGATAACAAGTTCAAACATGAGAAATCAAGTATCTATCCTATCGCCTCACTTGCAAATCCCTACAATTTTGCAGCCGTGATGCTATGCAGATTATATGGGCTCCCTGATAATACCAAGTTCTCCATAAATTGGCTTCCCCTGATTGATTCCTGTGTTAATTCCCACATCATGAATTGGGCAACCATTCTTTCTAAAAACCTAGCTAAAGTGATTAACGAATATCACTAGACAAGAGCTTCTTCCTCCAAACCAGTTCCCCAATTTTTCATGAGTTCATATATTTTTTATGTTATCTATTTTTCTACCAGTTTTCCAGTTATGGGTTGGAAATGGACTCCCGAGTGTCCCACCCCTATTCATTTGAGTCATAAAGAGATATGGGAACATAATTATGCACCTCATTTTCACAGGCTATGTTATGGAGTTGTATTACTGTTACATCAGTTAATGTTTGACAGAGTGAGCCCTAGGTTCACTAAGGAAGCCATTTCAGACCTTCAAATGATAGGGAGTTTTTTTATTGAAGAATCATTTTCATATATCAGAGTATTTGGAAGCTCTTCTCCTCCACATGTTCTTCCTTTATATGTTTCAGATAAACTAATGGCGAGAGAAGTCGCTTACCAAACTGTTGGTAATGGACTTACTAAATCTTTGAAATATAGTAAAAAATATTTATGGCCAAGTTTTCCAATTCAATTTGGTACATTCACCCTCAACAATTTCAATCATGCATTGAAAGAATGTTAGAATATTGAGCTTTTGAAGCTCCCCGTTTTACCCCCAAGGCAGTTCGACCCAAAAAAAATTGTTAACAAGTTTACTCAGTCAGTTAAAGTCAAACCTATCATACACACAGATGATAGATTTGAAGACATTTTGCAATCTGTTAGAACTTTTAAAGAAGTTCAAGATTTTTTCAAATTGAATCTAAATCCAGAATAATTACGGAGATTCAATGAGTACAAGGAACAAAGGCTCAAACATATCCCTCAGAATGTTTTGATTACTAGTTCCATAACTGAAGTAAGCAAAGAAATCATAACAGAATAATTAGATTCACAAAATCAAAATGAACTAGATAAATTTCGGATTTCAGCTAGCAACACATCAATAAATACCCTAGAGGTATCATCTTCACAGAAAGATACAGAATTTCAGACTCTATAGGAACAAATAGTTTCAGCAAAAAAAATCATTTAAAGTCCTGGGATAACCTCCCAAGATACAAAATTCATTCTTATGTTTCCTACTGATGAGATTGTTTTGAAGGTAACTGATATCCCTCCAATGGATGTATTCTACAACCCTCTCCATAAAGCTGTAGTAAGGAAACAAAGAAAAAGGAGAAGGATTGAAACATCTCCAGGAAATTAATTAATGGAAGTTGTATGGAAAGACACTCCTTCAAATCCAGTTAAAAATATGACTCAGCTATCACAATTTGCTAGAGCAAACACTACTGCAACAATGGATAAGGCAGCCGAAGTATCCATTTTGGTTCAAGAAAAGGATGATAAAATTATGCAGCTACAACAGCAACTGGATGAAGAAAGGAAATGTCTGAATCAGAAGGTAGAGCAACAACTCTTCAAATTTCAGCAAGATATGGAAGTGCTTAAGATAAGTCATGAAAATGATTTATCTAGAAAAAACACACGGATTAGAGAATTGAGAGAAGATCTTACAAAATATGAATGTATTCCTATTGCAGAGGAATTCATAAAAAAAACATTGACATTAAATGCCTTAATCTCAAAACAACAAAACTTGTTTATCTTGCAAATGTTAGACATAATCCCACACTTGGAAATCACTTAATAGTTAACTAATACAATCATTGACCAGAGAATTGAGTTTAATGAACTCAATACCAAAATTTGTGATTATATTGAATGGAAGGATTCATAGGAAGGGAGAAAGTCAAGTCTCCCAAAGATCACAAAAAATTTTAAAGATGTCCTTTTTACTGACTGGGATGCACAGGTAAAACAAGCAGAATTGGCCATAGCCAGAGAAGCAGGTATATCAAAGAGTATGGTCAAAATTATTAACCATGTGTTGCATACTTCTGGTTTGATTAAATAAGGAAATCAAAAACTGATTCCTAGTATCATAAATTTAGAGCAAAGTTGGAAAAACACATGTAAACTCCGAGAAGAAACGTTTTCACAACTAAAAACGACTGATTGGGAATCATATTGGCAGCTACTGGTTAAACTTCATAGTTAAATAATGACATTGAATTTCTCTCTAGATTCCATGCAGAAAATGCAACCACTTTTACAGGATGTTATATTTACTGGGCAAATGAAGACACAATTCGGGAAGCCTCCACAAGTTCAACCAATGTCTAATATTTGTGAGCAGAAAAATAGAGCTAGCATTAATCTATCATCGGACATGATTATAAGTTAATTTGTTTTTAATAGTTTCAAATTTAGCCATTAGATACTAGGAATGAGGAAGGTTGTTTGAAACCACCTCATAAGATATTTTGTATAATCTATTTTTGTAAGTAGTTAATGTAGTATTTAAACTCTTCTCATGCATTTAGAGAAGTGTCTAGAATTTTTATTGAGAACATTCACAAAGAATGCTTTATTGTAAGTTTGTGTATGCCTTGATAAAATGATGGAACATGGCCTTTTTAGTTATATATCATTTTTTTGATCACTGTTGATGCAATTTTGTATTCTCTGAAAAACGTATTGATAGAAGGATTGATTGTGGCCTATTATCACTGATCAGATGAACAGGACAGTACACATCTGGTACTATCATCATGTATGCTAAACTCTGTTTTAAACATTAGTGATAAGTCTAGCTTTCATGAATTATGTATGAAATCAATTATTTCTGTTTGAAATATCAATTGCACTATTGTACGATATAAGGATAGAAATTGATTGTTTTTATATATGATCATTAGAATACATGTGATATGTTTCACATCTTCTTTTGATTAACTATTTCTCAAAAGAATCATCTTACAAAAGTATTAATTCTATTAAGTCTGTGATTGATCTAAATCATCACAGACTGAATAGATATCATTCTAGATTGCATAAAATTAGCATTATCCCAGGTTAGATTAGATTAAACTTAATTCAAAGTTTTGTATTTTAGAATAAATTTGTTTGATTTTTTAGTGATTTTTCTCTCAAATCATTTGAGAGAAACCCGACAATCATACAAAATTCAAATCTGGGAAACTGGTCCCATTACACCCAGTCGGAGCCACTATGCCAAACGAAAAAGGAACTGATTTAAGGTTTGGACCGGGTGGTTATCCCCCTTTGTTTTTGCCACATATTTATGAGGCCTCATCATTTTTGGCGCTAGAAGGAGGGCCTGACTATGAATGGCATATAAATCTAAACCTCAAACTAGAATCCCTCATAAGAGTCGATCTCCCCAAAATCATCCTACAACTTCCCAATCAAACTCTAAATCACCAACTCATAAATCGGAAATTGTAGAAACTTTCCTCTCATCTCCTCAAATATCTCGACAGTCATCTACTTCATAATTCACTCTTAAGTCTCCCGAAGTTCATTATTTAATTCAAAAACTAGAAGGAATATCTATTTTTTGCGGAAAATCCTATTAATCCAGAAGCTTCTGAAGAAAGCGTGACTTCCCTATTTAAAGAAACTGGTATATTAATCCAATCCAAAAGTGAAAGACTTGGAATTCCCCCTTTTGAATTTCCACTAGAATCACATCGCAAAAAAGTTTCTATATCCAGATCTAAGTTAGATACGAGTGAAGTCACATCAAATTGTCCTTTAGTTACTTCTTCACATCCTCTTACTCAATCTACATCTTCTTATTCTTCCATTTCCTCTACTCAAACAATTAGTACTATCACAAGTAGTACTGTTCCGGTTGTAAGTTCTACATCCATTCCCCCTACTTCTGGATCTACTTCTGTATCTTCACAAAATTCAAATCCAATTATGGCTAATCAGCCTTGGACGAATCCTAGTGCTGTATTGATTGCAAATCCAAATCCTCTTCCAGATCATCCCAAAAAATGGCTACCTAAATATAATCCAGATGATGGTCTTCCCACTGAAGAACATATCAATAATTTTGTGTTAGCCATGAATCTTAATGGATTTTCTCATGAAGATATTGTAGTCAGATTTTTTCCTTATACTTTACAAGGATCTGCAGGATCCTGGTACTTTTCACTTCCAACAAGATCTATTGCTGATTGGGCAACTTTTGAACAAGTTTTTCTTGCAAAATTTGGAGATGATAGAACTGTTGCATCTTTAATCAATGCTCTTTCCAATATAAAAACAAATTTAGGTGAAAGGATCAAATATTTCAACTCCAGATTTAACAAGTTATTAAACAAAATCCTAACCACTTCCAAGCATGTTGTTAATTTAAAAATAGAGTGGTATATTTCCTCTTTGACTTCTAATATAGCTATTTTTGTATATATAGCTGGTAAAGCTACCCTTTTAGAAAACATGAAAGAAGCTCTTGTTGTAAAGAAAATAATCTTAGCATTAGAAAAGTGATCAGAGATAAAAGACATGAAATCAAAGAAAGTGATATTTAGTCAAGATTCCAAAAAGAAAGTCTCGAAAGATCCATTTGATCTTGAAGGTCTTCAAAAAGTATTAAATACTATGTCAAATGACATGATTGATATAAAGAAACAAGTTTATGAATCATCAATACCTAAGAAATCATATCGCCCATTTAATAAAAATCCCTCTTCAACTTCTCAACCTCCAAATGTTATTTCAAATGCTGAATATGATCAAGATACTGAAGATCCCTCACCATCTGAATAAGAACGAGAGTCTGAGGAAGAAGTTGAACTAAATGGGTAATGGGATTTTATTCTCCCTACAAAAGAAGAAAGAGAAGCTATGCATGTGTCTACGAGAAGTAAATCTTCTTCTGATTCAACTATATCAAATCGGAAATAGAAATCTCTCCCCACAAAGGAGAAAACAACTGTCAAAAAATCTAAAAATGTTCAGACAGATCCTATTTCACCTGATCCTATTACAACTTCCAAAACTTTGATAGTTTCAGATACAGTGGAATATAATATAGTTGAAGATATGAAAAAGACCAAAGCAAATATTTAATTACAAGAAATGACCAAACTTAAACAATAGCAGAAAATTTTACTTAGAGAACTCAAGGCAATCCCTGTAGATCCTATACAACCAGCAGTTATAGCCCAAGCTTCTAAATATATGGGAAAGCCTTTGTCATCTCCAAACAAAGTATATTCTAATGATCTTGTTTTAATTGGTGATAGATCTATTTCTCACACTCCTCCTTTACTTTTGACTTATGAGATTTCCAACAAAAATGTTCATAACTGTCTTATTGATTCATGACCTTCTTCAAACATCATGCCAAGAACAGTGTGTACAAAATTGAATATCACTCCTCAAAATTCTGTTGTACATATAGTTCAATTAGATAGAACACAAGTAGAAGTCATTGGAGAAATGCTGTCATTATCCATTAGTTTATCATCCAATCCAAAGGTACTGCAAGTAATCGATATTTTGGTCACGGACATCCCTGAATTTTATGGTCTTATTTTAAGCAGGGATTGGTCTGAAAGGTTACATGGATATTTCGCTACTGATTGTTCACACATGTGGTTACCATACAATGGAAAACCAAATCAAATTAGAGTTGATCACAAAAAATCTATGAAACATACAGCCACTGAAGTAGAAGAAACAAATGAACCTGTAGCTTTCACTAATAATATTATTGGAAATTATTCATTTGAATCGTTTCTTGGATCATTCAATGCCCAAATTTCACCTTTTTCAATAAATAGTGCTATTTCTCAAATTGAAAACTTTTCTCAAATAGACACTTCTAGATGTGTTAATCTTAGCAATAAAATTTCGAAAAATTATTTATTTTGGACTTTATACTTTGATGGTTCAAAATCAGAAGATGGTGTAGGAGTAGGTTTCGTTTTAATCAAACCACAAGGAGAGAAAATAATGCTAGCCTGCATACTCGAATTTTAATGCACGAATAATACCGCTGAATATGAAGCATTGATACAAGGTCTATACAAATCTATTAGTTTAAATGTTAAATATTTGCAGGTATATGGAGATTCTGAAATAATTGTTAGACAAGTCAGAGATACAATTCATTGTATTTCTAGACATTTGAAACACTATCAAACTTTAGCTCAGAGCCTTACATCCCGTTTTTCTACATTTAATATCTCCACAGTTCCTAGATTACAAAATGCAAGCGCTGATTTACTTGCTAATGTAGCATCTAAGCTTATACCATCCAAAGAATTTAGCCCAGACAGATTTTCAATTGAGTTAATTTTTAGGCATTCCATTCCTGACAACGTAACAAATTGGAGAGTATTTAACAATGATGCAGATATATTAGACTTTCTTACATCAGACATAGCTTATGAAGGTCAAATCGTAGATGAACATGAACATGACTTACAGATTGAAGATAAACAAAATACTAATCCAATTCCTAAATCTGTAGTCAAAATGGAAGATCCCTATGATTTAAAAGATAGGTTTAAAAATATTATCAGTTCGAAAACCCAGAGTTCTACTTTAAATTTTTAATTGATTAATCTTGGTACACGAGAAAAACCTCAAAACATAAACCTAGGTCTTGGTTCAAAACCTAAAGAAAGGTTTTCATTCATTAAGTTGCTGAAAACATATAAAGATATCTTTGCATGGGATTATTCAGATCTCAAGACATATGATACTTCCATAATTCAGCATACCATACCTATGATCTCAGATGATAATCCTACTCAACAAAAACTTAGAAAGATCCATCCAAATTTAGAAAGTCAAATTAAATCTGAATTAAATAAAATGATCAAAGCCAAAGTTATTTTTCCTATTAGACATTCAAAATGGGTGTCAAACATGGTCCCAATTAGAAATAAGAATGGAGACATGAGGATTTGCATGGACTTTAGAAATTTGAATAAAGCTTGTCAAAAGGATAATTTTCCCTTGCCTACCATGGAACATATATTACAGTCAGTTGCAGGATCTGAATTGATGTCTTTTCTCAATGGATTTTTAGGATATAATTAGATAATGATACATCCAGATGATAGATTAAAGACAACATTCATGACAAATTGGGGAACATACGCATATCAAAAAATGTCATTTGGGTTGATTAATGCCGGTGCTACATTTCAATGTGCTATGGATATAGCTTTCAGAGGAATAATCAATAGCTCAGTTGTTATATACTTAGATGACATTACTATTTACTCTAAGCATAGGAACAATCATGTTAATCACCTAAAACATATTTTTGAAAGATGTAGAAAATTCGGCATTTCTTTGAATCCTAAAAAATGTTATTTCACCTTATCAGAAGGTAAATTATTAGGGTTCATTGTCTCTAAAAAAGGAATCCTTATTGACCTTGATAGGATTCAGGAAATTGAAAACATCCCTCTACCACACAATAAAAAAACGATGCAATCATTTTTAGGACAAATTAATTTTGTAAAAAGATTTGTTCCTGATTTTTCACAAATCATCTTACCCCTGTAATCAATGATCAAGAAAAATTCAATTTTTAAATGGGGAAAAGAAGAGAGAAATTCTTTTGAGTTAATTAAGAAAGCCATAATTGAAGCTCCTTCTTTAACAATTCTTGATTTTCTTAAGCCATTTGTATTATATACATTTTCTTCTGATATATCATAAACAATAGTTTTGACATAGCTAAATGATCAAAATATTGAAGCACTGATTTCATTTTTTAGTTCTAATCTTCAAGGTGCTAAGTTAAATTATTCAGCTGTGGAAAAACAAGCTTATGTTGTATTTAAAGCTTTGAAACATTTTAGACCTTTTCTCCTAAAAACACATACTAAAATAATAGTACCTTACTCATCAGTAAGGCAATTATTAATCCAACAAGAAGTAGGAGAGAAGAGAGCAAATTGGGTCACTGCACTTCAAGAACATGATGTAGAGATACATCCTGCTAAAAATTTTAAAGGACAAGATCTTTGCAGGATGTTAACTGGAGGCTCTCATTTACCAACAGAAGAAGACCAATAAAATGAAATACAAACTGTCTGAGGTAAGCCTAAATGATTCTCAGTCACGATATGCTGATCTGAATTTTTTCTTAAAAAATAGATATGCTCCATTATATCTCAATTACACAGAAAAGCATGCTCTGAGACTTAAATAAAATCAATATAAACTCATAGATGATGTGCTATTTAGAAATAATTATGATTATGTATTATTAAGATGTTTAGAGAAAACTGAAGCTGAAAAAGTAATGCAGGAATTACATGATGGACCAGCTGGAGGTCATTTCGGAGGAAACACCACAGCTCATAAGATACTTCATGCTGGTTACTATTGGCCAACTCTATTTAAAGATGCAAATGAATACGCGAGAAAGTGCAAAGTGTGTCAAGCTGCAGCAAGGAGAGAAAGGAAAGCATCATTTCCACTGCAACCAGTAAATATACAACAACCATTTGAACAATGGGGGTTAGATATTATAGGTGAAATAACTCCAAACTCTTCTAAACAGCATAATTATATTCTAACTGCAAAAAATTATTTCACAAAATGGGTAGAGGCTATCCCATTAAAGGTGGTTAATACAGAAAGTATTACAGATTTTATTGATCAGTTCATAATCACTAGGTTTGGCCTCCCATCAGCTTTGATATTTTGCAATGCATCTTACTTTTCTAGAAATGCTATGATAGAATTTTCTGTGAAAAGAGGTTTTAAATTAAAATACTCAGCTAACTATTATCCACAGGGTAATGGATTAGCTGAATCTACAAATAAAAACCTTATCAGAATCATAAAACAAACTATAGAACAAAATCATAAAAATTAGCACAAAGCACTATTATTTTCTCTTTAGGAAGATAGAATCACCGAGAAAGCCTTAATAGGTACTTCTCAATTTGTGTTAGTTTATGGGAAAGAAGCAGTTCTACCCACAAATATAATAATACCGTCATTTGCTTTAGTGCAATTTATTGATGAACATCCTTCATCTTCCCTTCAACTTAGACAAGATAAAATTCTTAAAATGGAAGAACAAAGAGAAAAAGCCAAAGCTATACGTGCTCATCATCGAAAAATAGTGAAAGACTCGTTTGACACATCATCCACTAGCTAAAAAGCTTTTGAAATAGGGGATCTTGTTTTGAAATTGGATAAGGCACATGAGGAAAAAGGCAAGCATACCAAATTCCAAAGATTATGGCTTGGTCGTGTTAGCCACCTATAAATGTTTTATAGAGAAAACAGGTGGCTAAATACGTTTCTAAGCCTTCAAGAGAGACATTTTCTCTAAAAATATCTCATTCTTGAAGCCTCTATGTGTCTTTGCCTTTGAAAATATCCTCACTGTAGTTTCCATCAAAAAATCCTCACTGTTTTGTGAAAAAGAATGCTTCAAAAGGCCTCTGCAATTGCCCATTTTCACTCATTTCCCTTCATTTTCATTAAGCCTCCTTTCATCTTTTAAACTCCCTTTTTTCCTCTGAAAACCTCCAAAATCCCCCTAAACCTCTAAAAATCCCTTTTATTGGTTTAAAAATCCCTTTTTCCCTTTACCGGAACCCACCATTTAGCTTTAAAAACTCTGTTTTTGGCCTAAAAACCCACTTTTTACCTTATAACAGGCTTAAGCCCCTTTCGGCCTAACCCTTGGCCCCTTTTCCGCATACGAACCAGCACCAGAACCAGGCGCTAATCACAATCGGAACTATCTGTTAACTCCTTTTCCTTTGTTCCTTACATTTTTCCGATGCGATGAACTTTCATTCTATCGTCCTCCACTGCAATAATAATCGTTGATCTTTACAGATCTAATGGCCAGCGCTAATATCTCACTATGCCCACCACATCTTTTCATCAACCCTCTAATTTTATATGGACCATTGATTTCCCCTTTAATCGAACGGCCCTCGCATGATCGTCAATCACAAAGTCTTAAGTGCCACCCCTTTGTCCCCTCCGATTTGCGATCCTCTGATTCAATCCTAACTGTTGAATCCACAAGAACCAATGGCCAATATTCAGTCGCGCTCCACCCATGTTTTAATATTATCACTCCGTTGATTTAATCTGGACCGTTGAATCCACATGAACCAACGGCCCAGATTTAATCGCGCTCCATTCATATGCCCTCCGTCATTCCCCTCCGAGTTAATCTGGGCCGTTGATCTTTCCAGATCCGATGGTCAGTGCCTAAATGCATCGCACAAATCCAATATCCCCTATGATTTTGTACCCTCGACATGTGATTTTCTGATTAAATCTCCGTCGTTCATTCCCATAGATCTGACGTCTCTCCTTCTCCCCGCTCATCCACTTACCGCTTTTCCCTTCGCTTTCTCTTTTAAATCTCCACCGTCCGATCCTCAGATCCAAAAGTCAGGATTTAATCTACCGTGGGCATCTCCCCACCGTATCGCCCGTGCATCTTTCCATATCGCGCTCTCATCCCCACCGCCAGATCTCTCCACCTTTCATCCAACGGCTAAGAATGCATATCGCATGATTTCTGCGTACGATGTTTAAAGTTTCAAAATTACGCGATATAAGCAATTTCAGGATTCCACGTGGCGATCTCTAATAGGATCGCGTTTATTGGGCGAAATTTCAAAACCACTCCAAAGCCGCGCGAAACCAGTAGTTTTCTATTAAAACCGCCCCTCCCCTATAAAATATTTCATTAAATCTCGACCGTTCATTTGATCCAGATCAACGACTCATATTTTATCTCATCTTCATTTGTATCCCATTCATCGAACCTTCCAAAGGACTTCATTGGAAGATCTCCACCATCGATCTCTTCCAGTGATCCGACGATCCACATTCGATCTCCCTGTGCCCTTCCGGTCCCACCACCCAATAGCCTCTGATTTCCTTCATTTTTAACATTTTTCCGTTGTATTCGTCCAAACCTCAAACTTTTATGTTTAACACTAAAAGTCATTTGTTACTGTCTAACTCTTCTAAACGACTTTATCGGTAAATCCTGACTGATGATCGCCACTGTCTGATCTAATCCAGTGGTCTAGAACTGTCCATGCACTAGACCTCCATCAGACCAGTTTCTCCTCCATTCTACATGGTTTTCAGCCATTTTTCCACTGCTTCCACCATCTCCATTGCTGCAACATAGTTTCTCTCCATCCTCCACGAGCCACCAGAGCTTCCGTCCTCCCTCCCACTTGGATTTCTTAACATGTTTATTGTGTTTTTGCAGGGTTGCAGATGGTGAAAATCACTCATTGTCTCACTATCACAAACAGATTAATATAGGGTGCAGAACGCCATTTTTCAGAGCCAGAGATCGCAGGGAAAAATCCTGAGGGGGTTTTAAACATATGTTTTTTGTAAAAAATCAGTTTTAAACTCTATCAAAAACCTCCAGCGCCATTAAACCTGCATATCCATAGACAGCAATAGTCAACAGAAGCGGCAAAGAGTATCAGTGACAGTTTAAATAGATTTAAAGCCCATTATTGAAGATTTAATACCTTAATCCAGTGTTTAGAGGGAAAATATATAGATTGAAGACCTTATGAATGATCTTGAAGGCCTAATAAGGCCTAAAACATATGAAACAAGCCATATCAGTGTTTCACATTAGCATAATGTTCTTTCCCAAGAAAGGACGAGTTCCAATAATATTTTTTATTCTCCATCAATGTTCCTGAGAAGATCACCACCCTGACAATAGTCCTAAGATTTCCAGAGCATTAGTTACATAGTATGGCAGGCCTGAAAGTCATTTATCTACCTTACTTGTCCCAGACTTGAGTTTTCTTTGAATTATCTCCCTATTTCCAAAAATCCTTCTTTGCCCACTTCTTTGTCTTACAATGAACCCTTATTTCATGTTTCCCAACAACCAAACAAACAAAACAACAACCTTTGCGCCCTATAACTAGCCTAATACCTTAAAATTGGACTTCAAAGATATATATTTCTTTGCCTTGTATAGAGAGATCCCTCTCTGGATCCAGGAGGGTTAGATCCCGAGATCCAAAAGTGGTTTGATGTTGTCTTGTCTTTTGGTAGAGCCAAACCTGCCAAAACACAGGAACCCCAACATAATGGCGACTTCGCTGGGGACAAAACCATATTAGCCTAAGTTTGGTATTTAATCACTGTGGTGGACAGTAAATCTTCTTGAAACATTCTAAACCTTCCACCTGGCGACTCCACAGTTCCTTCATGACTAAATACTCCACTGGTGATCAGTAAGCCTACTGATTATCTTTGTTTTCACAAGACTTCACTGGGAGACCAGTTTTCATTACAACATCATCCATATTAGAAGAAACATGTATGATTAAGCTCCTTCGTTAAGAGACAAACATACTAGTTTCAAGAACCATCCACACTAGAGCTTATCCTAATCCAAATCCCCCTGAAATATTTAACAATCCAGAGAGCATTCTTAGGAAGTATCCTACCCTTAGAAAGACAACTATTATCAGACCCATCCATAGAGCTAACTTTGCACTTGAAAACTTTCCAGATCTATCAGATACACAATTTGACTTAGACTTACCAAGAATTTTACCAAGAACTAAGTCATTTAGTAGTCTAGATCAGATAGACCTCGAGCCTTCAAGTTCATCACCACAGAGTGGTCAACATATTAGGGACAGAGAGACCCCCCCATCTACACCTTCAAATGTTCATTTCATTCAAAACTTGGGCCTCTATCACCCTAAATCAACTCAATAGTTTGTTGTTGGTCCTAGCATTTCTGTCATCCAGATACCTGCTACTCAAACCAATCCTTTACCTCCACAAAACACCATCATGGCAGCATGGTATTCCCCTCTGGTGTTACCATAGCCTTTGGCTCCACTACCCAATGATTACCAGTCAAAAATCTCTCATTTCACTGGAAAAGAGTCTACCACAACTCAACATCATGTAGATAGGATGGAAGATGCCTTTGACTATATGGAAATTGAAGATGAAACCATTGAAATGAGAATATTTGCTTAGATTTTAGGAGGAGAAGTGAAGAAGTGGTTTAAAGGATTACCCCATAATAGCATCAATGACCTTCCCTCGTTACATCAAACTTCCGTAAACAAATGGGAAGTCAAGAGTAACCCTCTCCAAATACTAGCAGAATATAAAAATTTGAAAAGAAACCAGGGAGAGAGTGTCCATGAATATTCTACTACATTTAACAGTGTCTACAATGCTCTTCCACCACACATGAAGCCTCCCCAAGGAATGGCCTTAGTGAAATACCCTGAAGGATTTGATGCTGACATGGCCTACCAGCTTAGGGAGAGAGATTACAACACTCTAGAAGACATGCAAAAAGGAGCAGTGAATGTAGAAGCAAACCTGATTGAAAAAAGAATTAAAATGAGGGCCGAGAAGAAGGTAACCTATAGGGATGACACATTAGCTTCCAAATCCGATCCCAAATATGACATTCTAGCCAAAAACATGGAAAGGCTAGAAAAAATTATGGAGAAAATGGTTGTCCAAGTCAGTAATCAGAACAGAAACCAAAACCAAAACCAAAACCAAAATTTTAGGAGAAACAATCCCCCAAATAGACAGAGAGACTCTGATCAACAAGTCATACCCCCATTCCAAGAAAATTTCCTTGATGAAGATGAGGGAATAGTAGAAGAGTCAAAGGGAACTGCCATAAATATGGTGGAAGTATATAACCACATTCACACCTTTTCCACAGAAGATAATTAGACCTCATACTCACATTGGAACGAGGAAGGGTTAGAATCTGAGGACTATAGGTTGGCATTAGAAAATGCCATCATGTAGGCCCGAGAATAATATGATCTCAGAAGCAAGAAAATCCTAGATACTCCCAAACCAAAAGCTTTTGAAATCACCATTAAGAAAAGACCCGAGAAGACTCCTAAAGTGACTGCTGAAAGTAACAAATCAGCAGCTGAGAATTATGGGAAAAGCAAAGACAAAGACATCTAAACTACTAATAAACCGAGTCAATAAATTAGCAGCACTAGCATTGTAGCTAATGCTCCTAATAAAACGACTTCAAACATTGTACATAGTGAGAATCAGCAAGCTAATTTTGCCAATAAAATAGTGGCCAATAAAACAGAATTGAACCTTTCAAAGAGTCATTCTCCTTTCAATTTAGAAAGTGAGATAGCCAAAATCAAAATTTCAGTTCCTCTCACTGAGTTGGCCACCCAAGATGTGTATAAAGGTCAAATTTTGAAAGCTTTAAATCTAGGAGAAAACAGTGACACTGTCAATTTAAATGATGATCAACCAGCTCTTTTGTTCGGCCTAAAAATTGAAGGGAAATTTCAGGAAGGGGAGTACCTCCTTTTTATATCAGCCTCAATATCCATGAAAAATCCTGCATAATGCCATGCATGATTCTGGGGCCTCACACAACCTTATGCCAAAAGTTATTATGGAGAAGTTAGGCCTAGAGATAACCAGACCTTATAAGGATTTATACTCGTTTGACTCTAGCAGAGTGAAGTGCCTTGGCCTAATCAAAGATCTCTGTGTGAATCTGACCCAAATCCCAGCCAAGTGCATGGTAATGGATGTTTTAGTGGCAGATGTGCCTCCTAAGTATGGCATGTTGTTTTCAAGGTCATGGGGTGCCAAGCTGCAAGGTACAATGCAGATGGACATGACATATGCCACAATCCCTGTCTTTAGCCAGCTTAGAAGACTGTATAGAGAGGCACACATGAAATTTATGGCTAGCAGCTGTGAAAAACCTGAAAATTCACCTCTGTACTCTGTCCATATAGATTTGGACTCTTTTATCCTTTACAATGGTGAATTTACATATCAGCCAGAGCTAGAAGACAAAAATTTAAACGATAAATTAGAGCCCACAGATCTTAACACAATGGAAGCTCTAGATATAGAGGAAAATAAGAGAGAAACCTTTGGGCAGTGTGTTGAATCATAAACTTAGAGTGAACAAAACCAAGACTGCAAACAACAGATTACTCATCACTCTAAACCCCATGCGAATCCTAAAGAACACAACATTACACAGCAGGCTGCGGACCCCATAATACAACATAACGGTGAACACAGCATTAGGGATGAAAATGATAATAAGTCTGAAAACAATCCCTTATGGATAATGAAATTTGATGGGTCTTGCACTAGGAAGAATGCAGGACCTGGGGTATGGTTACACAATACTGAAAGTAACTATGCTAAGAGTCATGCCTTCAAGCTAGATTTTAAATGTGCAAACAACATTGCAGAGTATGAGGCTCTCATCCTAGGATTGAATCTATTGAAAAGACTAGGAGCCCAAACGATAGATGTACGTGGAGACTCTGAATTATTCATCAAACAATTGAATGGAGAATACACTGCAAAGCATCCTAGATTGAGGGCATACAGAAATGATGGCATGGATTTATTGAAAACCTTTGTAGAATATGAGCTTGTGTTTGTTCCTAGGAGTCAGAACATTATTGCAAATGGATTAGCCTTCGTTGCTAGTTCATATCAGAAATCACTTAGTGACAAACTGATCATCATTCAAACAAAATATAGGCCTAGAGTGCCAGATAATGAGAAATATTGGCAGGTCTTTGAGGGTGACAAGAAAATATAGGATTTCTTGCTTGGCAGGAATGAGTTTGAGATTCCTGATTCAAACTCTAAATCCGATGAAAACTGCCTGAATAAAGAGCCCCCTAATGAAGAAAAATCACCCCATAATGTAGAAATAAACATGCTAATTGAAGAACTTGGAACTCAAACTAAAGAATACAAGAACGGAAAAAAAGAAGACATAGAGGTGCTGCAGTCCAAAGACAAAATCATTCCCAGAGGACTAGCACCCCTTAAAGACCTTTTTTATTTTAATGATGTAGCAAATAAACCCACTATAGAACACACTGAGTCAAATGTTGAAGAATGAAATACAGGCACCGAGGATAAGCCTAAGATGATTAAATTAGCTAAATCAGGGCCAACACACATCAAGAAGAAATACATTGATTTATTTAAAGAGTTTGTTGATGTGTTTTCTTGGAGCTATGAGGACTTAAAAGCCTATGATACGGAAATCATCCAGAACAAGATCCCATTGAAAGAAAACCAAAAACCCTTTAGGCAAAAACTGCGCAGAATCAACCCGGTACAACTGCCTCTGGTGGAAAAGGAAATCAAGCAAATATATGAGGCAGGAATCATAGTGCCTGTGAGGTTTTCCAATTGGGTCTCCAACCTTGTAGCTGTGAGGAAAAATACAGGAGAGATCAGACTGTGCATTGATTTTAGAAACCTTAACAGAGCGTCACTTAAAGACAATTACCCCTTACCCAAAATGGAACACATCCTACAAAGGGTAGTTGGCTCAAAAAGGATTTCCCTGTTAGATGGCTTTTCAGGGTATAACCAGGTCTTAGTACTCCCAGAATATCAACTTAAGATAGCCTTCACCACTCCATGGGGCACTTTCATGTATGTGAAAATTCCTTTTGGACTAATGAATGCTGGTGAAACCTTCCAAAGAGCAATGGACATAGCATTTTGAGAGGAGATAGGTGACTTCATCGTAATATACCTTGACGACATAACAATTTATTCCAAAACTGATGAGAAGCACCTTAAACATCTGAAAAGAGTATTTGAGAAATGTAGAAAGTTTGGGCTATCTTTGAATCCCAAGAAGACTATATTTGGCCTTCAAGAAGGTAAGCTTCTTGGCCATATTATATCAGAAAAGGGGATTGAAATAGACCCGAAAAGAGTTGAGGGAATACTGCAAATTAGCCACCAAAGAAACATAAAAGAATTGCAGTCCTTTATTGGGAAAATTAACTCCTTAAGGAGGTTTATTCCCAACTTAGCTGAACTCCTCAGAGATATGACAAATATGCTGAAAAAGGAAGTAGGGGTCAAGTGGACTCTAGAGGCTAAAAAATATTTTGAATTAGTTAAACTTGCACTCACCCAGGCACCAGTCCTAATCAGCCTTGATTTTTCAAAAGACTTCCTAATTTTCTCCTTTGCATCAGAGCATACAGTGGCTATTGTCCTCTTGCAGAAAAATCCAGAGGGATAGCAACAACCTATTGCTTTTTTCAGCAAGGTGCTAAGGGATGCACCCTTGAAATATAACATAATGGAAAAGCAAGCCTATGCCTTGGTAAAGGCCTTGAAAGACTTCAGGGTGTATATTCTACATTCTCACATCATTTCCTATGTGCCTAACATAGTGGTAAAAGAATTTTTTTCCCAAGATCCGGATGGAAAGAGGGGAAAATGGATTGTTGTAATACTAGAGTATGATCTGGAGATAAAACCCACAAAACTCATCAAAGGTCAAGGCTTAGTTCAATTAATGGCTGAATCTAACTTACAAGCCCTTGACATAAACATGGTAGATGCCTTGGATGAACATGAAGGATTGCCTGCTCCTACAGTTGAAGAACAATTCCAAAACTCTCCTTGGTATGCTGACATTCTGTATGTGCTTACAAATCTTAATGCTCCTCCTGATTTATCAAAGACAAAGGCAAGGTTTCTAAAGTTAAAAGATAGAAATTATTGCATTTTAAATGAATGTTTATACTGGAAAAATGCAAATGGTTTGCTGCTTAAATGCATGCCTGAAGCTGATGCAGAGAGGATCAAACATGAATTCCATGCAGGAGAGTGTGAGGGCCATCTCAACTAGAAAAACACTTCTAACAAAATCCTCAGAGCTAGCTATTACTGGCCTACACTTTTCCATGATATCCACAAAATGATAGTTGTCTGCCATAAGTGCCAGATCTTTGAGGGCAAAAGAAAGCTCCTCCATTTACCATTACAACCTATCACTGTTGAGGCTCCCTTTCAATATTGGGGCCTAGATTTCATAGGGGAGATCCATCCTGCTTCATATGCCCAACACAAATGGATTCTCACAGCCACAGACTATTTCACAAAATGGATAGAGGCCATCCCTTCTAGGAATGCCACAGATTCTGTTATCATTAAATTCCTTGAAGACCATATCCTATCTAGATTTGGCTGCCCTAGGAATATTATCACTGATAATGCTGCTGCTTTTGGTTCCAAAAAGATGATTGATTTTTGTCACAGGTATCAGATTGCACTTGGTCATTCTACTGCTTATTACCCACAAGGTAATGGGCTAGCAGAATCATCAAATAAAATTTTGGTGACCATCATCAAGAAGCTGCTTGAAGAGAATAATAAATCATGGGATAACAAGTTAGCGCATGCTTTATGGTCTGACAGATTAACAACAAAGAAATCTATCGGAATGTCTCCATACCATCTTGTCTATGGAGCAGATGTAGTGTTCCCTACCAACCTAGGGGTACCAGTGATAAAATTGGTCCAAGAAATACAGTCAGAAGAGGACAACATGGTAAGGAGGATCAATCAAACTATACATCTCTAGCAGACAAGAAAAGAAGTCTACAATAGGGCTCTAAAAGTGCAAGAGAACATAAAAAGGTTGTTTGATAAGAGAACAAAGGCTTGTGACTTCAAAATTGGAGACAAGGTACTTAAGTGGGACTCTAGGAGAGAAGACAAGGGTAAACATGGCAAGTTTGACAGTTTGTGGTAGGGTCCTTACATCATCCAATCCACCATTGGTCCAAATGCCTTTTTTCTGCAAGAACTAGATGGTACAGATCTGTTTGGGGGTCCTGTCAATGGCAGGATGCTCAAGCATTACTACTGTTGATTTCCAGTTTAAAGTTTTCACTTCCATTGTAAATACCATTGTTGTGTTTTGTTTAAAAAAGAGAGATAAAATGTTTCAAAAAAGAGAAAAGAAAGGTTCAGACAAGCTCAAAACTTGAACCTCTGAAGTTCCAAAATAATGGCTTAAATCAACTCAAAATATGAGCCAAAAAGAAAGGAAAGGTTGGTTCTAATATGCTCAAAACCTGAACCAGCAAAGAAATAAGAAGAATCAGCTCTAACATGATCAAAACCAGAGCTGAATGAAGAAAGAAAGTGACTCTAACAAGATCAAAACCCGAGTAACAGGGAAACGAAGGATGCTTCAAAGTTTCAGAATTTCAAAGCCTTCACAATTTTGGTTCCAATTTTCTGCAAAGTTTGGTTCATGTGCAGTTGTCTTTATGCCATGGACCCACAACAAAACAGACAGTCTAATCCTGGTTTGATTGTTTCTAAATTTTTGTTGTAGAATGTAGAGAATGAAATCTGCTAGAAAGTTTAATCCTAGCATATATTAGTGTAGGTAGAGAAGCTATGAGGCCAGCTGTTTAATCTGGTCTCATGGAGGAATAAGGGCAGAATTAGATTAGTGTGTTTTTTGCTTTCAATCAAGAAAAAATGATGAAGAAGGTCTGCAAATCTAAATGCACCTTGAAGAAAAAATGTTAGGACTGTAGGATGGGTAAGTAGATTGTTTGGGAGAATTTTTTCTGCTGATATGATATTCATCATGTTGGTGGCAGCTGATAAAAGAGGAAAGGGATGGTCAAAGAACCAAGCATCTGGCCTAATCCAAAGATTATTTTCTGAGATTCTTGACACCTTCAAGAAGATTCCATCCCCATGTGGAGCCACTGTTAGCCACCTATAAATTTTTGACAGAGCAAACAGGTGGCTAAATACGTTTCTGAGCCTTCAAGAGAGACATTTTCTCTAAAAATATCTCATTCTTGAATCCTCTATGTGTATTTTCCTTTGAAAAGATCCTCACTACCGTTTCCATTGAAAAATCCTCACTATTTTGTGAAAAAGAACGCTTCAAAAGGCCTCTGCAATTACCCATTTTCACTCATTTCCCTTCATTTTCATTAAGCCTCCTTTCATCTTTTAAACTCCCTTTTTTCCTCTAAAAACCTCCAAAATCCCCCTAAACCTCTAAAAATCCCTTTTATTGGTTTTAAAATCCCTTTTTCCCTTTACCGGAACCCACCATTTAGCCTTTAAAACTCTATTTTTGGCCTAAAAACCCACTTTTTACCTTATAACAGGCTTAAGCCCCTTTCGGCCTAGCCCTTGGCCCCTTTTCCGCATACGACCCGGTGCCAGAACCAGGCATTATGCCCTCAAGTGCTAATCACAATCGAAACTGTCTGTTAACTCCTTTTCCTTTGTTCCTTACATTTTTCCGATGCAATGAGATTTCATTCTATCATCCTCCAATGCAATACTAACCATCGATCTTTACAGATCTAACGGCCAGCACTAATATCTCACCGTGCCCACCACATCTCTTCATCAACCCTCCGATTGTATATGGACCGTTGATTTCCCCTTTAATCCGGCGGCCCTCGCATGATCGCCAATCGCAAAGTCTTAAGTGCCACCCCTTTGTCCCCTCCGATTTGTGATCCTACGATTCAATCCTAACTGTTGAATCCACAAGAACCAATGGCCAGGATTCAGTCGTGCTCCACCCATGTTTTAACATTATCACTCCACCGATTTAATCTCGACTGTTGAATCCACAAGAACCAACGGCCCAGATTTAATCGCGCTTCATTCATATGCCCTCCGTCATTCCCCTCCGAGTTAATCTAGGCCGTCGATCTTTCCAGATCTGACGCTCAGCACCTAATCGCATCACACAAATCCAATATCCCCTGTGCTTTTGTACCCCCGACATGCGATTTCCCGATTAAACCTCCGCCGTTCATTCCCATAGATCTGACAGCTCTCCTTCTCCCCACTCATCCACTTACCCCTTTTCCCTCTGCTTTCTCTTTTAAATCTCCACCGTCCGATTCTCATATCCAACAGTTAGGATTTAATCTGCCGTGGTCATCTCCCCACCATATCGCCCATGCATCCTTCCATATCGCGCTTTCATCCCCACCGCCAGATCTCTCCGCCTTTCATCCAATGGCTGAGAATGCATATTGCACGATTTCTGCATCCGAGGTTTAAAGTTTCAAAATTATGTGATATAAGAGGTTTCAGGATTCCACGTGGCGACCTCTAATAGGATTGCGTTTTTTTGGCGAAATTTCAAAACCACTCCAAAGCTACACGAAACCAGTAGTTTTCTGTTAAAACTGCCCCTCCCCTATAAAATCCTTCATTAAATCCCGACCGTTCATTTGATCCATATCAATAGCTCATATTGTATCGCGTCTTCATACGTATCCCATTCATCGGACCTTCCAAAGGACTTCGTTGGAAGATCTCCACCATCGATCTCTTCCGGTGATCTGACGATCCACATTCAATCTCCCTTCGCCTTTCCGGTCCCACCACCCAATAGCCTCTGATTTCTTTCATTATTAACCTTTTTCCTTTGTATTCGCCCAAACCTCAAACTTTTATGTTTAACACTAAAAGTCATTTCTTACCGTATAACTCTTCTAAACGAATTTATCGGTAAATCCTCATCGATGATCACCACTGTCTGATCTAATCCAATGGTCTAGAACCGTCTGCGCACCAAACCTCCATCAGACCAATGTCTCCTCCATTCTGCATGGTTTTCAGCCGTTTTTCCACTGCTTCCACCATCTCCATTGCTGCAACATCGTTTCTCCCCATCCTCCACGAGCCACCAGAGCTTCCGTCCTCCCTCCCGCTTGAATTTCTTAACATGTTTATTGTGTTTTTGCAGGGTTGCAGATGGTGAAAATCACTCCCTGTCTCACTATCACAGACAAAGTAATATAGGGCGCAGAACTCTATTTTTCAGAGCCAAAGATTGCAAGAAAAAATCCTGAGGGGGTTTTAAACATATGTTTTTGTAAAAAATCAGTGTTAAACTCTGTCAAAAACCTCCAGCGCCATTAAACCTGCATATCTACAGATAAAGAGTCAACAGAAGCAGCAAAGAGTATCAGTGACAGTTTAAAGATATTTAAAGCCCATTATTGAAGATTTAATACCTTAATCCAGTGTTTAGAGGGTGATTATACAGATTGAAGACCTTATGAATGATCCGGAAGGCCTAATAAGGCCTAAAACATATGAAACATGCCATATCGGTGTTTCACATCAGCAGAATGTTCTTTCCCAAGAAAGTATGAGTTCCCATAATGTTTTTTTATTCTCCATCAATTTTCCTGAGAAGATCACCACCCTGACAGTAGTCCTAAGATTTCCAGAGCATTAGTTACACAATATGGCAAGCCTGAAAGTCATTTATCTACCTTACTTGTCCCAGAGTACTAACAGAGTAAAAATAGCCGGAAATTACATCAAAGAACATACCTCTGAAGTTATTATCAGCCTGTCGAAGACCCCTAGCTCATCCAAAGAGTATTGAAAGTCAATGCAGGGATATTAAAACAGAATGGGCCTCGAGCACTCTTCTTCCTCTATTTTAATGTTTCATTTAAATTTCTATCTACCTCTACTGCCTCTCTTTCAGCTATAAGAACTCGTGAAAAATAAATTGTAAAGGTTTTTGTTTGGATAACTGTGGATTGTAATCTGTTCCTGTGAGATAGAGTTATGTGTGTTTTATTTGTAAAATAGGCTGAGGAGATGATTTCAAACTGAATATCAAGTTGTTGGACAATGATGTATGTGAGTGGTGTTGCTCTTTAATATGACAAGCATGTTCATTGGATCCTAATCTAAAGCAGTGGTGATGTGTTCTATATTTGTCAATGTTTTCCCTCTGTTATTCATCATATTTCGTTTCTCTGATAAGAATCAGTAAACTAGCTTAGGATATACTGTTGTAAAGTACCCTAATACTTCCTGCTCTTCTTATCTTTGATGTTTTCTACTAATTGTGTAAATCTGAGAACAAATTCAAAATAATTTAACCAGTATAGTAGTTGGTTCTCCCTGCCTACTGATGTATGAATTTAGAGTTTGTCTTTAGATGTTCTTGTCCGGTTTAAGCTGAAAGAATTGGGATACTGGGAGTTTCAGAGTTAGTTCTATTTCAGAGTTTAAAAGTCTTTCTTTGATCTTAGGCTTCACTTTGTGTCAATCTTAAATGCTTTCTATTGTCTGAAGAGTTAGCCTCATTGGGAGTTTGATCATAGATGGTTAAGGCATGCCCTGTCCCTAGATTTTCTCCTAAGTGGTCACCTTGGAAGGTTTTCTTGTCATTCACCTTCATTTCCTTATTGTTTTCATCCCATACTATCATATTAGAGATCCTCTTTTTTAGATGACTAGCCCATTTGAAAGCCTTGGATATTGAATTGCAAGTAAACCCTTTTATGACTCCATTGCCCAATGGACTTGAGCTTTCTTTGAATTATCTCCCTATTGCCAAAAATCCTTCTCTGCCCACTTCTTTGTCTTACATTGAACCCTTCTTTCATGTTTCCCAACAACCAAACAAACAAACAAACAAAACAACAACCTTTGCGCCCTATAACTAGCCTAATACCTTAAAATTGGACTTCAAAGATATATATTTCTTTGCCTTTTATAGAGAGATCCCTCTCTAGATCCAGGAGGGCTAGATCTTAAGATCCCAAAGTGGTTTGATGTTGTCTTGTCTTTTGGTAGAGCCAAACCTGCCAAAACACAGGAACCCCAACAGGTCCATTTCAAATCAGTGAGAAAATAGGTTTATGCACCTTTTCGCTGCAAGACTTATCAGGTAAGAAAGATTCCTTGCCTGTGAATGGTCAAATTCTTAAAAAATATTTCTCATAGATCAAGCTTTAAATTTATTTTTCTTTAGCAAAATAAAAAGTTGAAAATAACATCATTTTTGTTGATTCAAAATTTTCAAAATTTCTGATACATTATTTTGATTTTTCTCTTCTATAAACAAGTGATGTAAAAAGATGATTATAATTATGAGAATTGAACAAAATTTATTTTTTTGAAATAATTTGAAATTTACTAAAGGCATTTACTTTCCAAAAATACTCTTTATATCATAAAATATAGTTGTTATGTATCAGTCAAAAAACAAAACTTTTAACTTAGCAAGGATTATCTAGGAAAAGGTATCTACCAACTCTATAATTATCATCCATAACTCTTAAACGAGCTAATGATTCATCCCATCTGATAAAATTTCTTCTTCAAAGTATAATTCAAAAAAGAAAAATAAATATATACGATGTTCAAATTCAAAATAAAATAAGTCTCATCACAAGCTTGTTTATCATGATCATAGAGAAATAATCTAGACTAATATTACCAAAACTGCATACTACAATAGGGTAATAGCTAAATGATTTAAAAAATAAATAGACAAGGGGTCTCATTATGAGCCAACTTGTTCAGTATAAATTACTATCAGTGAATGACATTGTCACTATTAGGCCACCAAACCTGGACAATGATTTTGAAAATGTGTCACGAGATATATGCCACTTTTTAAGGCTAGCCTCCATACCACTACTCAAAACTACCTATAACTTTCTAGAATAATGACAATGATGATAATAATCCTAAATAATAAAATCTTGAGAAATATCTTAACCTAGACATGCCTAATGAAATATAGAAATTGTGGAAAACACATGATAAACATAGACGCTACAGGTCACAAATGCATATATGATCTTCAAGTCCTAAACTTAATCTCAGAATTGCCAAGAAGGATCTATGCCCTATCTAGCTAGTTGAAATAACACTTGTTATCCCATGAATTCATCAACCATCCAAAAACTTATCAAATCATGAACAAGAGCCATAACTAGAGCACATCATAAAACCATGCATATAACCATAATATGACCATAATAGAAACTATGACAAAAAAACCATAAGATCACCATAACAACTAAGAAAAGTGATAATATATCACAATAGGGAAATAGATTATATTAACATATGCAAAATCCAACCAATCTAGGGACTTCCAAATACAACCTGACCATAGATTGTGCTGAACCTAATCAATCTTTCAACCAATCACCCCCGTGCCATATTCAAAGCACGAAGGTGGAATCATAAGGTTTTAAAAAAAATAAAACCAACTAGGGCTTCCAAATTCCAAACCACCTCTACCCTAAAGCATAATGTGTAGAAATTATATACAAGATGCATGTATATATCTAGATTCTCCTGGTCTAACAATATTTTATCTTCTTTCTAAATACGGAATCCTTCCACTGTTAATATTTTGTGGAAATTAAAATCAATTGCAAACACATGAACCAATAAAAACAATTGCACATAAAACAGTTGTTTAACGGGAAAGCCTAAAGCTGAAAACCCCAACTATCATATATTATGTATCATGGAAATCATGTAACAATCTCATACAAAGCTTAGTACATCAAGCTCTCAGTACAATACAATCGTCACACACTAATCAGAAGAAATCTGCAAATCCATGCACTGATTTCTGCCAATTAGATGTACCGCTCCACCGCGCAATCCCCGCCGAAGAAGACCCCTGAGAAGAAGACCCCTAATGAATTCAAATATACCTTTTTCACTGTAACTACTAAAACACCAATGTGTAGGTAGCAATCAATGCATCACTATAGTCACAACGGTGAGAGTCCATTCTTCTTTCACTCAGTTTCTCCATTGGCCCCAATGAACCCATATGCACTGTAGTGCAACTCCCCGTATTTTTTCGCCGATACCTATTATTATATGTGAATTAATTAACTAATTAATTCACTCCACTCTCACTAGTGTATCATTCAGTTAGACTAGATACAACTAGCTCAACTGAGTTTAACTCCAATAACTGAGTTAAACTGAATAACAACTCCATGAACTACTCTTCCAACTCTGTCATAACTTTTCCACTTCAGTTCTAACTGAGTCATCCATGCATGAAACACCAGTAAACCCTAGGAATTGCATAATTCCTTCAGCCCACTGATTTGACAAATCTGTACACTGAAATTAAGTGCTCCAAGAGAATAAGTTGTTGTTTATTGTCAGATTATTATTAAGAGCTAATAATAATCAACACTTCTATTTTTAGATCGAAGATCTATAAATAGACTTCGCCTAGTATTCTAAAAATATAATTTCATCTATTTTTCCAACTTGACCAACCATCCACAAATAGCATCCTACAACTTCTGAAATATGATCACCATGTCTAAAAATAGACTTACACCTAAAAATAGCCTACAGGCCCACTTAGTGAAGGTGATTGATTTTCACTAAGCTCATCATCTTGTTGAATCTCAACAATCCCTATCAACAAGATAGGGATTATCTTTCACCCCGATCCTTCCTCTATGGTATTCGAATTTGCTCCTGGTGAGCGCTTTCGTCAGAATATCTACATCTTGATCTTCCGTAGGAATGTACCGAAGCAACATGATCTTCAGCTGCACACAGTCTCTAATATGATGATACCAGATATCAATATGTTTAGATCTATCATGAAACATAGGATTAATCGGGAGTTTAATTCAACTCTGATTATCACGATGTCTCACTGTAGGATCTAAATGTGAACTGAACAAACCGACCAGGATCTTCCTCATCCAGATAGCCTCACATGCAGCTTGACTTGCTTCCATGTATTCTGCTTCCGCTAAATTGAGTGCCACAAATATTTGTTTCCTATTGTACCAAGAAAATACTGTAGATATGATACTAAAAATCCCTCCTGATGTGCTCTTTCTGTCCGTTGGGCTGTCTGCCCAATCTGCATTCGTGAAGCCATGCAACTTCACCTCATCCGCTTGTCTGTACCATAAGCCATACTCAGATGTGCCCCTGAGATATCTCAGGACATGCTTGCTTGCCTTCCAAAAGAGCCCGGTAGGCTTAACCATCACTTGTAAAAGCTGGTTCACCGCATAGCATATGTCTGGTCTTGTATTAACTAGTTACATGAGCGAACCCACCAAATGTCAATAAATAGTGGCATCCACTACCTCTGCCAATGTAGCATCCTCTTTCCTCCAATTTCCTAGAAGAGGAGTGTCGATAGGCTTGCAGCCTTGCATGTGAAACTTCTCTAGTATCTCCCAGGCATACTTTCCTTGAGACACAAACAGTTCATCTTCTCACTGCCATATTTCCAATCCAAGGAAATAATGAAGGAGGCCCAAATCCTTCATCTCAAAATCCTTTGCAAGATATGCCTTGCATGAGTGTATCAACTGATCATCACCCATTACTATTAAATTATAAACATAAAGAAAATGATTAAAAGCTTACCCTCCACCACAATTTGGTACAGGTTTGCATCCGCCTCACTCTTGGTGAATCCAAGTCCAGTGAAATAGCTGTCAATCAGTGTGTACCAAGCACGAGGTGCTTGTTTTATCCCATACAGCGCTCTTTTGAGTCTGCACACATGTGACTCATTGTTGAAGATCTCAAATCCTTTAGGCTGCTCAATGTACACCTCTTCCTCAATGATCCCATTCAGGAACGCAGTCTTCACATCCATCTGATGAATGTGCCAACCCATCTGTGCTGAGAGAGAAAGGATGGTCCTTATGGGAGAATACCGCGCGACAGGTGTAAAGGTTTATTCATAATCAATCCCCTCGATCTGTGAGAAGCCTTGGGTAACAAATCTTTCCTTATACTTCTCAACGCTCTCATCAGCAGCTTTCTTTACCTTGTAGATCCATCTTGATCCTACAACTGATTTACCCACCGGCCTTGGAACAATCTCCCAAGCATTGTTTCTGATAATGGAGTCATACTCCTCCACTATGGAATATACCCATGTGGTCTTCTACACTGCTTCTTCAAAAAACTATGGCTTTGTCACGATACACTTGCTGATAAGATCCATTTCTCCAGTAAATCAGTTAGGTGACTATCTCTATCTGCGCTGTGATGTAGGGACTCCTACATTCTGTGCTGCATCAAGATTCAGTCTCTCAGCTTCTATGGTACGCTTTCTGCCTTGTATGATGTTTGGTTCTGCATGAGTGGACTCCTCCACTCCATGAATCTCCTCATGTGGCTAATCAACATCTAGAGGCTCATCTTTGGGAACAAGAATTTCCTCCTCTGCATGTAAGTGTAGCTCCCTCTCAAGTGACAACTTCATGGCTTTCACCTCATTGAATTTTATATCCCATCGCACCACAGTCATCCAATTGTCTGGAAAATACAAACGATAATTATGGGGTGTTTCTGTGTACCCCACAAATATCCCAACTTTTGCAGTCAGCTCCAGCTTCTTCCTGGTGTCCTTTGTCACATGAATGTAAACAATTGAGCCAAAAATCTTCAAATGAGAAATATCAAGCTTCTTACCAGTAAAATCTTCTTCAGATGTACTCATGCCAAGTACCTTATGAGGAAAATTGTTTTTCACATAAACCGCAGTGTTGCATGCTTCTACATGTAGGTTTTAAACCTGAACAGAAATTATCTACACACAAATCTTATAACAGAAAATAAACAATAGTGAGAGCATAAAACAGATAAACACAGATATTTTCCCCTGGATCCAAAATCGGGACGACCAGCTTGATTTTTCATTATATTCCTTTTATTGTTACAACACATATATATACATGCCGAAGCATACATAAGCCCCAATCCAATAACCCTGGATTAGAACATAAGCGTAGTTCCCTTGACCGGATCTACAAAATAACAGGGGCCGAAAACCATCGTACCCCAAAACCATGTGCAAAATCATGCACAAAACATGGGTGGGTCCGCCTATGAGTGGGTCTGCACACCAAACAAATTTTCATTGGGGCGCTGCCCCAGACCCCAACAGTGGGGGCTGCCTCCCCCCTTGTGACCCCCCTGCTGCGCCCGGCGCAACGTACAGCACGTGGGGCTAGTCGTGGAAAGAATATAACACATACCCAACATTCTCCCACTTGTTGTTTTCTTTCCACAAGGGGCCACAGGAGAGCTTAGTCATTGGGCCAATTCTTCAACACCCATTGTTTCTCTACACCAAGAGAACTTCTGAGTGCTCACAGACTTCGTCAATGCATCCGCAACATTCTTCAAAGTGTCCACCTTTACCAGCAACACCCTTTTAGCCTCAACCATATCTCTAACAAAGTGATATTGAACATCAATGTGCTTTGTCTTTGAATGATAAGCAGGTTTCTTAGCCAAGAAAATTGCACTTTGGCTATCACAGTCTATCCTTATAGCTTGCTGTACCAACCCCATACTTGAACACAATCTCTGCAACCAAACTGCTTCCTTGCTTGCATGAGTGGTTGCTATGTATTCTGCCTCTGTAGTTGAAAGAGCCACTACAGACTGTCTTTTACTCATCCAACTGACTGCGCCTCCAAATAGGCTAAACACATACCCACTTGTATATATTCTTTGGTCCAGATCTCCAGCCCAGTCTGCATCAACAAAACCACGAATGTCCAACATTCTTTCCAATCCTGGTCTTCCCTGGTAGCACAAGCCATAATCACTAGTGCCACGTAAATATCTGAAAACTCGCTTCACTACTGTCCAATGCTCCTTCCCCGGGTTTGACATAAACCTGCTCAATACTCCCACTGCATGTGCAATGTCTGGTCTAGTACAGACCATTGCATACATCAGGCTACCCACTGCACTTGCATATGGAACACGGGACATATACTCCTCCTCTTCTTGTGTCTTGGGACACTGTTCAGCAGACAGCTTTACACCTACAGGAATAGGAACATTCACCGGTTTACTATCCTGCATATTGAACCTCTGCAATATAGTCTCGACATACTTCCTCTGGTTTAACCAGAGCTTCCTCTTTGCCCGATCTTTCTTAATTTCCATGCCCAAAATATAGTTTGCAGCACCAAGATCCTTCATGTCGAATTTGGAGAACAGTTGGGTCTTCAAATCTTGGATAATTTCTTTGTCATTTCCAATCAACAACATATCATCCACATATAAGACCAAATAAATAACACGCTCACCAATTAATTTAAAATAAACACAGTGATCCTCCTTTCTTCTGGTGAAGCCAAGTCCCCATATATAGGTATCAAATTTTTGATACCATATCCTTGGTGACCGTTTTAACCCATACAGAGACTTCTTCAACCTGCATACTAGTTCTTTCTTACCCTTCACCATAAAGCCTTCAGGTTGCTTCATGTAGATCTCCTCTTCTAGATCCTCGTGAAGAAATGTTGTCTTCACATCCATCTGTTCTATCTCAAAATCAAATGCAGCAGCAACAGATAGAAGTAATCTAATAGAAGTAACCTTGGCAACAGGAGAAAAAATATCACCAAAATCAATTCCCGGCACTTGGGAATAACCTTTTGCTACCAACTGAGCTTTGTATTTCTCCACCTTGCCTTCTACATTCATCTTATTTTTAAACACCCATTTTCTCCCGATGGGCTTCCTTCCAGCCGGCAACTCCACTAGATCCCATGCCTCATTTTTGTGCAAGGATGCCATTTCATCAACCATGGCCTCCTTCCAGAGTTTTCCATCCTCTGAATCTACTGCCTCCCTAACAGTTCTGGGATCATCATCAGTTATAGTTAAGGCAAAACCTGAACAAAAAGCAGATGGACTATACCTTTCTGGTTGCCTTCTTTCCCGAACTGATCTTCTCAAAGCTGGGGTTTGTGGTTCTTCCTCTTTTGAGTCTTCTTCTGTTGTAGAGTCTGACTCATCCTCCTTTAGCTCAAACTCTATCTTCTCAGGTTCCTTTGGTAGGACTTCATGTGTAACAACATCTTTCACCTCTCTAAACACCACATCTCGGCTGTACACAACCTTCCTTGTTTTCGGGTTCCAAAGCTTGTAACCTTTTAAACCATCCTTATACCCAATAAATATGCACCTTTCAGATTTATTATCCAACTTGGTCCTTTTCTCCTTTGGAACATGTACATATGCATCACATCCAAATACCCTTAGATGTGAAAGAGAGGGTTTCTTACCATTCCATACCTCATGTGGATTCTTATCCTCCAATGGTGATGAAGGTGATCTGTTAACTAAGTAACATGCAGTCTCCACTGCCTCTGCCCAGAATTCTTGTCCTAACTCGATACCACTAAGCATACTTCTTGCCTTTTCCATCAACGTTCTGTTCATTCTTTCTGCAACTCCGTTTTGCTAAGGTGTGTATGGAGTAGTCTTCTGTCATTCTATAACATACTTCTTACAGAACTCTTCAAATTCCTTGTTGCATAACTCCCCACCATTATCTGTCCTCAACGCCTTTATCTTCTTCTCTGTTTGGTTTTCCACCAGAGCCTTAAATTCTTTAAATCTGTCAAAGATTTCATATTTCTTCCTCAAGAAATATATCCATGTATTCCTTGAGAAGTCATCTATGAATGAAACATAGTACACAGACTTTCCCAGTGATGGAACTGACACAGGTCCAAACACATCACTGTGCACAAGTTCTAATATCTTGTTTGCCCTCTTAGCACCAAAAGGAAAACTCACCTGATTCTACTTCCCATAAGCACAATGTTCACAGAAATCGAAATCCAGAGAGAAATTAGACATACCTTCTACCATCCCATTTCTATGCAGTATCCGAAGGCCCTTCTCTCCAATATGTCCAAGCCTTTGATGCCATAGCATGGTCTTTTCTCCAGAGACAGCTAGGATTTCTGCTCCACTTTCAGGAACCATAGAACTGTCACACCCATCAATAACAGTCCTACCTTGTAGCTTTTATAGAGTTCCAGTCTGAACTCCCCGCATTAATACCAGTGCTCCCAGAACCTTCTTGCAAGCATCTTTCTCGAACACTGTTTTTACACCTGCATCATCCATCTTTCTTAAAGAAATCATATTTCTCGCCAATGCAGGAATATGCAGAACACCAGGAAGTTTTCTAATCCTTCCACCTTGCAGATTCAGCTTGACCTTTCCATGTCCGATGATTCTAACCTTCCTATCATCCCATAGGAAGACATCACCACCATCATATTTCTCATACTCGCAGAACCACTCCCGATGGGGAGTGAAGTGAAAGGATGCACCTGAGTCAATCAACCATGACTCATGATCTACATCTGTATTTTAAGAAGAAGCCAAATACACATCCCCACCTTCATCCAAGGTGGTTTTTGCCTCTGCAGAAGGAGCATCATCAGATCCCTTTCCTTTCTCAGGAGCTTTAGATCTACAATCCTTTTTGTAGTTCCCTTCCTTTCCGCATTTCCAGCATACCTTTACAAACTTTCCAGGAGATTTAGGTCTCCCTCTAGATTTGGATCTCCCACTCGAAACCTTATTCTTGTTTCTATTTTGGAACCTTCCTCATACAGATAAGGCATCTACATTCTAGCCCTCCATATTTCTCCATCTCATTTCCTCTGACAACAAGGTTGAGACAATGTCATCAAAATTCAAGGTAGTTGTATTGCTACCTATTGCAATAACCAGACTGTCCCACGAATCTGGTAGAGAACAAAACAAACTGATGCACTTATCTTCATCTGATATTTTAATATCAACAGATGACAGCTGGCTTACCACAGTATTGAAGGCATTCAGATGCTCTTTCACCGAGTCTTCATCCTTCATCCTCAGGTTATACAGCTTTTTCCGCAGGAACAAATTATTCACCAGAGACTTAGATTGGTACAAATTCCCAAGTTTTTCCCACAAATTCTTCGCCATAGCTTCCCCAGATACATTCAACAATAGTGAATCTAAGACACACAACCGTATTGTGCTCTTAGCCTTCCGATCCAATTTCTTTCAGTCTTCATCTAACATTGTTGTTGGTTTAGTACCCGGATCTACCGCGATCCACTGATCTTTATCCACCAGCAGATCCTCCATCTTGAGCTTCCATAACTCAAAACTCTGACCATTAAATTTCTCGATCTTTATATTTCCGCCGCTCGCCATCTTCTTTCACCGTAAGAATCGATCCCACAGATCTCCCACTGAACAGGGTCTACCTTAGGCCCGAGCAAAAAACCCTCAGCAACAAAGGTGTCCCCTTGAAGCTGAAACTTCTCTGATACCAAATGTAGGTTTTAACCCTGAACATAAATTATCTACACACGAATCTTATAACAGAAAATAAACAATAGCGAGAGCATAAAATAGATAAACATGGATATTTTCCCCTGGATCCCAAATCGGGACAACCAGCTTGATTTTTCATTATATTCCTTTTAGTGTTACAACACATATATATACATTTCGAAGCATACATAAACCCCAATCCCATAACCCTGGATTAGAACATAACCGTAGTTCCCTTGACCGAATCTACAAAATACCAGGGGCCGAAAACCATCGTTCCCCAAAACCATGTGCAAAATCATGCACAAAACATGGGTGGGTCCGCCTATGAGTGGGTCTGCACACCAAAAAAAATTTCGCCGGGGCGCTACCCTGAACCCCAACAGTGGGGGTTTCCTCCCCCCATGTGACCCCCCTGCTGCGCCCGACGCAATGTACAGCGCGTGGAGATAGTTGTGGAAAGAATACAACACATACCCAACACTTCCCACAAGTGCATTGGTAGGCCCTCGTCATGCAGCATAGCTCGTGCAACACCCATGATCATTTTGTTCTTCCTCTCTGCGACCCCATTCTGTTGTGGGTTATGAGGCACTATGAGTTCTCTTCGAATTGCTTCTTTTCTATAGAAGTCTTTGAATTCGCTCGAGATATATTCACCACCATTATCGCTCATAGAGCTTTCACTTGCTTCCCTGACTCCTTCTCCACCAATGCTTTAAACTCACAGAACTTTGAGAATGTTTCACTCTTATTTTTCATGAAGAAGATCCAGCATCTACGAGAATAGTCAGGAACAAATATAACATAATACCTATGTTTTTCTATTGAAGCAACCGAGAAATTTCCACACACGTCTGTGTGAATTCTCTCCAGGATCACCAAAGCACGGTTCTCCTTCTCATGAAAGGTGTTCTTTACAAAATTACCCATAGTACATCCCTTGCATTGATCTGATTGCACAAGAGTACCCTTGGGAAGTCCAGTATAAATCTGCTACAAAATCTTCAAAGCGCCATGGTGAAGATGGCCTAATCTCCTGTGCCATAATTCGCCCTCATCCTGGCTCACCACTTCGTCTACTTTTCCCATCATTGGAGTGCAGCCATCTACCTCTAGCGTGTAGATATTTTTAACTCAAACCCCTATCCTCTTGGTTTGACCCATTGTTTTATGTCGTAGGAAAGCTTTTCTCTCACTGAAAGCAACGTCATAACCTTTTTCTTCCAACATTGCGACCAAGACCAAGTTCTTCTTCAGACCTGTAACATGCATAACATCTTTCAATAGAAATGGATTACCTGACTCCCTCTCAAAGTTAATGGTCCCAATTTTGGTCGCACTATATCGACCATCGTCGCCCATCTTTATATGCATTTGAAGGTCCTTCTCCTCCAAGTCACTAAACAACTCCTTGTCTCCCGTCATATGGAAAGACGCACCACTATCAATATACCACACCGATCTCATTGAGCTTGAAACCAAGCATGTGATCAAAGAGAAATTAAGTTCAAATTTCGAGGCTAAGGCCTCTCTAGCTGCAGCTCCAACAACCTTCTTTTTCTTCTTATTCTGTGGGAAGTTAGTGGCGAAATGCTCATGTTCGTGACAGTGAAAACACTTCACCTTGGACAAATCCTTCTTCTTGCCTTTAGCTTCGGATTTTGGATGGGATTTATTCCCCTTCCCTTTCCTTGATTTTGCAGACAAAGCGCAATTTTCTTCAACTTCATTCTTCGATGAAGAGTCATCCCTGGTACTTCGCCTTATCTCCTCCTACACAAGATCCGACCAAAGTCGCTCCTATCCTGGAAGTTTCTCCCGTCCATTGACAGAGTCTTCATATCTATGCCAACTCTTCGGAAGCCCAAGGAGAGCCAAGCTCACAAAGTCCTCATCATCAAAAATAATCCCCACACTTCCCATTTCATCCCTAAAGTGGACAAACTTTGTGATATATTTTGGAATATTGTCGCCCTTCTCCATTTTTATTTTTCTGAGCTTATCTTTTAGCACTAACTTCCTCTGGTCACTGCTGCTTTGAAACAAATCTGTCAAAGCCTTTGACATTTCAAATGGAGTGGCTTTCCCATGAAGGCTGGACACAATATGGTCCTTCCAACATAATTCTTCTTGTCTTTGCTACCTTCTTTTTCCATGCATCAAGTAATGCAACATCGCTAGATCCCGGCTTAGGAACATCGCTATCGATGAACTCCTTCAGTCCATTATCTTCTATCACCGCCTCCATCCTATCCTTCCATGCTATGTAATTTGAGCTGCCATCAAGGGAACACTCCAATCGCAACCCATTGAAAGACATTTCAATGTATACTCAACTGTTGCACCAAGAATTTTATGAAGCAAATTCGAATTGTCCACCAACACAAACTCAACAATTCTTCACAGTTGCAATCTTCAAGAATTAACACTCCTCTGATACCATGTAGAAATTATATAAAAGATGCATGTATATATCCGAATTCTCCTGATCTAACAATATTTTATCTTCTTGCTAAATATAGAATCCTTCCACAGTTAATATTTTGCGGAAATTAAAATCAATTGCAAACACATGAAGCAATAAAAACAATCGCACATAACACAGTTGTTTAACGGGAAGGCCTAAAGCTGAAAACCCTAACTATCCTATATTATGTATCATGGAGATCATGTAACAATCTCATACAAAGCTTAGTACACCAAGCTCTCAGTACAATACAATCGTCACACACTAATCAGAAGAAATATGCAAATCCATGCATTGATTTCTTGCTACCTGATACCCTGCCTCCATTGCGCAATCCCTGCTGAAGAAGACCCCTGAATGAATTCGAATCTACATTTCTTGCACTTCGCAATCCTCATTGGCAACTCCAATGTGTGTGTGGTGCAATAAATGCATCACTATAGTCACAATGGATAGTCGATCTTGCCCTTTCACCTATCTCTCCACTGGGTCTCCACTAGAACTGACATGCACTGTAGTTAACTGTTGTATTTGTTTAGTTGATTAATGAGTAATTATTTTTGAATTAATTAACTAATTAATTCACTCCACTCTCACTAGTGTATCATTCAATTAGACTAGATACAACTAGCTCAACTGAGTTAAACTGAATAACAACTCCATGAACTACTCTTCCAACTCTGTCATAACTTTTCCACAAATAGCATCCTACAACTTCTGAAATATGATCACCATGTCTAAAAATAGACTTACACCTAAAAATAGCCTGCGGGCCCACTTAATGAAGGTGAATTATTTTCACTAAGCTCATCATCTTGTTGAATATCAACATAATGACCTCACCTATATGGTCTACAAATCAATAACATCAACTATAATAGTCTCTACCCAAACTGTCTAGGGATCCAGGAACTAGTAACTGAACCCACAACCTCCAGGGAACTCGAGATGCTACAAGGCTCCAAATAATTTGTCCCAACACACAGGCTCCAGGGACTATTAACTCAACCCATAGCCTCTAGGGAACCAAAGTTATTTCAGGGCTCCAGAGAATTTGTTCCAACCCAAAACCATAGGAAACCTGAGAAACAATCATAAAAACCAAAAGAGGAACCCATTACACCATGGATATCCAAGAAATGGCAAGGAAAGTTTAAAACCACAATAAATATAGTAAAATATGCATGCCAATGACAACACATAAGCAAGGAACAACATAAATATACCAGGCATCCAAAAACCAACAAGGAGATCACACATGAAACCTATTACCCACAAAGTAAGCATGGTGTAGTTGTTGATCCAACTAACTCCTTGCGCTTCCTTGCTTGCTTTCTCCAAATCCAAGTGAATGCTAGAGTTCTCCAAGAATTCTCTACATGTGAAAGAGTGTAAGAGAGACAAATTTTAAACTTAAAAAATCCATCAATTGTTTCTCTAATTCATTTTTATTATTGATGTCTCCTTTTTCTTCTTTTTCCTTCATTTTTCCTCTAATTTCCCTTGCATGCAAATTTGTGTGCCTTCACCTTCCTTTTCTCCTATTTTCCATTATTTTCATAATTAAATTCCAATTAGTTCCTCTTTTACTTTGCTAATTCATTTCTCAATTTACATAGCCATTATTAAACCACAAGTTATTCCCACTATAATATTCCCATGACATTCTTATTATTTTATTTACATGGAAAATCAACCATGGGTTGTTACAAACCCCTCCCCCTTTGGGGAACACCATACTCGGTGTTAAATTATGCTTAAAACCAAAAAAACATGCTTCCCATGGATATTTATAACACAAATTGATGCCCCATTTATATCATACCAAACTGCTAAAACCATGAACATGATACTACTTATTGGAGGTTTATAACACAACTCAATGTAGTATTTACAACATAATGATTATTGAAGCTTTATAACATAACTCGATGTAGTATTTACCACATAATGATTATTGAAGCTTTATAACACGGCTCATTGCAGTATTTATAATATACATATGCATATATAAATATAACAAAAACACATAAACCAAACACATCTGCTCAACTAGAAAATAAGGAAAGATACAAAGGCCACATATGATTAGTCATCTCCCATGTAGCTTCATCGAGCTCAAAGTTCTTCCACTACACTTTAACTTGCTCTATTGCTCGGTTCTGAAGCATGAACTATTTCTGCTGCAAAATGCACTTAGATTTTGGTTGTATTTCTCCCTTTGGTTCCACCTGCAATACAAACCAATCAATCAAATGTATCTTGAACATATCTCTTAAGAAATTAAACATGGAAAACATCATGGAATTTCACTATTGGCGATAGTGAAATTTGGTAGGCCACTAGTCCAATCCTCTCAAGGATCTCAAAAGGCCCACAATACCGAGGTTCCAACTTCGCACATGACCCAATTCTCAAGGAGCTCCTCTTGGGCTTGAAGCACAAATACACATGCTTCCTAACCTAAAACTCCTTCAATTCTCTATTTTGATCTACATAACTCTTATGCCTATCATCTGTTGCCTTTAAATTCCTCTTAATAACATTCATCTCCTACTCCATCTTGTTGTAGTATTACAACAACCTCTCATTTTTCTAGATAAATAGTATACAAAGAACAATGGGGACCCTTTTAAAATAATTCTTAAGGTTAAATCAATTTTAGAACTTAGGAATTTGAACTTATTAGATTAAGTTTTGTTTTTTCATAAAAAAACATAAGAAAATCATGAAAAAGTGCTCCAAGGAACCCATAAAGGACTAAGAATACAAGGAGAGGGAAAGAAATCACCAAATTATGAATCCCCGAAACAGAAAACAACGATAAGTAAAAATCTGAAATGTCGATATGTGAAATGTCGAAATGCCGATGTATGAGGTTGAAAAATATGTTATATAACGGAAGTGATATCGCAAACTATCATGCAACATATTTCGATATTGCATTTTGTCATTCAATAGGAAAAACCATTGCAATATCGCATTGTCACATATCACGCATTGTTGTGAAACGTCAAAATTTCACTAATCATTGAAAGGCCAATTTACGGATCCCAATAAGATAACAACTATCAAACTCACACGAAGCCCATACTATCAATTTAATGGTAATTCAGGTTTTTTATGATTTCGAGTTTTGTAAATGATTTTATAATTATTTCAGATTTAATATCGAGGATTCTCATTATGCATGATTTAAGGTGATACAACAATTAATAGAATTTGATGTGATATCAGCTTACACTCTCTGGTTTTTCTTTCAACAGGGTAATTCCGGCAACTTAGGCATAAAAGGGTGTCGAGGATGATTAAAGCACGAAGAAAGTACACCACCCCACCTTAGTTAGTTTTTCAACAAGAAGAAGATCACGAGATGGCTCCTCTAGTCTTAGACACAAAATGCAACCCAGAAATTGGTTCCTCAAGCTATGAAGTTTTTTTTTATTTGTTTGAGAATTAGAATCCACAAGTAATTTTGAATAGGAAAGTTGTAGCTGACGATTATGCATCCTCAGATTCAGACTCATGGTTCGACGCATCTAACTCTTTTCTACATAGAATTGCTGCACATCCTAAAATGTTGCCATACAATGACTTATTATGTGGGTGTTAGATCATGTGGACATCCGAGATAGATAGTTTTTTACCAAAAGCAAAACAGTCATGGGTTCTCTCAAGCCTATAGATTTGAAGGAAATGTACAAATTTCCTGATTCTCATAAAAGAGATGACAATTATTTTGTCCAGGAATTTATGCGAGAGAATTAGCACCCTGCATATGTGATTAAGGATTGGAGAAATGATAAAATCGACATAAACATGACGATAAGGGTATGTACTCAGTAGTTTCTCTTAAAAGCCCATTCTCGCAAATCGCTGTAATGATGTGTCGTCTTTTTGGGTCTTCAAAGACAGCCAAGTTTAAAGAAGATTGGACACCCCTGATAGAAGTAGCCTCTGATGGCTATATTCTTGATTGGGCTAATATTATGTCTGATAATTTGATTAGATGTATCACTTTAGAGAAATCGTAATCTTCCCTCCAATATAGTCACTCCTTTTTATATGATTTCGTTTATCCTAGATGTTGTTTGTTTTCCTACTGAATTTACATCGTTGGGATGGAAATGGAACAGAGAAGTTAAACCCCATATTTTTATAGTTATAATTCCTAAGGGAATCAAAATACCACTCCCATATGTTTAAAATATGCAATGATGTAATACTACCAGTTTTTCAGATCATTTTCGAAAGGAAAATCTCTAGAGTCGCCCATGAAGCAAATATAAATCTCAAGTCTATAGGAAGATGGTTTGGTGGGGAATTTTTCACATACATCCAATTTTTCAGAAGTCATGCTTGCCCTTGTGTCCTACCCTTTTATACACCAGATACATTATTTTCCAAAGAAATTGCTTATCAGACCGTAGGTAATGAGTTGAATAAATTTCCTAAAGAAGCCAAAAATACAATTTGGCCAAATTTTCCTATCGCATGTAGGTCATATACTCTCAAAAATTTCAAGCATGCATGTCTTGAAATTGATCGATTAAAACCCTTCAATTTCCCAATTCTACCTAACATAAGTTATGATGCATATGGTGTTGCCAAAGAAATAACAAATCAAGTAAAGTTGCGATAATTTTCAATCGAGCCTGATAAATTTGAAGATGTGTTTGAATCAATTCTAGAATTCTCAAGGGTTCTGAAAATAGCAACTCTGAGATTCAATCCAGAAGAACTGATGCAATTCAAACAATATCGTGAAAAAATGAATTCTCATTTGCCATATTACATGTTCCACAAGCCAATGCCAGAACGAATTCCAATTCCTCAAGTTCAGATTCAATTACTAGAAGCAGAACGAATTCAAATTCAAGTTCCTCAAGGTCATATTCAAGTGCCAGAAGAAAAACAAGTTCCGATTTCGATTCCTCCAGTTTGGGTACAAGTACCAGTGGTAGAACAGGAAATCTTAAATGTTCCACAAGAAGAGTGATTTAATCAACTAGGAAAGGTTTGAAAAAGCATTATCTGATACTAATACTTCTGTTGATCAGAATATTATTTTGTTAGAAACTCCTCCCACTGAAGATTCTCTAGGAATAGCAATTCATATAGGTGAATCAAGTGTTCAAAAAGTATCCTCTAATTTAAATGGTTCTGAAGGTCAAAGAGAAATTCAAGAAATCTCATTCACTATAGAGGTTTTTTAAATTTCTATCCAGCAAAATTAGACACCAAGGACTAATGGCACAAGGGAGAGACAAGAAGAAATAATGACAGAAGACATGGAGATTATCCCTACTTTTCCAAAAATAGAAATAATTCTGGAGATTGAAGGAATACCTCCTTTGGATGTATTTTACAGTCCAAAGCATAAAGTTTTTGTATCCAAGTCAAAGAAGAAGCGAAAGATTGAAGCTTCTCCTAAAATACCTATGGACACAACATCAATGCAAGTTCTCTGGAAAGCAACACAGTCAACTCCAGGAAAAGAACTTAGTTGATTATCTCAATTTGAAAGTTCTTAGCAGATGAAAAAATTCATAAGGCAGCAGATATTGAGTCATTAATTATGGGGAAAGATAAAAAAATTACTCAAATGGAGCAAAGTTTCTTCGATGAAAAAAAAAGGATAGAGCAGGAGTTGCAATCAAATATTAATGAATCTGCAAATCGAGTTTGAAGGTCTCAAACTCAAACTCAAGAATGAAATTAAAGAAAATGATTTAATAGTCTAGCAACTACAGTAGAACATTCAAAAGATTCAAGAGAATCCAGAACTTAATGAGGTAAAGAAAGAAGCAACTGAACTCGAAACATTGATTGTAAATCAATAGACATTTTTTTATCCAAAATATCAACAGATTGAAGAGCATATTAAAGCAAGTGATCAGTTAGTCACTCAAATTTCTGATTTGAGGATTTATTACAAAGAAACTGATGATAAAGAGTCTAAGTATCTAGATTTGCAAGACACAGTGCAAGGTAGAGCGGCTGATCTTCCTCGCCTTGAAGAATCAATAAAGGATATAGTATTTGGAGACTAGGACATAAAAATTAAAAATGAAGAATTATCTATCATTAGAGCTAAAAACATGTCATTTAACATATCTGAGTATATTAAATATTCTCTTATGCAAGCTAATATTATCCAGGAAATTCCAAAAGACACTATGTCTGAAGCCAACCTTTTGAAACAATATTGGCAAGAAACATCAAGCAAGGAATCTCGACATAGAAAACTTGACAAAGATAAACATGGAAGTTTACTGGTATTTGTTGATCAAGCCATACAGTCAATTGGGAGTGTTGAGGTGTCTTTCCAACACAACAGTTCTATTAGTCATCAGTATTTTTATTATTCGTAGATGACTATAGATTGGTTCTTAATTTCTGAAAACAACATTCCTTGAAATATTGTGAGTTTCAGAAATCTCACTGCCTTCATTATCCTTATAGAAAAAATTTCACTATTCCATCAGCTTGCCATTTCATGGTCACCCTGTCACTCCTACAAACTCCTCATGGGTTGATACCTCTCATTTTCAGCCTCCTTCTCTACCTATAATCTCATTGGCCTATTTTTCCCCTTGCCATAAACTCCACTTTCCCTCTAGGGTTTCCTATAGCCTACCCTTTCCCATGTTCTCCAAGGTCCTAAAGCATTGATGGTATCAAAAATATCCCTATAGGATCTTTAGATAAATCAAGTATATTGGATTTTGGATCTTCAATACAACACTTTGACAAATACTGTAAATTTTTGAAGATGTTCTATGCTTGATGAAACTTTACTTTTATCCCCAATTTCAGTCAGCAATCACATAAACAAGAAAGTAAAGTGTTGATAGAACATACCAATAGATCGACAGAAGAGAAGCCAGAAAAATATAAGTGTATTGGTGTGTTACAACGGTCAACAGGATGCTTCAACCAACAAAGTCTCAATATGGCCAGCCAACTAGAAGTGTCACACACACAACCCTTAAAGACTGCTCATCAAAAATCAACATAATTCAACAAAAGAATCCCACATCCAGATTTCCGGCATCATCTAGATTTATGGCATCATCCATATTTATGGCATCCAGATTTACGACATCCATTTCCAGCATCATACAAATTTACGGCATCATCCATATTTACAGCATCCATTTCCGGCATCATCCATATTTATAGCATCATCCAGATTTACGTCATCATCCATATTTGCAACATCCATTTCCGGCATCATCCAGCTTTACGGCATCATCCATATTTACGACATCCAGATTTACGACATCATCCATATTTATGGCATCCAGATTTAGATCATGAGGATGTGTGTGATGAGATGATTGAAATATCCTCCAACGTTGACTCTATTTATATCAATCACTGAGGGTGTGTGACACATTTTCTGGGGGTGTAAAACCTTAAGGCTGACCTACACATATTTTGAAAGTATTAAAAATAAATGTTATGCTCATCGGATCAAGATGATATTTAGATCGATCTTGCACCTCTTCGAAAGAGGAGCCCAATAAAAATATTGGTGTCTTTATCTGATCATCACAACATGGAGTTTGGAACTAGTTGTCCAATTTTAAAAGTTCCTCTCAACTAGGGAGAACTCCATCCACCTGTGCAATCAAACATCGTGTGTCAGCCTGCCGTAACTTGCTTTGGTGGCCTCTTTATTTCAGAACAGAAGTGGTTCAGTCACAAATACATCATTCTCGGCTGACAGATTCAGCCGAGAGGTACAAAACCTCTATAGGACTCATAAAGAGTCTCATACCAACCCAGAGTCGGTTTATCTGATCCGAAGCCAGTAGGAGGTCCGAAACCTCACTTGGACTCAAGAGAGTCATATATACTAACCCGAAGTTAGTCTCACTGACCTGAAGTCAGTTGGAGGTCAGAAAACTCACATGGACTCAAAAAGTCACATACCAACCCGAAGTTGGTTTATCTGACCCGAAGTCAGTAGGAGGTCTGAAACCTCACTAGACTTGATCCCAGATCAAGTGGTTGGACACGTGTCATCCTAGATAGAGAGTACAACAATCTCTGATGCGTCCATAAGTCTTTGCTACTAGTCTCTAGCTTTTCCCACCTCATTGGCCAAATGAGAGGTACTTCCCATGAGTCCGGAACTCAAATGGGTAGGATGCATACGGGGCACATATCATGAGAGGCGAACCAACTCAATCATCATAACGGTGGGTCCCAAGCACACCAAAAAGGTTCGGCAAGCCTAGTCCTGTGGTTGCTTATAGCTCCGAGAAGCTATCCCCAAAGCCCCCCATAGTTCCCAGAGCTCATCGTCCAACAAGACCCTCAGAATAGGGTTGTTCCACGATACCAATATTCTCACGGAAGGTTAGTAACATGGCCTTCCCCAAGGGCATTGTGAGAATATCCATGACTTGCTCATTAGTTCCTATATGATCGAGCCTTACAGCACCTCGATGTACCATATCCCGGATAAAGTGGTACCAGCCATCAACATGCTTGGATCGTTTGTGGACCATGGGATTCTATGACAAAAAAATCCCCCTCTAGTTATCACAAAGGATAACGGTGGCATCTAGCACATGCTCAAACAACTCACTAAAGAGCTTTCGCAACCAAGTGACTTCACAACAGGCCATACATGTTACAATGTATTCGGCCTCAGTGGTGCTCAAGGCTACTGACTTCATTTTCCTGCCTGAAGAAAATCTACGTGTGAAGTAGCATCCAAATGTACTCCTGCAATCCACCACATTGCCAGCCCAAACAGCATCAGAATATCCATGGAGTGTCATACTCCCAGCAGTGTATCTCAACCCATGGTCTATCGTGCCTCATAGATATCTCAAAAGTTTCTTGGCACCAACCCAGTGAATGTTATGATCAACCATGTGTTGACTCAAAGTGTTCACTACACAACATATGTCTGGAAAGGTGTTCACTAAGAACATCAGGGCCCCTACAAGTTGAAGATACTCAGTAGGATTTGCTAGCACGGTCTCAGCAGCACTGCCACTCAACTTCTTAAAGTTGAGCTCCATTGGTGTCGACACGAACTTACATTCCATCATACTAAATCTTTCCAGAAGCTTCACAACGTATTTTCCTTGAGAAAGGAAAATCTCGCGAGGTATTTTCCAGAACTCCAGGCCTAGGAAGTAGTGCATCAGTCCTAGGTCCTTCATCTCAAACACAGCACCAGAATGAGAGGTTTCTCTCTATCAACCTTGAAGTAAAGGTTCAGATCAACATTACTACGAGTGAAGCTTGGCTTCATCAGGTAGCTATCTATCCTCTCGTACCAAGCTCTGGGTGCTTGCTTCAACCCATAGATGGCTTTCTTCAACCTGCAAACATGGGTGTCCCGATCCTGGAATTCGAACCCCAGAGGTTGCTCCACATACACCTCTTCCTTTATCACACCATGCAGAAATGTGGTCTTCACATCCATCTAATGAAGACTCCATCCTTGTGTAGCAGTAAGGGCTATGATATATCGGATGGTGGTAAATCAAGCCACAGGTGCAAATATATCATCATAGTCTATGCCGTCCTTTTGAGAGAAGCCACAGGCAATGAATCTTGCGTTGAAATTTTTAGCACTTCCATCAAATCCATGCTTGATCTTGTAGAGCCATTTCGAGGTGACAACTGCTTTGTCCTTCAGTCTTGGAACCACATCCCAGACATAATTATTCATTATGGACTCATACTCTTTGTGCATAGTATCCTTCCAGACTTGATGCTTTACGACTTCCTCAAAAGATCCAGGCTCAGATTGTACAATAGTACTCATGGCTGCTAGATACCCTTGGTATCTACTTAGCTTCTTGTTGTCACGAATGTCCCCCTTTGGGGCTATATGTCCCTAGGAATCCTCAAGAGTGTCCCTAAGCCATGATGGTCTCTTCCCTATTGAAGGAGGAGGATCAATTAGGCCCATTGGTCCTTCAACATCGGGCATCATCTCATCCTTCGGTTCTTCTTGATTTCCAAGCCTTGCTTCATGATCTTCCTCAGATATTGGAAGATTGACTACTTTCCTCAGGGAAGCATCATTGTTAAAGGTAACATCGTGGCATATCTCCACTTCCCTTTGACCATGCACATATACTTTATAGGCCTTTTAAGTTTCTCTATAGCCCACAGACATTGTGGTCTCCCTCTTGATGCTAGCTCCTCTACAAAATTTCTTGAACTCATTCGTCTCATATAATAAGAACATCCTCCCAAGGATGCCATAGGCAGCATACCAGACAGATCAGAATGTACTAATTGCAAGACATCAGATGTCTTTGTGACACTTGAGGGGAAAGGTCCCCTTGTATGCTTTCCTTCGGCACAACCCTGACATACACCTTCATGATTATTTGAGAACTCAGGCATCCCCGTCACCACCTTCCTTGCTTCGGGAAGGGCCTTGTAGTGAAATTGTTCAAACCTTTGGTGCCATAGTTCAGTCTGTCGGATAGTATCACATGTCATCACTCCTAGTGTACTTCCTCCAACCTGGTAGAGTGTACCAACTCTAAACCCAATCGTGATAGCTTCCTTGAAACTCTTCTTCCACATGCGCACCTTCCATCAATGAATGCCACATTGAAACCTTTGTCTTCCATGGCCGAAACAGGCACAATTTTCTTCTTCAAATTAGGTACATATAGTACATCTTGTAGGCGGAGGACTTGACCTTGAGACAAGTGGAGGGTCACAGTCCTTGTCCCTTTCACGGGATATGTGGCATTATCTCCAAGGATAATTTGTAGATTAGTATCCTTCTCAACCATATCATTAAGTGCTTCCTTGAACCCAATGATGTGCCTTGAGGCACCAATATCTATCAACTAGACATCCATAGTGTCAGGTGGAAATGCAATAGAGAGGGTAGATACAAGAATAAATTCATTTCTTTTATCATCAAAAACATTTTATTCCTCATACCTGGAATTTCTTGACCTTTTAAAGGGTTACCCATTTCCGTCGGAGGGAACCTTCATTTTCTTGACCTTCTTGAAAGGGCATTCTCTAGCATAGTGACCTAGCTCAGAGATGTAGGCAACCAGACTCTTATGAATTGAGTCCTTGATCATCAGCTTTGCTTTGATTTTCCCCTTCTTGTACTTTGATTTGGTAGCAGCGGTTGCAGTGGATGGAGGATCTTGGATTTTACCTTGCACATAGTCCATGACATCTTGGTCTTCTAAATTAAGGTATAATGTCATCTTCCAAGCATGGAAGTCATCCATCCCAGTTAATTTTTCATCAGCCTTAAAGCCATTGTAGTTTGAGGAACCCATCCTCTTCTTTAGTGATTGCTACAAACTAGGGCTTTGTCTTCACCTCAGCTTTGATACCATGTAAATTTTTGAATATGTTCTATGCTTGATGCAACTTTAATTTTATCCCCAATGTCAGTCAATAATCACATAAACAAGAAAGTAAAGTGCTGATAGAACATACCAGTAGATTGACAGAAGACAAGCCAGAAAAATATAAGTGTGTTGGTGCGTTACTGCGGTCAACAGGATGCTTCAACCAGCAAAGCCTCAATACGGTCAGCCAACCAGAAGTTTCACACACACAACCCTTAAAGAAAGCTCATCAAAAATCAACATAATTCAACAAAATAATCCCACGTCCAGATTTTTGGCATCATCTAGATTTACGGCATCATCCATATTTACGGCATCCAGATTTATGACAACCATTTCTGGCATCATCCATATTTACGGCATCCAGATTTATGGCATCCATTTCTGGCATCATCCACATCATCCATATTTACGGCATCATCCAGATTTACAGCATCATCCAGATTTACGGCATCATCCATATTTATGACATCCATTTCCGGCATCATCCAAATTTACGGCATCATCCATATTTACAACATCATCCATATTTACGGCATCCAGATTTAGATCATGAGGATGTGTGTGATGATATTATTGAAATTTCCTCCAATGTTGACTCTATTTATATCAATCACTGAGAGTGTGTGACACATTTTTTGGGGGTGTAAAACCTTAAGGCCGACCTGCACATATTTTGAAAGTATTAAAAATAAATGTTCTACTCATCGGATCAAGATGATCTTTAGATTGATCTTGCACCTCTTCGAAAGAGGAACCCAATAAAAATATTGGTGTCTTTATCTGAGCATCACAACATGGAGTTTGGACCTAGTTGTCCAATTTTAACAAATACCCTGTGTTTCACTTAAAGCCTTGTTTCGGGGAATATCACCCTAGAGGTTCGTTGGGTTACAACCTCCACAGAGCAGGGGCTTGCTACTTAAGAAGGACTCACACAACCATGCATGTTCAGAAAAACTAAATAGAGTAGAATGAGAAAGTTACCCGTAGGTCCTACGGTTGAAGCAGATCCCGCGGGGTCCAAACCCCCAACAACCGTCCTTCCTTCTTAACCTGAAAGACAAGAAGAAACAAGCACGAAGGACTGGTTGTACAGCATATATCTACTCTAAATGTTATTGAAATCCATATAAAACATTAAATAGATCATCATGAATGCTTAAATAACAATATTCTCATACATATAAGCAGACACTAACACGTATATTTCGGGAACATCATGGTACTTCTGTATTATAAATAGCATGTACAAAAGTAACGAGTGGAGAGATCACCTGAATCCTTCCACGGCCTTCGAGCAGACCGTCGTCCGGATCCGTCCCGCCCTTGCCTTGCTAAGACTCCTTCCAAACTGGTGCATGCGAGATGACATATAGGGAGATGAGCATCTCAAGGAAACAAGGGTTTCCTATAATGAACTAGGAAAGTGCAGGAGGCACGGGGAATCAGACTTGGATAGGGAATACCAACAGAGTATAATATCAATAATTCTCTCTCTCCCTTAGGCCATACACATGAGGGGTTTTTATACTCCCTCCAAGTAGTTTCAACAGTTGGAAACAGTTGGCCACGTGCTGGGGTGGTTGAACTACCCGAGTAACCATCAACCCAGCCCGAAAATAGGGAATTTTTATATATTTTTTCATAATTTTAATGGCATACGCGGAAAAGTGCAGCTGGACTCGCGTATACACGCGGAAAAGTACGGGCATAGTTGCGTATGGGGATTTTTACACTGTTTTTAAGTGAATTTTTCCAAGTCTGTAGGAATGGGTGCCCAAAGCCATAAAAGCAATCATGAATCATATGAAGGTGAGAAATGATGCTATAACAGATGCCCCCTAATATATGAGGTCAGAAGGGGTACATGATGGCCGAAATGTATTATGCACATAGAAAGAACTTCGTAAGGACAAGAGAGGACTTCACCAGATTTCAGCCTGCCAAAAAACCAATGAAAGAAAATAGAGAGTCAACTCATGCTGAGGCGGGCATACCCATGCTCAGTCAAAAATACATCAGATATAGAAAGTAGTGAATAGATCCAACATGTATACAAGTATAGTTGAACTGAAAGTACACAATGAATCATCTGAGCATGGCCCGGAAATACAAGTTTGAATCAATGTCCAAGTATCACATATAGAAAGCTGATCAAAGATGGTGCAACTGGATGTCTGATCAAATAAGTAACTGAATCTCCAAGTACCGAATCATAAGAGGTGGAACAAACGGTACAATCACGCAACTCGGGAGCCAACATATAGGATGTTGTTGTACTGAACTGCAACATATAAGGGTGGACGACATCACTGGCAGAAACTGAATGGACTGTCAAAAGTGAACCGAAGAATGCTGATGCAACCCGAGGTCTTCACCGATCACTATGGCACAATTCTACACAATGGGAATAAATGAGCTGAAGTCGACCATGTGAGAAATCGTTGGATTACCAGTCAATGATGTATACCATTAACCAATGCGAGACAACCCACCAATAATGAAAATGAGCATCAAGGTGCCCCAGTACAATCTAACAAGTGCGAATGAATGAGTTGAAGTCTAACACTTGAAAGAATCTACCAATCAGGAGGCAATGATGAATCCCCACTGTCGATAGTGAAGAGTCTGCCACTGATGACTGCAAACCCTAAGGTACTGACAAAAATACTCTAGACCTTATTCCCAGAGCAATGAGTCGGAGTCGATGGGAAAAGATCTGCTGGAAGGAAGGCATTAAGGCATCCCACATCAGTCCAGCGCGAGTGTAACCCGCAGGCCAAGATTTGGAAGGAATCGGACGAAGGAGAGTGATGGAACCAAAACCTAAGTACGTTTCCGACGTGCACAAGATGAAGCTAGCGCACGGAAGAAACCCTCTGAACCAACCAATAATGAAAGCTGACACAGAGGCGAGAAATCCACCGATAGGGTCAAATGGAAATCCAGGTACTGCACGAATCCCAAGTGAGATAATGTGTGCTGACGTCGAACACAGGGGAAACCACTCAGTCAAAGACCCATGATGATGATCAAATGCTGAGCACGAGGTCACCTATCAATGATGGAAATAGGCCCAGGGTGCGGCTCTAGGCTTGCTCTCAGAGCAATGTGTCGTAGTCGATAAGAGACAAACCCGCCGGCAAGAAGTCAATGGGGACCTTCTCAAACCAGCACGAGCAGAAGATCAAAACATCTGATGTGATAGAACATGATACCGACAAGACCGGGAAGGCCGACTGAATAATGAGTCAAGAGACACCGCAGAATGGCCGACTCAGGCTATACTTCCCTTGAACAAAAGCACGACTCTGTGATGACCATGGCAGTAAAAAGTGACACTGTATAAGTCTGTCTTGCAGGAGGCAAAACAAACTCTCCATATGATTGGAAGAGGTAACCAACCGGGGGAGAACTGACAAGTGAAACATGGTAAAGGCCGAACCTAGGTCAAACTATAACCATCCCAAATGAAGGAAATATATATAAGTATATGTGCTTTGTTCAAGGGCGACAAACTGACTCTGTACTGCCATCAAAATAACGAAGATACATCCCGTTCCCGCTCTTTTTGTTATATTTGATTTTTTTTTGTCTTTTTCATATAATAAGCCTGAAAAAGAATAAAAGAATGCTATGGTACAATGGATAGAACGAGTATCAAGAAATCAGATGCACTAGTTCCTGGGATTGGAACAATCCTATGCTCAATGCAAGGTGGCGAAAACTGGTAAGTGATACTCAGAGGAACGTTCCATCCATGGGTAAAAGGTGTCAAGTCGTGATAGCTAAGTGTATGCAATGGTTAACTTGTACAGAAAGTCAAGGTCAGAATTTGGCTTAAACATTGAGTCCAAATGAAGCCGGCTAAAGGCCAGGATAAACAAGTAGCCAATATGCAATGCAGTAATACAACTTAACAACACCAGGGAGCCTCTAGGGTAAAAGCCAGAAAAAAATGATAGTGAAGAAGAAGAAGAATGAAGCTTCAACACATAGGACATGGCGGGACTAAAGAGGACTCCCGAGCCTACATAAAACGTAGCATGGGCAACAAGTGATAGCGAGGAACTAACTAGGAAGCCCATGTAAAAGAAGGCTCTACCATCAAGTCATGATTAAATAATCGGCGAGTGAAATGGGTGTAATACTCATGACCTGATGGGATCGACCCTAAGGCAAGTGATCAGTATGGAGGCTAGTATGCAAGATGCAACAGAGAGTGATTTCCCTAACCTATATGCTAGTGAAGATCATATACCTGCCGTGGCGAGTCGGAAATCATGGATAAAAAACCTAAAAAAAATCTCAAAATCATCAAAATGTACCTGAAAACATAACAAACTGGGCACTTCCAAGCATCCGAGTTATGCAGCTTAAGATAGATCGAAAAAATAAGCATAAGGAATTTTTGCGAAAATTTTCAACTTTTTAGCCATAAATAGACAAATTACCTCATATTTGGTTCATTATTGCATTGCTGATTTGGAAAAAGTGCTCTGGAGCAAAAAACTTCTTTCGTTAAATCAGGAACAACTGACCGTCGAAACGCATCGAAACTTCAGGTAGGCTCCTAAATCATCCTTGCAAATCATTTTTTCCGTTTGGAAATTAAAATTAAGTGCATTTTAGCTTTAAAACCCTTGCTAAAAAATGCGGACTTGCGCATACGCGGGTTCATTAAAGGAAACTCGCGTATACACGCGACTGTGCTAAGGAAAAGTCGCGTATGCGCAGGTCCGAAACTTAAAAAGCGTGGCTAATGCATGATTTAATGAAATTTGACAGGATGACAATCTCATGGAGAGAACGTGAGCATAGCGCAATTGACCAAGAGGTCATGCAAGATCGCGCAGCGCAAAATATCCTTCGGAATTGCGGATTGTTCAAATTCTTCAAAATGCCAAATATGAAAAGCAATGTGCGGTTGCTAGAAATGCTCGTAAATTACTAGGAACCAGATCAAGATTGCTTCATAATTGATCAGATGCCAGTACGCATTGAAGTGGAAGACATATATTTCATTACTGGACTCTCCCGGAGGGGAGAACCAGTAGACTTGCACGGGAAGCCCTTGGGAGGGTTAACCGTGGAAGACTATGTCCACGTGTATTGCGTACCGGGTTCCAAAAAGGTTGGAACTCAAATTGCAATTAAAGATGTGAGGGATTTGCACATGAAAATCCTCCTTTTCACCATCAGCAGAGTGGCAGGATCTGCCTCCCTACATCAGGCGTCCAGGACGCAAATGAGCATAGCGGTAGAATGTTTGGCTCATGTGTATGATTGGTGCACAACCCTATTACTGAACATGAAACAACAGTTGACTTCAATCCGCCAAGCAAAGACCAAACACTTTGGTTACGGTACAATTTTGACAACATTCTTCTTTGAGAAGATACCAGCATTGAGACCCAGAGTCATCACTACCATCAGTAGCCCGCGGGACCCAAGAATTGCCCGTTGGGCGAACATGATGAAGAGACTGGGGGGTAGTGAAGTACCCCAGACCACATGGGACAATGAGTTCTTCCTTTGGTGGGGAGAACAAATCATCGCAGTGGACGACTATCCCTATGCCAGGATGGATTTTCGTGGAGATCCAGATTTAGTTCTTCCACCAGGCACAGCATGGGGCACAGTCGGTAAGTTTGCAAAAATTTTTGACTTATATAATTTTTTTGGATTTTTTCAAATATGTATGAAAAAATGAAAAACAAACATGTTTTTGATTGGATTCATAATGACTGACAATTTAAAATGATCATGATTCAGATGTTGGACCAGTTCGACCTGAGGGTCTCCTGCGCCACAAGCACCACAGGGGCGAAGCAGATACTGTGGATTCAGATAGGACTCTCCAGGCCATGCAGAGGAATTTGGAGGGACCAACCCGCCAAATACCTATGCCTGCTGTGGAGGACCTGCCAGAAGCCATCCAGAGACAGGTGGTAGGAGTGCCCCGAGACTGGGTTAGATTATTCCGCCGAGTTGCCACCGCAGTCACGTTCTATAGGAACACGACTTCTGGGCAGGGACCTCAGGAGTAGACAGATATTATGTTTTAGATGACTGTATATTCTTTTTTGAGACTGAACATGATGGGGCATAAGCCCAAATTTTGTACGACATTATGGATCCAAATTTTGTAAAGTTTTTGAACACTCCGATGATATATATACAGCGATATTTGATGTGATGTGATAAATGTATCAAATGTATGATGTTTTTGATGATTAAAATTTTTATTGTGTGGAATGATTAATATGCCAATCCAATGCTTGATTAGCTAATGAGTTAGCAAACCAATTGTCAGCTCGAGGAATATGAATGAAAGTTAAAAATTGAAATGACCTTTGTAACAAACGTACCCTCAAGAACAATCGTAATAAAAATGGATCTCGTACCCGATAAGTATTGTTCAACTGCGACACCACCAGCTGAGAGTCCAAGAAAACTACCAATGAATCAACACCCAAAGATATTGCCTCCGAGAGTAGATGAACGACTGCAGTGTATTCTGCTATATTATTGGAAGCAGGACCAATGCAGACCCCTCTTGATACCAACAGCTGACCGGACGGATAATGAAGCACCCAAGCCGCGGAAGCTAAGTTCCAGGTGTGTCTACTAGCACCATCGACGAAACCAAAATGACTCATGACATCCAACACAACCTGCCAAAGCAGATCAAAAACATCACCATCCCATCAAAGATCGAAAATCAACCAGATATGTACAAAGAAAAACTACTATATACAAAAGCAACATGCCAGGCCGAAGCCTAGGCATAATACTTCTTCAAATAGAGCCCATTTCGGGGCTCCGGCAACTCGTTCCCTTCGAAATCAACCAAGGTATACGCTCCTTTCTTAAGGACTTTTTAACGATATAGGGGCCATACCACATAGACTTAAACTTTCCTGCCCCCAGGGCATCCTTTTCTTGGGCATAGACCAAAACAAGGTCACCTTCCGAAAAGACCCTAGGCTTGACCGCCTTATCGTACTGAATCTTTACTCGGTTTTTATGCGCTTCATTCATCGTGGCGGCATCTCGACGCTGCTCATCGAGATGTTCCAGATGAAGAAGCCGTTCTGCCAGACTAGAAGTGTCAGGAAGAAGTTCAACAACTAATTTAAGAGAAGGAATCTCGCATTCAATAGGAAATACGGATTCCACCCCGTGCACTAGCTGAAACAGAGTAAAGCCAGTTGCAGTTTTCACTGACGTCCTGTATGCCCAAAGTGCAGGATATAGCATAATATGCCAGTTGGATCTATGTTTATCAATTGTCCTTTGAAGAATTGTCTTCAAGGATTTATTCACGGCTTCCACTTGCCCATTGGCTTGAGGATAATATGGAGATGAATGCTCCTGCCGGAAACCCAATTTGAGAGCCAACTCAACCATCATACTATTCTGAAAATGACTGCCATGATCAGTGACAATCTCTCTAGGAATACCAAAACGAGCGATAACCTGGTTGAAAAGGAAAAGAGCTGCAGTCTCACCATCATTCCAAAAAGTAGGCATAGCCTCGACCCACTTCGTAAAGTAGTCTACTGCTACGATAATGTACTTGTGACCTTTTGCCGAAGGCGGGTTACAAGTAGTATAATCAATACCCCACTTTGTAAAGGGTCCGACAGTAACGACTGGAAAAAGCGGAGCTGGATGAGCGCGCATTTTCCAAGTATAAACCTGACACGGATGACACTTTTTGACCGATTCAATACAATCTTTGAAAATCGAGGGCCAAAAGTATCCAACACGCAAAATATTTTGGGCTGTAGCAAGCCCAGATAAATGACCCCCACAAGCCCCACTGTGAGAATCATTGAGCACAGCCTCAGCTTCTTCGAAAGTTAAGCAGCGTCTTAGGATTGAATCAACCCCTCGACGGTACAATGCATCACCAATAATCAGATAACTTTTAGCTAAGTGACGCAGCTTACGACGCTCATCTTTCGAAAAAGAAGAGGGAAACTTCGCAGTCTGGAGATATACAATGATGTCCCCATACCAAGGATCTTGTGGAGAGATCAGAAACAAGTGTTCGTCCGGAAATGACTCATCATAGATCATCTCCTCTCCACAAGGCAACTCGGAGATCAATTCCGCAAAGACTAATGACTTCTTGGATTTGGCAGACATGAACTCGAGATCAAATTCTTGTAAAATCACAATCCATCTATTATATTTTCCCCCAATCACTCGCCCGCTGAGGACAAACTGAAATGGATTGGCAGCTGCCAAGACATAAGTTTTGCGAAGAATAATGTAATGCCGGAGTCGCTGCACAGCATGGACTGCTGCTAAGGCTAACTTTTCTATCGGGGTGTATCGCAGTTCAGGTCCTACCAGCCCTCGACTAAGGTAGTAAATAACATGCTCAGCCAGAGCATCATCCTCCTGAACCAGAACCATACCAATGGTAGATTCTGTTGTAGCCAGATACAAAAGAAAATCTCTGCTATAATCGGGTGGACTCAGTAAAGGAGCAGAGGTCAATGCCTTTTTCAAAGCATCGAATGAGCATTGAGCGTAGTCATCCCAAATAAAATGAACTCCTTTCTTCAACAGTCTCATATATCCCTTTGTAATCTCAGCATAATTGACGATAAACCTCCGAAGAAAATTAGACTTTCCTTGGAGACTTTGAAGCTGACGGATGGAAGACGGGGGAGGCAACCGAAGTATTGCCTCAACCTTGAAGGGATCTACCCTTATCCCTTCCCTAGACACAATGAATCCCAATAGCCGACCGGATGTAACCGCAAAAACGCACTTGTTCGGATTCAATCGAATTTTATAAAAACAACATCTTTCAAATATTTGCCGGAGGTGACCAGGATGATCCATCCTCTTTCGAGAATGAGCAGCTAGATCATCTAAGTATGCCTCGATAATCTTTTTGATGTCGTGGAAGGCGTAAGACATGGCCCACTGAAAGGTAGCCCCAGCATTTTTAAGACCAAAAGGCATCTTCTTGTATGCAAACGTACCCCAGGGACGAATAAAAGCAGTCTTATGTTGATCTTCAGGACGGATAGTTATTTGATTATATCCGGAGAAACCGTCCATGAAGGAGAAAATCTCGTTACCGGCACACTCGTCAATGATCTGATCGATAAATGGTGTGGGCTAATTGTCTTTAGGACATGCCTTATTCAGGTCTCTGAAATCGATGCACACTCGAATCGTTCCTTGCTTTTTATCTATGGGAACGGGGTTTGAAACCCATTCAGTCAGAGGAACATGGAAAATGAATCCCGCCTTAAGCAGCTTTTCAACTTCAGCTTTGATAGCCGCTGCCTTCCTAGGATTGACCGGACGAAGTTTTTTCCTCACCGGCTTAGCGTTTTCATACGTCTTGATCTCATGCTGGACAATAGATGGGTCTATGCCAGGCATTTCCTCGTAAGACCAAGCGAATACATCCCTATACTCTTTGAAGAGCTTGGTGTAAATTTGAACCTCTTCACGGGAACATTCAGCTCCAACGAAGACATTCTCGATAATATTTGGATCCCTGGAAATGTTCACCGGGATAGTAGGAGAGATCACAGCCATGTTCCCTTCAGCATAAACCTGTGTTGGTGCCAAAGGGTTCAAGACTGGGTGAACAGGACCAGGAGACTGAGGACTTGTAAAACTAGTTTTAACTTCGCTCAAGTCAGGTAGGAAGTAAGACCGATGATGAAAATCATCCCACGGTCTATCTATACCAGTCATGGCTTCCAAGATGGCCTCTTCAGATGGAAGAGTGGTATCAAGGCAATCCTGGGCCGAAGAAGAACTAAGCGTCCAAGCCGGAGCCACATCACCATCCAACTCTTCTGGTGAAAGAGGAGCTGGGATGGATTCTGCAGTGTCAACAATAGACTGATATGCAATCTCAGCTGCAGAAATCGGAAATGCCATTCCACCCACTTGACCTTCCGCTAATGTGGCCGTAGGGGAAGGTAAGGTCCAAGGGTCCGAAAAATAATGAGTTCGAAAGAACTCTCTTCGAAGGGGAGCCTTGGAGGATGAAATAGCATTAATATGCACCGTAGGAGGAGGAAGATCGAAAGTACCCATCAAGGAAGAATACATTCCAACTCCTAGATTCTCAACAGGCGCCTTAGTATTATCCAACTTTGGAACAGATGAGTCAGAAGGCGCATTCAGGTCTACAGGAGGACAGTCCAGTTGATCCACCGTAACGATCCTCCCTTCGTGGGGGAAACATACAATCCGAAATAATGAGGATGCAATGGCATCCATCTCATAAATCCAGTTCCTCCCCAACAGAAGGTTGTAGTCCAAGGCTGCGTCCACTACCTCAACCTCTATATTGACGGTTTTTCCCCCAACACAGATGGGAAAAGCCGTGACAATACCATGGGGTCTGTGAGAATGACCATCGAACGCAGTAAGAACAGTGCTAGATGGAACAACTTTGGGAGATCCAAGTGTCTTCCAGCATGCGAGAGACATCACGCACGTGGAGGCACCCTCATCAACAACCGTTCGAAAGATATTACACTTCCGATACGATGATTTAATATGAAAAGCCATGTGATGAGGAAGTCTCTTCTTAAAATTAGTCATATCAAAAGTAATCAGAAGAGAATTTTTCGGATCAATAGCCCCAATGGCAGTGAGCAAAGCACTGCGCTGAGCCGGACAAGACTGGAGTACCTCTAAAGCCGACATAGCACAAGGACTCTGCGCCAGATCTTCTACAATCGAGTAGTTCTGGGCAGCCCTCGCATTTGGATTAATCGTTGATCGCTTAGAAGATGCTTTGGGCATCCGAGGCATAGACTCAATAGTAGGCTTCGTGATGTGAAGCGGCTCAGTAGCATCAGGAACTTCCTTAGCTTTCGAAGACTCTTCTCTGCCATAATCACGGGATCTCGTAGCGATATCCGCGTGAGCACTCATCATGAAAATGTTCGATGGAATTTCCCCTTCCTGGGTGCCCACAGAGGAAGCCCCAGGATTTTGGTTCGCGCCAAAAACTAATTGCTGCCCTTGGGGAAAAGGGTTTGTTAACACAGCCTGGGAACTAGAAGAGCCCTGCTGGGCTAACAAGCGCTGAGCATCCTGAATTTTAGGGCAAAGGTGTGTGAGATTGTCTCCAGCACAGAGCTTGCATGAAAACTTCACTTTCTTTTTCTCCTTTTGACCCTCACCAACACGCTCGTTGGTTTTATTTGCATTTCCCTTCCCGTTCTTGCCCTTTTTCTTGTTATTTCGTCCCTTCTTCTTCCCATCGGATTGTTGATTTCCTTTGGGATCAGAAGCTTGGACAGCATTTATGGACAGAGACTGGGAAGGTGATGAATCAGCAGGCACAGCCTGACCGGAAGGAGCAGATTGTAAATACAACTGCTGCAGTTGAGAAAGCAGGCTGGCTGCACCACTATTGACCGATCCGACAAGCCCATCACCATGCGGACCAGGTTTAGTTTTCGACAAATCTAATTTGGAGCGAGGAGCATTGGGAAAATATTTATAAAGGACCCCAGACTGAGAATAGATCAGTTCCAGCTGCTGGGCCCTAAAAATGGCCTGCTCCTCAGAAAATACCCCAGATAGGGATACATCTTTTGAAATATCTGACTACAGAGATTTCAGAAACCATTCGAGAAGGAATTCTCCTGGAATATGAGCTTTGATAAGCCTCTTCCTTCTCCTCCATTCCTGAATGTGATCAGAAATGTGTGTTGCCTCATCCTGTTTAAAATTAGCCAGGAGTTCGGTCCCAGCCTCATATCTGACAGGAAACTGAAAATGGTTTAGAAATGTGACATCCAGTTCTCCAAATGTAGCAAACCTACCCCAGTTAGCTCGATATACCATTTGGCAGCGTTTCCAGTTAGGGTGCGTTGAAATAATCTCAACCTAATCGAATCATCGATCAGGGAGTTCGAAGAACACCATAAGTGTAAAGTGGTGATGTGGTCAGCCGGATCCTCCCCATTCTTACCTTCAAATTTTGGAATATCTGAAGGAAGTTTGGTGGGGACCGGAGGCCACCCCGGACTATAACGAATCGGATCATTAGTCAACTTCGACAGATCTGGCAAGTTTAACGTTGCCAGAAAAGGTAAGCGAGGCGGAGCCTGAGGATTCCATCCTTGATGGGATGGGTTCCCAACATTATGAAAAGAATACCCTGGATTTGATGAGGCACCAGGTTGCCAAAAAGGACTCGTAGAAAAAGGAGAAGAACCTCCTCCCCACGCCGAGTTACCAAAGCCCAGACCAGTTCCCCCCGCTGAAGTATTGAATGAAGAGGAAAGCCCCTGATAGGGGTTCCAAGCATTAGACAGAGGAGAAAAGGACTGATAAGCACTCGATGAAGGGAAAGAAGCATTCCCTTGATGACCTGCGTAAAACTGATTCCCTGCCCCCGCTGTAGTAAAGACATGATTCCATCCCGTAAAAGTAGTCGAACTTTGCCCCCCAGACCAAGGGTTGAAACTCTGGGTCTGGGACGTAAACGAAAACGACCCTAAAGAAGGATTGGAACTAGGAATGTGTCCAGTCCCAAAGGGGAAACCCTGAAATGAAGCTGATCCACTAGCCATGTTAGACATGGGCGTAGATCCAGCTGCAGCAGCGGAAAAGGAAAAAGAGGGATTCCCACTAGAGGGCATCCCTGAACAGAAGGGACCAGAATGAGAAGCATGTGCTTGGGTGAACCCAGAGCCAAACACAGCAGCACTAGAAGCAATCGAAGATAAAGCAATAGTGCCCCCTCCTTCAACAGAAGCAGGGGTCTGAATGCCTGCAGCACTCACGACAGAAGCCGCGTTCCCAGTCGTGGCCATCGAAAGATATGAATGATACGGAAGATCTTCCGTTCTCTCAGACTCATGTCTGATTTACTGAACAACGAACGGATAGTCAGGAGGAAGAGGAGATGGACCTGTAGCAGGAGGCTCAGGTACGTCTTCAATTTGAAAATCTTCTTCCTGAGGAAACAAAACTCGCGAGGTGAGCGGAACGCTCCTCTCGGGACCGACAGCAGAATCAGCTATGAAACCTTCAGACCTTTGTGGAGGATCACTCTCCACTGCGTCAGACGCCACAGGGTGGTAACCACCTGCTAAATCGCTCCTACTCCTTCTCGAAGAAGGCTCTGAACTCTCAGGAGATAACCCCCGGATTCTTTTCGATCGACGAGGCGCTTGATCAGCCACTTTTATAGATTTTAAATTAGACTCAAAAAAGTGAAATGCTAGGCAAGCTAGGAGCAAAGAGCACTCACTAAAATAAAAATCCCTGAGATACAGTCAAGCAAACAGCCTCCAAGTATTTCCGCTCCGGGTGATGAGGACCGGACACCAAAATACAGGAAAGCGAAATATAGGACCTCCCGAAAGCAATCTGGGATGATTAGGGCCCAGAACAACTAGCGAAGGTATCAGAAACAGTTACGCCGACCTCCTAACGACAGCCTTTGCCGGCTCAAGCACCCAAGCTTCGCAAGGGCACCCCCCAGAAGTACTGCTGAAAGTGATGCGACGTCTGCCTTAGGTACCACGGGTATTCCCCCCTGCAGTCACCTGTGTGGAACCTAGGAGTGGCAACTATGGGCACCAATCCATATTAGAAGCCGAGCGGAACGGTCTTGAGGTCAGATTTAGCCAATCGGAGAGGGGGTATCCCTATTCTCAGCCTTCACTTCCCCTCGCGCTTGACTCTCGGATGAGAGCTTTCCCGGTCCACCTAACGGAGTTGGATTTCGGTCAATTAATCAAATTCTATGTTTGTTTTAGCGGCCTTGGAGAGTTAACTCTCCACTCACCTATTCCAAGGCCCTACAACCTAGCTAGTTGGTGAATGACACTTAGAAAAATTGCTAGTTGATTTTAGATTAAATCGCTTATTTTAATGGGCTGTTATGTTAAGTCACAAGGATATGAAGATGAAACGTATGGTGTTTTGACGCAAAAGAAATTAATAAAAAATTAACTACATGCAAATGCAGTTATTGTATTTCGATGAAAATTAATCTCTATACAGGTTCTACGAGACTAAAAATTGTATTTTTTCTTTTCAAATAGCAAACTCACACTCACAAAAACTATGAAACTGACTAAATGCTGAAAATGCACCTAATGCAAATCACTACAAGCATGCAAATCCTAAGATGCAAAAATCTCCTAAAGCAAAGTGAAATTTCCTGAAAATTCCTTCAGTTTTAACTCTTCTTTGGTTGCCCAAAAATCTAGTTCTCGAAATCAAGAACTCTTAAAATGAGGACACCAAAAACACTTAAAAACAAGAAGAAGAAATCAATGACAACTCCTCCTCAAAATCAAGCCAAAAACTAAAAGCAAGAAACCTCACAAAAGCTTCAAAAGTTATAGCAAACGAAAATGAAAATGCAACAACAAAAGCAAATAACAAATGAAAATGTTTTTTAAGCCTTTGAAATGAAAAAACAAAAAGCAAAGCAAATGTTTTTTGAGCTTTTTAGTTTTATAAAGAAAAGAGCTCGAAAAGACCAAGCACAACTATCAAAATCCAAACCAAACAAGACTGAATTTCAAGCACAAACTTCAACAATGCTCCCAAACCTTATAAGGCTAACTAGTATCAAGACCAATAAGAGCAAAAGAAGACAAGAAAACTCAGCCAGGCAGTCTAGAAAAATAGTGCAAACTCGTCGCAAACAAAAACTCCGAAGAAGCAAGAAAAACTCTTCAAAAGTTGTAACAAGACCTAGCCTATTGAACTCACAAAAACCAATCAAGAACCGAGCAAAAATCATAATGCGAAGCACAACACGAAGACAGGAAAGAGTAAATGAGCAGGAGCTCTCTGTTCTGATAAAGCAGAACAACCAAGAATGCTCAGAAAGTTATCTTGGTACTCAAACCAGAAGTGCCAGCACTAGAAACAACACTTTGCTAAAAAGACTAGTTTTCAATCAAACAAAAGAGAGAAAAGACAAGAAACTACCTTCTTCACAATCCATAAAGTACAGAGACACTATAGGAACAGGTCTCCACAGCCAGAAAGGACCAAAAAGTCAAGAAACCCAAAAATTCAAAATCTGCCTAGGTATACGCTACTTCACAGTTATGCAACCAGCGTGCATATGCGTCTGTGCTAAGGGAAACTCGTGTATACGCGGGTCCCTTTAGACAAACTTGCGTGTATACGCGACTGTGTGCAGAAAAAAGTGCGTATACAAAGGTAAATAATGAAAAAACAAAAAGGACAAGCCTGGAAAAGAAACCAGGACTTCAGACTGACTGTAAAAAAGTAAACTGGACTGCAAATGAAAGTTAAAACTGTCGGCAACCTACCAAACAGCTGAAACCACCCAACAGGGGAGTCACAAGAATGTGATCCCCAGCGGAGTCGCCAGTTCTGTTTTGGGGAAAATCACCCTAGAGGTTCGTTGGGTTACAACCTCCACAGAGCAGGGGCATGCTACTTAAGAAGGACTCACACAACCATGCATGTTCAGAAAAAATAAATAGAGTAGAATGAGGAAGTTACCCGTAGGTCCTACGGTTGAAGCAGATCCCGCAGGGTTCAAACCCCCAGCAACCGTCCTTCCTTCTTAACCTGAAAGACAAGAAGAAACAAGCACGAAGGACTGGTTGTACAGCATATATCTACTCTAAATGTTAGTGAAATCCATATAAAACATTAAATAGATCATAATGAATGCTTAAATAACAATATTCTCATACATATAAGCAGACACTAACACGTATATTTCGGGAACAGCATGGTACTTCTGTATTATAAATAGCATGTACAAAAGTAACGAGTGGAGAGATCACCTGAATCCTTCCACGATCTTCGAGCAGACCGTCGTCTGGATCCGTCCCGCCCTTGCCTCGCTAAGACTCCTTCCAAACTGGTGCATACGAGATGACATATAGGGAGATGAGCATCTCAAGGAAACAAGGGTTTCCTATAATGAACTGGGAAAGTGCAGGAGGCACGGGGAATCAGACTTGGATAGGGAATACCAACAGAGTCTAATATCAATAATTCTCTCTCTCCCTTAGGCCATACACATGAGGGGTTTTATACTCCCTCCAAGTAGTTTCAACAGTTGGAAACAGTTGGCCACGTGCTAGGGTGGTTGAACTATCTGAGTAACCATCAACCCAGCCCGAAAATAGGAAATTTTCATATATTTTTTCATAATTTTAATGGCATACGCGGAAAAGTGCAGCTCGACTCGCGTATACACGCGGAAAAGTATGGGCATAGTCGCGTATGGGGATTTTTACACTGTTTTTAAGTGAATTTGTCCAAGTCTGTAGGAATGGGTGCCCAAAGCCATAAAAGCAATCACGAATCATATCAAGGTGAGAAATGATGCTATAGCAAGCCTCCAAGCCATTTTCAGTCAAGTTCAGGTCAAAGAATCCTCCCACTAGGTCGATTAGGGTTTCACATGGTCTAAGGTCATCATTGGTGTTTCAAACACTGTTTTTCTTTGTTAAAATCTTGATCAGGTGTAATATAATTTTGAGACATGGTTATTCAAGAAATACTTAGAGAGTTTATAAAGAAGGCTACCTTATCAGTTCAAAGTCCGCAAGAGGTAAATGCATGGATTTTAGCACTTCTACAGGAGCTCTGAAGGTCTATCAGTAGAAAGTGTTGATGAGGTAGATTGTTTACTTCTGGATGAAGACAATTGTAGCAAAGAAGAAGAGGAAACACCTGTTCTTGTAGATAATTAGGCTTTTTGAGCTTGATGGTCAACTAGAGTGCCAAACAGTGATCAATTGCAGAATAACGATGGAGGAGGCACACCAAACCAAACATGAAGAAATTCTATCAAAATATTGATGAGATAGGGAAAAAGGTGAGGTGAACTGGAAAAAAATGAATGAACTTGAAAGGGTTATAGAGGACTTAGAAGACAACATTGATGATTGTATTAAAGCACTCCAGATGCCTAGAGTTTTGGAAAAGTGACCAGTTAAGGTAAAATGATGATGTTAAACCCCATGGTGAAAGCAAAGGAAGGATTCTGAAGATGTCATTGTGTGATCAGATCCCAAACTTGTCAAAATGAGTTTATCTTGGCTAAATGATCAAAGGGTGAATTGAGATACAAGGTGGAATCAAAAGAGGATTTTGAGGCTGCTTTTTTGTCAAAATAAATATTTCAAATCTTTAGGATCAAAAGGAAAACAAATTTCATAACTCCAGCAGACTCCCAGCCAAGGTGAAAAACATAAGTTGAGTATTGTAATGGAAACCATAAAGAATTTTGAAGCTGTTGGTATGTGTAATCATCACAAAATCATCAAAATAAACATGTCAAGACTCAAAGGAGTAAAATCAAATCCAAGTTAATGTTTTATGTCACCTACAAAAGAAAGTCAAAGAATATTAGTGAAAGAGAGAAAGAGGCTTAAAACATTAGGAAAGTGGGTTTGCAAAGTAAAATATAATTCTCAAGCCTATAAAAAGTCATTTTTCACTTCAAACAAATCATTGTTGCCTTACAAAAGAGTTAGAAGCATTCAAGGAGAGAATTTATTTAGTTTTCAAGTCGAAATTGGGCAAAGTATTCTGGCGTTGTGCCCCTGGAAACCGGCACTGCACGTTTGATAGTTTCTCCCAATGTATTTTACATTGGCGCTGCACTCTTGGCTGATAGCTACCCGATGAAGAAAGACTTGAGCATTGCGCTCCTGGGATTGAGCATTGTGTGCCTAGGATTGAGCGCTACCCCCTCAGCTTAAGCGCTGCGCCCTTGGCCAGGAGTGCTTTCCAAGCAAAACCACCACTCAATCTACCTCAAATTTCTTTCGAGATTCCTCAAAGGTCCTGCAAGGCACTAATGAATGTCAAGTGGATGCCCTAAGCCCATCTTCAAGCTTTTTTGATGATTTTTTATTAAAAGAAATTGAAACCCTAAATCACACCCTAAGACTTAAACTTGACATCACTGATTACCATTATTTTCATCTGCTTATAAAGCCAATAAATGATAAATATAAGGGTTTCACTGTTTGAAGGTTGTTCATTCACCTAAGTTGTCCCTACACCCATTCCATTCATTCAATCAGTCCTTCGACTTGCAAAGGCTGACATTCCATTTCCCTCCTTCATCTCAAATTGACATCAGCCCAAAAGTGTTTCAAAACAGAGTTCAAACAAATGTCAGCAAAGGGTTATCATCGAATTTTCAGCCTCTCACTCATTCTCATACAATTTTACCCTCATTCACTCATCTCACTCACTTGAAAATTTTCCATTTTCATCACCATCTCTTCATTCCATTTCCATTTACAGTACTAGGGTTTTCTCAAGGCAGGGTTTACAATGTCAAAAGATAATGGTAGTGGAGAAGAGGCTCAAATGACAAGGAGGCATGAGCACAAAGGTGGAAAGATAAATAGGTTTGAACCCCCTAACACAAGGGAGCTAAGGGCATAACCCCTTACTGTTTCATGTTTCAAGCATGTGGGATGCTTTGATTTTTGTGAAAAGGTGCAGCAGGTGCAAAACCATCCCGAGCTAACTAGGAAATTTATCATTAACTTGCATGACAAACAAGTTAACCTTGCAGGGGTCACTTTTCAGTTATCTATTGATGCCATTGCCAATTCCACAGGCATACCAAGTGTGGGTGAAAAATGGTTCAAGCAGGCCAACCTAGACATGAGCTACTTTGAACCCTACCTAAAGCCTAGATATAAAGACCACAGTAAATCCATATTTCCTTTCTCACATTTTCTTGATAGATATGCACCTATGATGAGGATCATTATGAAGTATTTTACATGTGTGGGAAGATTCTCTCACATTTACTCCTATCACATCAGGTTGCTTATGCACATTACTAGGGTGAGGATGTTGCACATACCCTATTACCTCTACAGAAGCATTGACAAAATGTCCTATATTGTACAAAAGAGAGACTATCCTTAGCAAATGAAAAACATCTTTCACCACTCTCTTATCAAAATGGTTGTTATGCACCAACTACAGCATAAGGGCATTCCATGGGAGACCTTCATTGCCAATGAGGCATTCATCAATCCACAAGGCCAACAGCAACAAGATGTCCCTTCATCTTCTCATCCTCCCATTCCTCCATCCACTCACATTCCCTAACCTCATGATGACCCTTCCACCTCACCATCCACTCACAGTCCTTCACATCATGATGATCCTCCTCTTTCATCACCTATTCACAATCCCTCGTCATCATCTCATGGTACTAGTGCATCAAAACGTGAAGAAGGCAGTGAGGCAAGTGGCAATGAGGCAGATGCCAATGAGGAAGAAAGCAGTAAGGGAGATGGAAATGATAATTCAAACAATGAGAAATCAATTAGTGAATAAAAGAGTAGTGGCGGCAGTGAGACACATATCAGTGAGGAAGATGTCAGTGAGGGAGAAAGCATTGAAGAAAATGGCAGTGATGATGGCAGTGATACAAATGGCACTGAGATGGTGAAAATTAAACCTTTTCCTTTGACCTACCAGAGGGGAAATAGGAATGTGTTTGCTGCCCTTAAGAGGCAAGGGACCATGCCTTCTACATCAACCAAGCAACTTGATAAAGGTAAGGAAAAGGTCATTGATGATGAAGAAGAAGACAAGCATGAGATTGAAAAAGAATTTCAACTTATTCACCTTGACAGTGATGATGAAAATGAGCAAATGATCACTAGCATGCTTCTCAAGAGCAAAGATGCCCAAATTAGGGAACTACAAGCCAATCTAGGTAGGGCTAAGAATGTAATCCACTATTTTGAGGTTGAAAACAAGCAGGTGGAGGCACAGAAGGCTATATATGAGATCAGAGCTATTAGAGCTCAGAAAGAGGCTAGAAAAGCCAAGGAAAAGCTAGATGAGGTTTTGGGAACTCATGATGACACTGAAGAAGAGGAAGAACAACTTCCTAGGAGGAGGCCAAGGAAAATTGGCTTGAAGAAGGCCTTAGCCAAGGAGAGGGAGCAAGAGATAGCCTTGGCAGATCATCTCACCCCAAGTGAGTTTCTTTCCATGGAAATAGACTATGATAGAGAACCTTGGCTAGAGAGGGAAAATGTGCACTTAGAGGGTCATTTGGAGAAGACCAAGAGAGACCTTGACCTTCCGTAAAAGATGGCAAGGAATTATGCCTTAAGAAACAAGATTGCAAGGGCCAAGCTCAAAACAACCCTTCCAAAGATTCAATCCCTAAAGGAGGAAAAAGAAAATGAAAACTTAAAATTCTTGCTGATGCATCCCTACAAGCATCCTACACATTATCAGTAAGAAAAATCTAAGTTTTGACACTTTTTTGCAAATTTTTGAGTTTTTGGAAATTTTGATTGTTTTGAAGGGCCAAATACACAGCGGCACTGGCGTTGAGATCTTTTTTGGGCACCCATTGGAGGAAAAATTTCTATTTTTGTGTTCATCAGGCCATGTACAACACCCACACAAAATTTCATCTCATTTGGAGTAGAACTGGTTCTCCAAAAGTGCCAAAAACATTCAAAAAATTAACTTTCTACCCTATTTTCAGAGTTGGCGCTGCGCCCTGAGAAGTCTTGGGAGAATGCGTTTTTTATCAGGAAAATGGGCACCAAATTGAAAAATAAAGGTACATTTGTAACGTATACAGGACAAGTTTTCCAATGAGCTATCATGGAGCTCATTTTGACACCGGGAAGGCCTCCAAATCTCAGCTGCAAAAAGACCAATTTTTCCTGTTTTGGCATTGTGCCCTTGGCCTGGCACTACGCCTTTGAACCTCAGTGTTGCACCCTTGCCAAAAAATCAACAAAAGAAACTTTGAGTTAATGAAAAAGATATTTTGAGGTTTTTTGAGGTAAATCACTCCTGAGTTAGCTGAGGAGTTATGTTAGCATTTATTTTTGCATTTATTAAGTTAGGATATTTATTCCTTGGGCCTTGCATGGTCTCATAGGACAAATTTGGCATTTATGAGTAGTTAATGAAATTTGGAAACCCTAGATAGGGTTTTGGTCCTCCTTTTCAAGTTAAATACTGCATGGAGGCCTCATTTTAGTTGTTGGTTGATTGTTAAACTCAATATCATAGACTTCAAGTTGAGGAGAAATTGGCTTTGGAGTTTTGTGAATGCTGTGATTGGAATGGAAATGGAGCAAGCACATTTGCAGGATTCATGAGAATGGCTAATGGTGATGTCTTTCTAAATTAGTGCTTGTCTTATTATGTTTTCATTTTGTTTCATCTTTCTCATGCAATAGAATAGAAAGTTTAGGTTAAGAAATGTTGTTTAGAGGCACCTTAGCTCTGTCTGCTCATTATTGCTTGTATGTTTTCCTCTGCTAGGTCAGATTAGAGAATTCATAGTTTCTCTCTAATTCCACTCAGCTTGTTTATCTCAAGAGTGATTTAATAGATCCAATGCCAGAGAATTTTATGGTTAGCCCTGCTTTTGGTATGACTTAAACATGGTTTTTGAGGTCTTTCTTCAAAGTATTTCTAATTAGAGTTTGGCTGAAGAGGTTTATGGTTCGCCCTACCCTTATTTCCATCTTGAATGGTTTTTTTGAAGGTCTTTGTAGTTTTATTAAGGAATTTATGAGTTCCCTTCTCTTTGATCATTACTATATGTTATCTTAAATGTTTTATTTTCCTGAAGGTGAAATCACTAGAGAAATTACAAGTTATTACTCTCTAGGGTTTGCCGGATTGTTGTATTAATGTTTACTTGCTAGATTTTGGTCAAAAAATCTAGTGGTATGCCCTGTCTTTGGTTATTTCTTTATGCATAGTGTTCTTAAAGACTTTCCTTGGTATAGTAAATATTAAAAGATTCTTAACTGCCCTTTAAACCTACTAATCTCACAGTTTAATGTTCACTTCACTCACATAAGCTTTAAAGATCCATTTGGATTTGTTATACTTGCCCTCCGAAACAACTTTGACCTATTTTTGTACCTTTCAAGACCTTTTTCAGACTCCATAGCCCAATGGTCTAAACATCTCTTACTCTATCTATTATGGTTGACAAGCAACCCAACCAAACAAAACAAACAAACAAACCATGATCATCTTAACTAGCCTAAAATCAAAACCCTAAAATCAATCAAGTTTACATCTTTTATACAAAATATAGAGAGAGCCCTCTCTGAGTCCAGGAAGGCTAGGTCCTAGGGCTCCAAAGATTGGTTTGATGTTACCCTTGTTCAGTTTTTTCTTGCCAATGTGACAAATTACAGGGACCTAACATAATGGCGACTCCACTAGGGATTCTGAATAGGTAACAAGCTTAGGCATTCCTTAATAATTCACAAATTATCTGTCAAAACATAGACAAATCAAGTGTTAGCCAAGATTTATATCTAGTTGAGTCATCATACTAGCACCATGATGACCCTACTAGAGAACACTCATTGAAAATATTAGTGTTACATAAAGAACTCAGAAAACCCAAAAACATCCTTAGATTGGTATTCAGTTGTTGATGGTGGACAACAAGTAAATCCTTAAAAACAAATTTCATCATCCACCTGGTGACTCCACTGGTCTTTAGTAGCCCTATTGACCCCACTATTTCTCACAGACTCCCCTGGGAATATATCAATCAGTCATAATAGTGCCAAGCCCAGTTTCATACTGTGTAAACTTAGTACCCTTGTAGATAGGTTTTTTTTCAAAACACTCATAAATTTTCATCCTCTCTATATCTTGGGTCTAAAATATGGCTTCATAAAGAATCGGAACCAGATCTCACCCTGAATCAAACCCTCCTACCATAGCTGATGATCCAGAAAAAATCTTGTGGAAAACTTCTAGGACTGAAGATTCAACTATTGTTAGACCCATTCACAAAGCAAGTTTTGTCCCTGAAAACCTCACAGCCTTGCAAGATCCCCAATTTGAATTACACCATAGAAAAAACCTTTTCAGAACTAAGTCTCAAAGTGGGATAGACCAGACAGACCTTGAGCCTACAGATTTGTAGTAGAGTCCTAGTAGAGAAGCCTCTCCTTCCACTCCTCTCGATTTTTCATCTTCTCCAAAACTTTGGCTCTTTTCATTCCAAATCTGCTTAATCTCAACTTGCTGGTCCAAGTACATCTACCACTCCCATTCACACATCCACTATGCAAACCACTCCATTTCATCCTCCACCTCCTCTCACAAACCCCCCTCTTACAAACCCTCCTTGGGTTCCTTTACCTCAAATCATGGTAGCATGGTTTGCCCCATTGGTACTACCCCAACCTTTAATGCCTATGCCACAAGAATACCAATCTAAAATCCCTCACTTCACTGGAGTTGACTCTACCACTGCCCAACAGCATGTAGACAAGATGAATGATGCATTTGATTACCAAGAAATAGAAGAGGAGACCATAAAAATGATAATGTTTGCCCAAAGCCTAGGAGGAGAAGCAAAGAAATGGTTCAAAAACTTAACTCCTAACAACATTCATGACCTCCCTTCTCTTTATCAAACATTCATAAGCAAGTGGGAGACTAAGAAAAATCCTCTTCAAATCCTATCAGAGTATGATAACCTTAAAGTAAATGTTGGGGAAAGTGTCCAAGACTACTGCACTAGGTTCATTAGTGTATACAATGCACTCCCTCCCCACATGAAACCCTCACAAGGCCTGGCCTTTGTGAAATTTCCAGAGGGATTTGATCCAAACATGTGTTATCAATTAAGAGAAAGAGATCCCCTAACCTTATAAGACATGCAAAGAAGAGCAGTAAGTGTAGAAGCTAACCTAAATGCTAGAAGGGCTAGATTAAGGGCAGAGAAGAAGGTTACATACAAAGAGGAAACCATGGCCTCCACATATGATGCTAAAATTGACAATCTAGTTAGGGTGCTGGAAAGGATGATGGAGAAAATTAGTTTGAATGAAAGAACACCCCCTAGGGAAAACCAAGCAAACCCTCAAAATAGAAATAGAAACCAAAAATTCATAAGACACCCTCCTTAAAACAGAAAAAGAGATAATTACCAACAAATTAGACCTCCTTTCCAAGAAAACTATGTAGACGAAGAGGAAAGAGAGACTGGAGAGCGGGAAGAAAACCATGTAAATCTTATAGATTCCAATAATGAGGATGATGTTTTTCTCACAGAAGAGGAACAAGGTCTATTTTCCTCAAACAAAATTGATAGAACATATGATGATTCTGAAGAGTACAAGCTAGGATTTGAAAATGATATCATGGAGGTTCATAGGCAGTATGACCTCCAAAGTAGGAAAACTCAGGACACCCCTAGGAAGAAAAAACCATAAATTTCTGCTAGAAAGACACCTGAAAACATTCTCAAAAAGAAAACAGAAAATACCAACATCATGGCTAAAAATCCTAATCAAAACAAAGACAAAACCAGCCAACATAATTGTGACCAAATTTTCCCTAGTACATCAACTAGTGGCCCTGGAAAAATTGCTCTAACTGACATTCCAAATAAAAATCAGCAAGCTAAGATTGTTGAAAAGACCATGTATGATAAAATTGATGTAAATATGCCAAGAACACTAGCACCATTCATTTTTGAGGGTGAGATTGCCAAGATCAAAATAGCCATACCCCTTCCTGAACTAGTAACTCAAGATGCATATAGGTCTTAAGTTTTGAAGGCTTTGAACATAGGAAATGACACCGACACTCTAAATTTGACTGATGACAAGCTAGAACTGTTGTTTGGACCTGAGGTAGAGGGAAAATATCAAGGAGTTGTCCCTCCATTCTATGTCAGTTTGAACATTCGTGACAAATTATTGCACAATGTTATGCTAGAATCCGGTGCCTCACACAATCTCATGCCAAAGGTATTGATGGAGAGATTAGGCCTTGAAATAACCAAACCTTACAAAGGCCTATACTCTTTTGATTCAAGTAGAGTTAAATTCCTAGGCCTGATCAAAGATCTATGTGTCAATCTGGCAAAAATACCAGCTAAGAGCCTAGTCATGGACATTGTAGTGGCTGACATTCCCCCAAAGTATGGCATGCTCTTATCTAGATCATGGGGAGCCAAACTCCAAGGAAACCTCCAAATGGACATGACCTATGATATCGTTCCAGTATTTAACCAAACAATAAGACTGTACAGAGAATCTCACATGAAATATATGGTAAGCAACCAAGATAGGCCAAACAAAACCACTCTCTATTCTATATATTCAGACCTTGACTCATTTATATTATACAATGAAGATGAAATTAATGAGCAAGTAAATGAAAATGAGGAAGAGCTAGGCCTATCAAAACAGACAAACCAAACACAAAATGAAGAACATGACAGCTAAAACTCTAGTAGCTATGAACAACAACATAACAACGAATCTGAACTTGAAACACTTTGGAACATGAGCTCTGATGGCTCTGGTGGCAAAGTTGGTTCGGGAGAAGGTGTTTGGATACATAACACCAATGAAGGCCACTCCTACAAACTAGATTTTCAATGCACAAACAATATTGTAGAGTATGAGGCTCTTCTCCTCGGATTACACTTGCTAAAAAACATAGGAGCTAAGAAGATTTTTGTTCTAGGAGATTCCGAGCTAAGCATTAGGCAAATAAAAGGAGAATATTCAACCAAGAATCCTAGGCTAAGAGAATATAGGAATGCTGCCTTAGACCTCCTGAATACATTTGAGAAATATGAACTTACTTCCATCCTAAGGGCTCAAAACAGCCTTGCCAATGAACTAGCCTTTACTGCCAGCACTTGCCAAGTACCTCATTCCAATGAACAATACACGGTAAAGGTCAAAAGTAGACCTATAGTACCTGAAAACATAGATTATTGGTAATTTTTTGAGGTGACAAACAAATTGAAGACTTTTTGCAATCTAAAAATGAGTTTGCAATACCAAAACCAAGCTTAGATCTTGAACAAAACTACTCTAATGAAGAATAAACACCCAAAACAGAGCCATTTCCTACTGTTGATATAAATCTGATAGAACACCTTACTGAGGCAAAATTTTCTAGGGATCTGGATCAAAAAGACATTGAGGTATTGCAATGCAAATATAACTCATTACCAAGATGTCTGTTGTGCTATGCAACAACTCCCCCCATTTTTATTTTCAAAATAATCTAGACCTTTGATAAATAAAAATAGGGACCCTTCTCAAAAATGTGTTTTTCATTTTAGATAAAAAATCAAAACTCCAAAAAAAATTATTTCTTTTATTGAGTAAAAACATTAAAAAAAAACAAAAAATAAATTAATAAAACATCCTTGTAATTACCCTATCGCAAATCGCATCCCACATAACCTTTTCTCATTGAAAGTTAAGTAGTAAAATAGTGAAATCCCAATTTTTTGATCTGCGATTTGAGTTTCACAAATGACATCATTAATCGCAAATCACGGATTTACATTTTAAAACTTTAAGCAGACTTTACCAAAGTTCTGATACTGCGATTTTGTGATTTCGCAATATTGCGAAATCGCATATCGCATAAACAAAAAGTAATGCATTTCATAAAGAGAGGTTCAAAGGGCGTGATGTGATGGATTTGACAGGTTTTAGTAAACTTTTTATGTGAAAATAAATCATGTCAAAAACGATTAAGTGTGTTTTATCATCTCAATGCAAATAGTTATTTTTTGGTTATGGATAATTAATGGAACAATTGTTTCTCGGATCTTTTCTTTTCGAATTTTTCATTTCAAATATATCTTCCATCATCTGATCATTACTCTGTTTTTAATAGGGATTTTCCTTCAAGATATGTCCATTCGTAAAGTAATGCAAAATCATGGCAAACAGACTGTTGCAGAAGTAGAATACACAGAAATGTCACCCATAGTCTCAGATATGGTCTACACTACAGATGGAGGTGCTACAAAGTGGCAAGATATATATACCATTCTCTAAGACTAAGAACCTAAAGTAGTGGAGGTCAAAGCAACTGTTGATGATCCAAGACCCTCAAAATTACAGTTTAAATATATTGCATGCTCTTTCCTTCATAGGATAGCAGCAAGGGCCACTCTTTTTCCATATACCGACATGATTAGGTGGGTGATTGACAATTCAACAATCAAGGACAGACAATTAAGAACTGTTAACAATGAAATATTCGGTTCTTTTAGAGCTAAAGACTTGAAAGTCATGTACAAGCTACCCGACCATAAAGACATCTATGATAATAGATTTGTTGAGAAATTGGCAAAGAACAATGAGGACCCTTTCAAGACAATTCAGGGTTGGAGGAAACTAGATAACAAGTTCAAACATGAGAAATCAGGTATGTATCATATCGCCTCACTTGCAAATCCCTACAATTTTGCAGCCACGATGCTATGCAGATTTTATGGTCTCCCTGATAATACCAAGTTCTCCATAAATTGGCTTCCCCTGATTGATTCTTGTGTTAATTCCCACATCATGAATTGGGCAACCATTCTTTTTGAAAATCTAGCTAAAGCTATTAATGAATATCGCCAGACAAGAGCCTCTTCCTCCAAAGTCGTTCCCAAATTTTTAATGAGTGCATATATTTTTTATGTTATCTGTTTTTCTACCAGTTTTCCAGTTATGTGTTGGAAATGGACTCCCGAGGATCCCACCCCTGTTGATTTGAATCATAAAGAGATATGGGAACATAATTATGCAACACATTTTCACAGGCTATGTTATGGAGTTGTATTACCATTACATCAATTAATGTTTGACAGAGTGAGCCCTAGGTTGACTAAGGAAGCCATTTCAGACCTTCAAATGATAGGGAGATGTTTTATTGAAGAATAATTTTCATATATCAGAGTATTTGGAAGCTCTACTCCTCCACATGTTCTTCCTTTATATTTTTCAAATAAATTAATGGTGAGAGAAGTCACTTACCAAACTGTTGGTAATGGACGCACTAAATCTTTGAAAGATAGTAAAAAATCTTTATGGCCAAGTTTTCCAATTCAATGTGGTACATTCACCCTCAGCAATTTCAATCATGCATTGAAATAATTTCAGAAGATTGAGCTTTTTAAGCTCCCCATTTTAACCCCAAGGAAATTCGACCCAAAAAAATTGCTAACAAGTTTACTTAGTCAATTAAAGTCAAACCTATCATACACACAGATGATAGATTTGAAGACATTTTGCAATCTGTTAGAACTTTTAAAGAAGTTCAAGATCTTTTCAAATTGAATCAAAGTCTATAAGAATTACAGAGATTCAATGAGTACAAGGAACAAATACTCAAACTTATCGCTTAGAATGTTTCGATTACTAGTTACATAACTGAAGCAAGCAAAGAAATCATAACAAAACAATCAGATTCACAAAATCAAAATGAACTAGATAAATTTCGGATTTCAACTAGAAACACATCGATAAATACCCCAGAGGTATCATGTTCACAAAAAGATACAGAATTTCAGACTCCACGGGAACAAATATTTTCAGCAAAATAAATCATTGAAAGTCCTGGGATAACCTCCCAAGATACAAAAGTCATTCCTATGTTTCCTAATGATGAGATTGTTCTAAAGGTAGCTAATATCCCTCCACTGGATGTTTTCTATAGCCCTCTCCATAAATTTGTAGTAAGGAAACAAAGAAAAAGGAGAAGGATTGAAACACCTCTAGGAAATGAAGTAATGGAAGTTGTAGGGAAAGACACTCCTTCAAATCCAATTGAAAATCTAACTCAACTATCACAATTTTCTGGAGCATACACTACTGCAACAATGGATAAGGCAGCCAAAGTATCCATTTTGGTTCAAGAAAAGGATGATAAAATTATGCAGCTACAACAACAACTGGATGAATAAAGGAATAGTCTAAATCAAAAGGTAGAGCAACAACTCTTCAAATTTCAGCAAGATATGGAAGTGCTTAAGATAAGTCATGAAAATGACTTATCTAGAAAAAACACACTGATTAGAGAATTGAGAGAAGATCTTACAAAATATGAAGGTATTCCTACTACAGAGGAATTCATAAAAGAAGGATTGGCATTAAATTCCTTATTCTCAAAACAACAAAACTTGTTTATCTTACAAATGTCAGACATAATATCACACTTGGAAATCACTGAACAGTTTACTAATACAACTATTGACCAGAGAATTGAGTTTAATGAACTCAATACCAAAATTTCTGATTATATTAAATGGCAGGATTCAAAGGAAGGGAGAAAGTCAAGTCTCCCAAAGATCAAAGGAAATTTTAAAGATATCATTTTTACTGACTGGGATGCACAGGTAAAACAAGCAGAATTGGCCATATAGCCAGAGCAGCAGGTATATCAAAGAGTATGGTCAAAATTATTAACCACATGTTGCATACTTCTGGTTTGATTAAAGAAGGAAATCACAAATTGATTCTTGATATCAGAAATTTAGAGCAAAGTTGGAAAAACATAAGTCAACTACGAGAAGAAACATTTTCACAACTGAAAACGACTGATTGGTAATCATATTGGCAGCTACTGGTTAAGTCGCATAGTGAAATAATGACATTGAATTGCTCTCTGAATTCCATATAGAAAATGCAGCCACTTTTACATGATGCTATATTTATTGGGAAAATGAATACACAGTTCGGGAAGCCTCCACAAGTTCAGCCAATGTCCGATATTTGTGAGCAGAAAAACAGAGCTGGCAGTAATCTATCATCGGGCATGATTATAAGTTAATTTGTTTTTAATAGTTTCAAATTTAGCAATTAGATACTAGGAATGAGGAAGGTTGATTGAAACCACCTAAAATATTTTGTATAATCTATTTTTGGAAGTAGTTAATGTAGTATTTAAACCCTTCTCATGCATTTAGAGAAGGGTCCAAATTTTTTATTGAGAAAATTTACAAAGAATGCTTTATTGTAAGTTTGTATATGCCTTGATAAAATGATGGAACATGGCCTTTTCAGTTATATATCATTTTTTTGATCACTATTGATGCACTTTTGTATTTTATGAAAAACTTATTGATAGAAGGATTGATTATGGCCTATTATCATTGATCAAATGAACATGACAGTACATTTATGGTACTAGTATCATGTATGCTAAACTCTGTTTTGAACATTAGTGATAATTCTAGCTTTCATGAATTACGTATGAAATCAATTGTTTCAGTTTGAAATATCAATTGCACTATTGTACGATATAAGGATAGAAATTGATTTTTTTTATATATGATCATCAGAATATATGTGATATGTTTCACATCTTCTTTTGATTAACTATTTCTCAAAAGAATCATCTTACAAAAGTATTAATTATATTAAGTCTGTGATTGATCTAAATCATCACAGACTGAATAGATATCATTCTAGATCGCATAAAATTAGCATTATCCCGGGTTAGATTAGATTAGACTTAATTCAAATTTTTTCATTTTAGAATAAATTTGTTTTATTTTTTAGTGATTTTTCTCTCAAATCATTTGAGAGAAACCCAACAATCATACAAAATTCAAATCTGGGAAACTGGTCCCATTACACCTAGTAGGAGCCACTATCCCAAACGAAAAAGGAACTAATTTAAGGTCTAGACCGGGTGATTATCCCCCTTTGTTTTTGCCACATATTTCTGATACCTCAACAAGGTCTTGCCCACTTAGAAGAGTTGTTTGATTTCAATGATGTTTCTAGGAAGCCAAAAATGGAATCCACCGAGACCGATGTAGAAGAATGCAACATAGGCAGTGTAGAAGAACCCAAAATGATAAAGTTGTCCAAAACTCTGCCACGCCACATAAAACAAAAATACATTGAGATGCTCAAAGAATTTAAAGATGTATTTGCATGGGGTTATGAGGACTTGAAGTCCTATGACACAACCATTATTCAACATACGGTTCCTCTCAAGGAAAACCAGAAACCATTCAAGTAGAAATTGAGAAGGATAAACCCTGTCCTAGTGCCTCTGGTTGAGAAGGAAATAAAGAATATGTATGATGTTGGAATCATAGTCCCACACAGGTACTCAAAATGGGTTTCAAACCTTGTGTCAGTAAGAAAGAAAACAGGGGATATTAGGCTATGCATAGACTTTAGAAACTTAAACAAAGCCTCCCTAAAAGACAACTACCCTTTACCTAAGATGGATCATATACTACAAAGGGTGGTAGGCTCTAAAAGAATATCATTTCTTGATGGTTTTTTAGGTTAAAATTAGGTGCTAGTACTTCCAAGTGATCAACACAACTACCTTCACTACACCTTGGGGCACCTTCATGTATGTCAAAATTCCTTTTGGGTTAACGAATGCGGGGGCTACTTTTCAAAGAGCCATGGACATTTCTTTTTCCAAAGACATAGGTTACTTCATTGTGATATACCTTGATCGCATTACTGTCTATTATAAAACTGATGAAGAACATGTAGTTCACTTGAGAAAGGTCTTTGAAAAGTGTAGGAACTATGATGTATCTTTGAATCCTAAGAAAACTTTGTTTGGACATCAAGAAGGAAAAATCTTAGGCCACATCATATCTGAAGAAGGGATTAAGATAGACCCAAAAATGATTGAGGGTATATTGCAGATAAGCCACCCTAAGAACATTAAAGAGCTGCAATATTTCATTTGAAATATCAACTTCCTAAGAAGGTTCATACCAAACCTTGCAAAACTCCTAAGAAACATTACAAAAATGTTGAAAAGAGAAATAGGAGTCAAGTGGACCTTAGAAGCCAAACAATCCTTTGAACTGGTAAAACACACACTTACCTAAACACCAGTTCTAATCAGCCCTGACTTTACTAAGGACTTCTTCATCTTTTCATTTGCATCAGAACACATTATTGCTACAGTATTGCTCCAAAATAACATGATGGGACAAGAACAACCCATAGCTTTCTTCAGCAAGGCACTAAGAGATGCCCCTTTGAAATATAACATTATGGAGAAACAAGCCTTTGCCTTAATCTAAGCCTTAAAATATTTCATAGTTTACATCTTGCATTCACATGTCATTGCTTTTGTTCCACTTACATTTGTTAAGGACATGCTGAATCAAGATCATGATGGTAAAAGGGGTAAGTGGATTTTTGTCATCTTAGAATATGATCTAGAAATCAGATCCACTAAACTGATCAAAGGATAAGGACTTGCCAAACTCATGGCTGAAGAAAACTTTCCAACACTAGAAATAACATGATACAATCCTTGGATGAACAAGAGAAACTGGCGACTCCACCCATTGAAGAAGAATTTCTGAACTCAATCTGGTATGCTGATATATTGTATGTGATTTTTAATCTAAATTCTCCTCCTACTTTATCCAAAACAAAACCTAGATTATTGAAACTGTTAGCCACCTATAATTTTTTTGACAAGAAAACAGGTGGCTAAAAAGTTTTTGAGCCTTCAAGAAATACATTTCCTCTGAAAACATATCATTCTTGAAGCCTCCTGTGTCTTTTTCCCTTTGAACAATATTCATTGCCGTTTCCATGAAAAAAGCCTCTCTGTTCGCAGAAGAAAATGCTTAGAAGCCCTCCATTTCCCCTTGTTTCATTCCCACAAAGCCCCTGTTTTCATTACCTTTTTTACCTTGAAAATTCCTCCCAAATCCCTCATTAACTCTCTAAATCATCCTAACCTCCCTCTAAACCTTACAGTTACACTTTGTTTGGTTTAATAGCCCCTTATTCCCTCTACCGAAACCTCCTTTTGGCCTTATAAAGCATTAAAACTAAGCCAAAACCCACTTTTCCATATAATAGGCTTTAGCCCCTTTCGGCTAAGCCCCTAACCACTTCCCCACCATACAACTGGGTGCTGAGACCAAGCGCTAAACCCGTAGGCGCTTATCGCAGTCGGAGGTTTTGGGTGAGTGCATTTTCTTTGTTAACTGCATTTCCCTGATGCGATGGAGTTTTGGTCTGTATACCCGCACTGCGTTCTTAGTCATTGATCTGTATAGATCTAATGACCAGCGCTTGTCTCTCATCGCGCCCATCACTTCTCCCCTTTCACCCCTCCGATTATGTGTAGATCATTGATATATCATTCTAATCCAACGACTATCGCATAATCGCAGCACCGCCAATCGCACCAATCCCATCGCATTTGACCTCCGCCGATTGGCAACTCCCAATTTGATCTGAGCCGTACATCCCACATGATCTAACGGTCGAGATTACTCCTCACCCCGCTCATTGCCCCTTTCATTCTCCCCTTCCGATCACTCTCTCCCATCGATTCCCTGCCAATCCAACGGTCCTGGTGTAATCGCAAGTTTAAAACTCAAAATTTATGACCCTGCCTCCTCCGATTGCGATTGATTTCCCACCGTTGATCACTTTAGATCCAACGACCCTCTTCTTCCCCACTTATTCATTTAACCCTTTGCCTATCGCTCCCCCTTTTAATCTTGACCATCCGTATCTTAGATTCGACAACCATGATCAAACCCGCCTTTGACTTTCCACTACCTAACCACCAATGCACTTTCCCTCATTGCGCTCCATCCTCCACCATCTGATCTTTTCACTCCATATCCGATGGTCCACACGCATATCGCGTAAAGCTTCTGTCCGAGCTTTAACGTTTCAAAGTTACGCGATGAAAGCAGTTTTTGAGGGGACACGTCTCTTGCAACGACCTATATCACGTTTTTTCAGATATTTTTCAAAATTGTCCTAAAGCCACGCGACCCAAGTGGTTTTCCTCCTAAAACCACCTTTCCTCCCCACTGCTCCCACAACCTCCATAATCAACCTCAGCCGTCCGTTGATCCAGATCTACGGCCCATATCACATCAAATATTTCATTCATATTCCTTCGATCAGACTTTCATAGAGTTTCATTGGATGATCCCGACCTTTGATCTCCTCCTAAGATCCAACGGTCCAAAACTAATCGCCCTCCGCCCGCCGGGTCCCACTACTTATGGTCTCCGCCTTCATTCATTTTTCATCATCTCCTTTGTATTTCAGCCAAACGTTAAACCTTTATGTTTTACACTAAGGCCCCTTTTTCTCTACCTAACTCCTCCCGGCAACCCCATCAGCAAATCCTAACTGTTGATCACTGGTGCCATCTCTAATCGAACGGCCTAGAACCTACTTTACACCATACCTTCGTTAACTCTGTTTCTTCACCATTCTGTAGCGTTTTCATCCATTTTCTCGCTGCCTTCACCATTTCCACCATCGCTTCCATAGTCTTCCACTGCATTTCTCTACCACCTCCCCTGAATTTTTATAACAGGTTTATTACATTTGTGCAGGGATTACAGAGTGAGAAATTCACTCTATTTCTATGGTCATAGTCACTGTGACTTGGAGCACAGAGATGATCATCGCAGAAGCAACAGAGACGGATTAGAGGATTTAAGCCCGTAATTGAAGATTTAATGCTCTAATGCTTGTCCAAAGGAAGAAGACACAGTTAGAAACCATGAAGATGATCAAGAGACCTATTAAGGTCTAAGCATATGAAACAAGACATATCTGTGTTTCAGCATCAGTAGTACATTTTCTCAGAAATGACACCTTCCGACAGAAGTCTCCATGCCTCCTCGAGCTCCTAAAAGCCATTTCACTGACAGAAGCTTCTAAGACTGTCAAACAGAAGCTATGGAATTATGGAGACCTGCAGACTTTCTATCCATGTCATTTATTCCAGAAGGCAGCGCAGAGTACCAAACGGCTAGAAGAATTTCAAAGAACACATCCAAGGTCAATATTGACCTGAAAAAGACTCCCATACCATACTACAGAGTACATACAGCGATGCAGAGCCATTAAGTAGAGTGGGCATGAAATATTTCTCCACTCTGTCTTAATGAGATCAATCAAATGTACATCTAATCTTGCTACTACTCATTCTCCTATAAGAACTCCCGAAGAACATATTGACAAGGTTGTTGTTGTTGTTGTTGTTGTTGTAGTTAGAGGGATTCATTCGACTATTAGAACATTTGTTGGGGGAAGTAGCTGAGTAGTTTTTAATTTAGTAGGCTGGGAGGAGAAAGTTTGGACTATGAGCAACCATTGAGCTCAATGTATGTGACTGGTTTTTCACATCAATTAATCAAGCAATTTCACAGGATCCTGGTCTATATTACGGGTGATGTTTCCTGTCCTTTTTCATTTTAATCATGTTGTTCATATTTCTCTGATAAGAATCAGTAAATAAGGCTTAGGATATACCCTTGCATGGTACCCTAATGCCCACTGCTCTTCTTGTCTTTGATGTTTTCTGCTTAATGTGTATCTGAGAGAAAATCCATGTAATTTAACCAGTTAAAGAGGTTGGTCTGGCCCATTCTTACTGATGTGTGAATTTGGGGTTTGCTGCTCAGATGTTCTTGTTGGGTTTGAGCTGGAAGAATTGGAATACCAGGGATTTAGTGTGAGCCCTGTCCACTGGGGTCCTTTTCCAACAGATTGGCCTTTCTAAGATCCCTTGGAGCTGGTGTCGAAAGCATTGAAGGTTCAAAGTCCTTCTCTGATCTTAGGCCTAGTTCTGTGTCTAAATCTTAAGTGTTTTCCCTTTGAGAGTACGCTGAAGTAGGCCTAGAGTTAGATGACCTCTAACCTAATATTAAGCTGCCCTTTGTGTCTTCATTGAGAGTTTCCTTTGAGTATGTCAAAGCAGGTCTGGATTTAAATGATATCTGACCTGATCTCCAGACTGCAATTGGGTTTCTTTCCTTCTTTCATTTTCACTCCTTAATGTTCCATTCCACCATCTATCTAAAAGATCCTTTAGTATAGATGACTTTCCCTGTGGAAAGCCTTGGTTAGTTGTTATGCAAGTAATCCCTTTTCATGACTCCATAGCCCAATGATTGCCACTTTCTTGACCTATCTTCTTTTGCAGAAACATCCTGCTGCTTTGTTCCTTTCCATTCCATTTATCTTTCTCAGTTAATGACCTCTGACTCAACCCAACAACCAACAAAATCACTTAAACAACCCTTGTGCTTCATAACTATCCTAATATCTCATCTTGAGCTTTCAAAGATATATCATTCTTTGTATTTATAGAGAGATGCCTCTCTGGACCTAGGAGGGCTAGATCTTGACAGTCCCAAAGTGGTTTGATGTTGTATTATCTTTTGGTATTGCCAAATCTTCCAAAACATAGGAACCCCAACATAATGGTGACTCCACTGGGGAAAAATCTGAGTGCCCTTAACTGCTATATATGGTCTCGTACCCCATTGTAGTCACCAACATAATGGCGACTCCACTGGGGAAAAATCTAAGTGCCCTTAACTGCTATATCTGGTCTTGTACCCCATTGTCGTCACCAACATAATGGCGACTCCATTGGGGAAAAATCTGAGTGCCCTTAACTGCTATATCTGGTCTTTTACCCCATTGTCGTCACCAACATAATGGTGACTCCGCTGGGGAAAATCTGAGTGCCTAAATTGCTATACCTATTCTTGTGTCCCATTGCAATCTCCAAACATAATGGCGACTCCACTGGGGATAAAGGACCAACCAACCTAGATTTGGCAGTAAATCACTGTGTTGGACAGCAAAATCTTAAATCATCCACCTAGCGACTCCACAGTTCCTAAATGATTAAAAGACTCCAATGGTGATCAGTAGGCCGCTGATTATCTTTGCTTTCACAAGACTCCACTGGGAGACCATGTCGCATTACAACATCATCCATGCTAAAGACCAAGTCACTTCACTAATGGAATAATCTGAGAAATTTTTAAAGATTCATCCAAGTTTCATAGCAGAGTTTCGTGATATAATGTCTAGTGACTTGGAAAAACTAGAATGGGAGGACCTTCCAAGGGCTATTCTTCTCAACTCAAAATTCAAACCTATGCTCAAGAAAATTTTCCTAGAATTGGTGGTTGAAAGATATGAAGCTAAGATTGAAATATTGAATTCAAAAGAAAAATTATATCAATTCAGAGACCCGAGAGCCTTTTTGGAAATTCTCCCTCCCCCCTAAGAAATAAGAGATTCCACTGTTTTCCGAAGTACAGGAAGAGGATGATTTGGATTTCAAAAGCCACACTAAAGATGCAGTGGAAGATGCAGTAATCAAAGTTGTCCAGGATATAGACAACCTACCAGTCATGGAAGGCCTAAAAGAAGAAAGTGTACATCCTATGTTCACTGATCCTGTGGCAGAGTATATGGAGGCCCTGATTAGCTCGAATTCTCTAGCATTGATCCTCCGCAGGGGCCGAATTCATCAGGAGTGGTCACCATTGATGGTGACCTCAATTTTGAAGAACCACAAGTAGAGCACCATGTGGTTGTCTCTGATGAGCAGTCATTTTTTATGCCCTTTTTTTTTACTGCTTGACTGGCTGCACTTGCATTATTGTATCACCTAGAACATCATATATTTCCAAGTAGAAGTAGGGTAGGTAGGAAGTTCAATAAAGCTCAGTGTATGAGCATTTAGTTAGTGTTTTTAATTTCTTCAAAGTGTCATTCCATGAGCAGTTTTGTCTTTATGCCATGGCCCACAGCATGCCAGACAGTCTAATCTTGGCTTGACTATTTTTCAATTTCTATCCTAGAATGTAGAGAAGAAATCTGCTAGACAGTTTAATACTAGCAGATAATAGTTTAGGTAGAGAAACTATGAGGCCAACAGTTTAATCTGGTCTCATGGAAGAATAAGGGTAGCAGTAGAATAGGTTTATTTTCATGTTTGTAAAAAATTGATGTCGTAAAGGGTTTGCAAGTCCAAATGCACCTAGAAGAAAAAATGTTAGGACAATAGTGTGGGTAGGTAGTTGTTTGGGAGAATATTACTACTGATATAATGTCTTCATGATTGTGGCAGTTGATCCAAGAAAGAAAATGGATGTGTCAAGTACCATGCATCTAGCCTACTCGCCATGTGGAGCCACTGTTATCCACCTATAAATTTTTTGACAAGCAAACAGGTGGCTAAAATGTTTTTGAGCCTTCAAGAAATACATTTCCTCTGAAAAAATATCATTCTTGAAGCCTCCTGTGTATTTTTCCCTTTGAACAATCTTCACTACTGTTTCCATGAAAAAATCCTCTCTATTCGCAGAAGAAAATGCTTAGAAGCCCTCCATTTCCCCTTGTTTCATTCCCACAAAGCCCCTGTTTTCATTACTTTTTTTCCCTTGCAAATTCTTCCCAAATCCCTCATTAACTCTCTAAATCATCCTAACCTCCCTCTAAACCTTACATTTACCCTTTGCTTGGTTTAATAGCCCCTTATTCCCTCTACCGAAACCTCCTTTTGACCTTATAAAGCATTAAAATTAAGCCAAAACCCACGTTTCCATATAATAGGCTTTAGCCACTTTCAGCTAAGCCCCTAACCACTTCCCCTCCATACAACCGAGCACCGAGACTAGGCACTAAACCTGTAGGCACTTATCACAGTCAGAGGTTTTGGGTGATCGCATTTTCTTTGTTAACTGCATTTCCCCGATGCGATGGAGTTTTGGTCTGTAGACCCGCATTGCGTTCTTAGTCGTTGATCTGTATAGATCTAACGGCCAGTGCTTGTCTCTCACCGCACCCATCGCTTCTCCCCTTTCACCCCTCTGATTACGTGTAGACCATTGATTTATCATTCTGATCCAACGGTTATCGCATAATCGTAGCATCGCCAATCGCACCAATCCCATCGCATTTGACCTCTGCCGATTGGTGAGTCCCGATTTGATCTGAGCCATACATCATACATGATATAACAGTCCAGATTACTCCTCACCCCACTCATTTCCCCCGTCGTTCTCCCCTTCCGATCAATATCTGCCGTCGATTCCCTGCCGATCCAACAGTCCTAGTGTAATCGCAAGTTTAAAACTCAGAGTTTATGACCCTGCCTCCTCCGATTGCGATTGATTTCCCACCGTTGATCACTTTAGATCCAACGGCCCTCTTCTTCCCTGCTCATTCATTTAACCCTTTGCCTTCCACTCCCCCTTTTAATCTTGACCATCTGTATCTCAGATCCGATGACCAGGATCAAACTCGCTTTTGAATTTCCACTACCTAACCGCCAGTGCACTTTCCCTCATCGCACTCCATCCTCCACCGTCTGATATTTTCGCTCCATATTCGATGGTCCACACGCATATCGCGTAAATCTTTTGTCCGAGCTTTAACGTTCCAAAGTTACGCGATGAAAGCATTTTTTGAGGGGACACGTGTCTTGCATCGACCTATATCGCGTTTTTTCGGAGATTTTTCAAAACCGTCCTAAAGCCACGCGACCCAGGGGGTTTTCCTCCTGAAACCACCTTTCCTCCCCGCTGTTCCCGCAACCTCCATAATCAACCTCAGCTGTCCATTGATCTAGATCTACGGCCCATATCACATCGCGCATTTCATTCATATTCCTTCCATCGGACTTTCATAGAGTTTCATTGGATGATCCCGACTGTTGATCTCCTCCTGAGATCCAACAGTCCAAAACTAATCGCCCTCCACCCGCCGGGTCCCACTACTTATGGTCTCCACCTTCGTTCATTTTTCATCATCTCCTTTGTATTTTGGCCAAACGTTAAACCTTTATGTTTTACACTAAGGCCCCTTTTTCTCCGCCTAACTCCTCCCGGCAACCCCATCAACAAATCCTGACTGGTTATCACCGGTGCCATCTCTAATCGAACGGCCTGGAACCTACTTTACACCATACCTTCGTTAACTCTATTTCTTTACCATTCTGCAGCATTTTCATCCATTTTCTCGCTGCCTTCACCATTTCCACCACCGTTTCCATAGTCTTCCACTACATTTCTCCGCCACCTCCCCTGGATTTTTATAACAGGTGTATTGCATTTGTGCATGGATTACAGAGTGAGAAATTCACTATGTTTCTGTGGTCACGGTCACTGTGACTCGGAGTGTAGAGATGATCATCACAGAAGAAGCAGAGACAGATTAGAGGATTTAAGCCCGTAATTGAAGATTTAATGTTGTAATCCTTGTCCAAAGGAAGAAGACACAGTTAGAAACCATGAAGATGATCAAGAGACCTATTAAGGTCTAAGCACATGAAATAATCCATATATGTGTTTCAGCATTAGCAGTACATTTTCTCAGAAAGGACACCTTCTGACAGAAGTCTCCATGCCTCCTCAAGCTCCTAAAAGCCATTTCACTGACATTAGCTTCTAAGACTGTCAGACAACAGTTATGGAAGTATGGTGACCTGCAGACTTTCTATCCATGTCATTTATTCCAGAAGGCAGCGCAGAGTACCAAACAGCTAGAAGAATTTCAAAGAACACATCCGAGGTCAATATCGACCTGAAAAAGACTTCTGGACCATACTACAGAGTACATACAGCGATGCAGAGCCATTAAGCAGAGTGGGCATGAACTCTTTCTCCACTCTGTCTTAATGAGATCAATGAAATGTAAATCTACTCCTGCTACTACTCATTCTCCTATAAGAACTCTCGAAGAAAATATTGAAAAGATTGTTGTTGTTGTTGTTGTTGTTGTAGTTAGAGGGATTCATTTGACTATTAGAAACAGCTATTGGGGGAAAGTAGTTGAGTAGTTTTTAATTTAGTAGGTTGGGAGGAGAAATTTTGGACTTTATTAGCCATTGAGCTCAGTGTATGTGACTGGTTTTGCACATCAATTAATCAAGCAATTTCACAGGATCCTGGTCTATATTACGAGTGATGTTTCCTGTCCTTTTTCATTTTAATCATGATATTATATTTCTCTGATAAGAATCAGTAAATAAGGCTTAGGATATACCCCTGCATTATACCCTAATTCCCACTGCTCTTCTTGTCTTTGATGTTTTCTTCTTAATGTGTATTTGAGAGAAAATCCATGTAATTTAACTAGTTAAAGAGGTTGGTCTAGGCCATGCTTACTGATGTGTGAATTCAAGGTTTGCTGCTCAGATGTTATTTTTGGGTTTGAGCTGGAAGAATTGGGATACCGGGGATTTAGTGTGAGCCCTGTCCACTGGGGTCCTTTTCCAACAGATTGGCCTTTCTAAGATCCCTTGGAGCTAGTGTCGAAAGCATTGAAAGTTCAAAGTCCTTCTCTGATCTTAGGCCTAGTTTTGTGTCTAAATCTTAAGTGTTTTCCCTTTGAGAGTACGTCGAAGTAGGCCTAGAGTTAGATGACCTCTTACCTAATCTTAATCTGCCCTTCATGTCTTCCTTGAGAGTTGCCTTTGAGTATGTCAAAGTAGGTCTGGATTTAAATGATATCTGACCTGATCTCCAGATTGCAATTGGGTTTCTTTCCTTCTTTCACTTTCACTCCTTAATGTTCCATTCCACCATCTATCTAAAAGATCCTTTAGTATAGATGACTTTCCCTATGGAAAGCCTTGGTTAGCTGTTATGCAAGTAACCCCCTTTCATGAATCCATAGCCCAATGATTGCCACTTTCTTGACCTATCTTATTTTGTTGAAACGTCCTGCTGCTTTGTTCCTTTCCATTCCATTTATCTTTCTCAGTTAATGACCTCTGACTCAACCCAACAACCAACCAAATCACTTAAACAACCCTTGTGCTTCATAACTAGCCTAATATCTCATCTTGAGCTTTCAAAGATATATCATTCTTTGTATTTATAGAGAGATGCCTCTCTGGACCCAGGAGGGCTAGATCCTGACAGTCCCAAAGTGGTTTGATGTTGTCTTATCTTTTGGTATTTCCAAATCTGCCAAAACATAGGAACCCCAACAAAAACTAAAGTCTGTAAATTTCTGCATTCTAGATAGAGCTTTGTACTGGAAAAAATATGTTGGTATCTTGCTTAAATTTTTACTTGAAGATGATGCAGATAGAATCATGCATGAGTTTTATGAAGGAGAATGTGGAGGTCATCTCTACTAGAAAACGACTGCCAACAAAATCTGTAGAGTTGGTTTCTATTGGCCCACTCTTTTCCCTGACATCCACAAACTAGTAATGACTTGCCATAAATGCCAAATATTTGATGGAAAGAGAAAACTATTACCTTTGCCTTTGCATCCTATCAGTGTTGAAACTCCTTTTCAACAGTGGGGTTTAGATTTCATTGGAGAGATCCACCCTGCCTCATCTGCCCAACACAAGTGGATCCTCATTGCCACTGACTATTGCACCAAATGGATAGAATCCATTCCTTCAAGGAATGCCACTGACTTTGTAATCATCAAATTCCTTGAAACCAACATCTTATCCAGATTTTGTTGTCCTAAAAATATTATAACCGATAATGCTTCTGCATTTAAGCCCAAGAGAATGGTGGACTTTTGCTACAAGTATCATATCACACTAGGGAGTTTTATGGCTTATTACCCTCAAGGTAATGGGCTGGCTGAGTACTCTAACAAAATTTTGGTGAACATCATCAAGAATTTTTTGGAAGAGAAAAAAAATTCATGGCATAGAAAGTTAGTGCATGCACTATGGGCTGACAAATTAACAAGAAAAAAATCCATTAACATGTCTTCCTATCAACTAGTGTATGGCAAGGATGCAGTTTTCCAAATATCCTTGGGAGTTCCAATGATGAAGATCCTCCAAGAGGTACAATCAGAGGAGAATGACATACAAAGGAGGCTAAACCAAACCATTCATTTGCAGCAGTCAAGGGAAAAAGTTTACAACAGAACACAAGTAGTGTAAGAAAACATCAAGAAGATATTTGACAGAAGGACCAAGGCAAATGATTTCCATATTGGAGAGAAAGTGCTGAAGTGGGATTCAAGAAGGGAGGACAAAATCAAGCATTGAAAATTTGAAAATCTATGGAAGGGTCCATACATCATCCATTCAGTTAGAGGCAACAATGCCTTCTTCCTGCAAGAACTAGATGGAACAGAGTTATTTGGAGGTCCTGTCAATGGCAGGATGCTCAAGCACTATTTTTGTTAGAAATTCCTAGTTTGAAGCTTCATTCATTTTACATAAAATTGTTTGATGAAATACCATAAAAATGAAACAAAAAAACAAAGAAAAGAAGAAAAATGCAGGAAAAAAAAAGAGGTACGACCCCATACCAAAAAAGAGTACTATTGAAAGTGTGAAAGCCTAAATGCCACTTCTTTTTGAAGAAAAGAAAGTCTTGTTCAGTCATTTAGCCTAATCATGATTGAACATGTTTTAAATTTTTGCTGATAGGTTAGTGAAAGAGGATTTTCCAAACCATGTAAACTTGGCTTGTCACTAGATTAGATTAGGAAAAGATATTTGGTTTTAATGCTCAAATCTGAACCAAAAGAGAAAGAGAGGGATGAATAATCAAATTCTAAATCACGACCGTCAAATTTCTTGTTTCAATTGTACAAAAATAAAGTCTGTGTGTAGCTTGTCCAAAATGCCACAGCCCATTACAAATAAGATTTCTCAACCTTGGTTTGGTGTGGGTTTGGTCGTGTTTTGAATTTCATGTTAGTAGGTTAGAGAATGAAAATCTGTCAAATAGCTTAACCTTGACAGATAAGTAGAGTAGGTAGAGAATAAAAGGCTCATCAGTCTAATCTGAGCCTTTGGATGACATAAGGGTACAAGTAGATGTTTTTTTTTTTTTTCTTTCTAAAGAAAATGATGTCAAGGGTTCGCTAATCCAAGTGCACCCATGTGATGAAAAAATGTTAGGAAAAATATGATGGGTAGGTTGAATTGAGGTTGAAACAATAAATTTTTTTCAGATTTGAGATCACGGCTTCAAAAGAACATTAGCAAGTGAAGAAAGATGGATATGCCAAGTACAAGTAAGGTACTAATCTTCAAAACTCAGAGATCTGAACTCTGAGGTTATGGACACCTTCTAAAAAGGAGCCACCCTCCCCAAGTGGAGCCACTGTTAGTCATTAGTATTTTTCATTATTTGTAGATGACTATAGATTGATTCTTAATTTCTGAAAACAACATTCCTTGAAATATTGTGAGTTTCAGAAATATCACTGCCTTCATTATCCTTATAGAAAATTTTTCACTATTCCATCAGCTTGCCATTTCATGGTCACCCTTTCACTCCTACAAAATCCTCATGGGTTGATACCTCTCATTTTCAGCCTCCTTCTCTGCCTATAATCTCATTGGCCTATTTTTCCCCTTGCCATAAACCCCACTTTCCCTCTAGGGTTTCCTATAGCCTACCATTTCCCATGTTCTCTAGGGTCCTCAAGCATTGATGGTCTCAAAACAATCCCTGTAGGCTCTTTAGATAAATCAAGTACATTTGATTTTGGATCTTCAATACAACACTTTGACAAATAACCTGTGTTCCACTTAAAGCCTCCAAGCCATTTTTAGTCAAGGTCAGGTCAAATAACCCTCCCACTAGGTCAATTATGGTTTCACATGTTCTATGGTAATCATTGGTGTTTCAAACACTGCTTTTCTTTTTTAAAATATGGCGAAGGTGTAACAGAATGTTGAGACATGGTTATTCAAGAAATACCTAGAGAGTTTCTAAAGAAGACTACCTTATCAGTTGAAAGTCTGCAAGAGGTAAATGCAAAGAGTTTAGCACTTCTATAGGAGTGCTGAAGGTCTATCAGCAGAAAGTGTTGATGAGGTAGATTGTTTACTTCTGGATGAAGACATCTTGCAGCAAAGAAGAAGAGGAAACACCTGTTCTTGTAGATAATTAGGGTTTTTGAGCTTGATGGTCCACTAGAGTGCCAAATAGTGATCAATTGTAGAATAACCATGGAGGAGGCACACCAAACCAAACATGAAGAAAGTATATCAAAATATTGATGAGATAGGGAAAAAGGTGAGGTGAACTGGACAGAAATGAATGAACTTGAAAGGGCTATAAAGGACTTAGAAGACAACACTGATGATTGTCTTAAAGCACTCCATATGCCTAGAGTTTTGGAAAAGTGACCAGAGAAGGTGAAATGATGATGTTAAACCCCATGGTGAAAGCAAAGAAAGGATTTTGAAGATGTCATTGTGTGATCAGATCCCAAACTTGTCAAAATGAGTTTATGTTGCCTAAATGATCAAAGGATGAATTGAGCTACAAGGTGGAAGCAAAAGCGATTTTGAGGCTGCTGCTGTGTCAAAATAAATATGTCAAATATTCAAGATCAAAAGGAAAACAAATTTCATAACTCCAACAAACTCCTAGCCAAGGTGAAAAAGATAAGTTGAGTATTGTAATTGAAACCATAGAGAATTTTGAAGCTGCTGGTAAATGTAATCATCACAAAATCATAAAAATAAACATGTCAAGACTAAAAGGAGTAAAAGCAAAGCCAAGTTAATGTTTTCTGTCACCTACAAGAAAAAGTCAAAGAATATCAGTGAAAGAGAGAAAGAGGCCTAAAACATTAGGAAAGTGGGTTTGCAAAGTAAAATCTAATTCTCAAGCCTATAAAAAGTCATTTTTCACTTCAAACAAATCATTGTTGCCTTGCAAAAGAGTTAGAATCATTCAAGGAGAGAATTTTTTTAGTTTTCAAGTCGAATTTGGGCAAAGTCTTATGGTGTTGCACGCTCAGACTAGTGATGCGCCCTTGGAAACTAGCACTGCGCGTTTGACAGTTTCTCCCCGTGTATTTTACACTGGCACCATGTGCCTGCAACTAAGTGTTGTGCTCTTGGCAGAGCGTTGCACTCTTGCCCGACAGCTACCCTGTGAAGAAAAACTTCAGCGCTACGCGCCTGGGATTGAGCACTGCACCCTTGGCCAGGAGGGATTTCCAAGCAAAACCACCACTCAATATACCTCAAATTTCTTTAGAGCTTCCTCCAAGGTCCTGCAAGGCACTGATGAATGGTAAGTGGATTCCCTAAGCCCATCTTCAAGCATTTTTTATGATTTGTGATTAAAAGAAATTGAAACCCTAAATCACACCCTAAGACTTAAACTTGACATCACACATTATCATTATTTTCATATGCTTATAAAGAAAATCAGTGATAAACAGAGGGGTTGCACTGTTTGAATGTTGTTCATTCACCTAAGTTGTCCCTACAGCCATTCCATTCATTCAATCAGTCCCTCCAATTGCAAAGGCTGACATTCCATTTCCTTCCTTCATCTCAAATTGACATCAGCCCAAAAGTGTTTCAAAACAGGTTTTAAACAAATGTCAGAAAAGGGTTATCATCGAATTGTCAACCTCTCACTCATTCTCATACACTTTTACCCTCATTCACTCATATCACTCACTTGCAAAGCTGCCTTTTTCATCACCATCCCTTCATTCCATTTCCATTTACAGTCCTAGTGTTTTCTCAAGGCATGTTTTACAATGTCAGAAGATAGTGGTAGTGGAGGAGAGGCTCAAATGCCAAGGAGGCATGAGCATAAAGGTGGAAAGATAAATAGGTTTGAACCCCCTAACACAAGGGAGCTAATGGCATCTCCCCTTACTGTTTCATGTTTCAAGCATGTGGGATGATTTGATTTTTGTGAAAAGGTGCAATAGGTGCAAAACCACCCTGAGCTAACTAGGCTATTTATCATTAACTTGCATGACAAACAAGTTAACCTTGCAAGGGTCACTTTTGAGTTATATACTGATGCCATTTCCAATTCTACAGGCATACCAAGTGTGGGTGAGAAATGGTTCAAGCTGGCCAACCTAGACATGAGCTAATTTTAACCCTACCTAAAGCCTAGATACAAAGACCACAGTAAATCATCTTTCCTTTCTCACATTTTCTTGATAGATATGCACCTATGATGAGGATCATTATGAATTAGTTTACATGTGAGGGAAGATTCTCCTGCATTTACTCCTATCACATCAGGTTTCTTATGCACTTTACTAGGGTGAGGATCCTGCACATACCCTATTACCTCTATAGAAGCATTGACAAAATGTCCTATATTGTACAAAAAAGAGACTATCCTCAACAGATGCAAAGCCTCTTTCACCACTCTCTTATCAAAATGGTTTTTATGCACCAACTACGGCATAAGGTCATTCCATTGGAGACCTTCATTGCCAATGATGTGTTCATCAATCCACAAGGCCAACTGCAGCAAGATGTCCCTTCATATTCTCATCATCCCATTCCTCCATCCACCCACATTCCCTCACCTCACGATGACTCTTCCACCTCACCATCCACTCATAGTCCTTCACATCATGATGATCCTCCTCCTTCATCACCTATTCACAATCCCTCACCATCATCTCATTGTACTAGTGCATCAAAAACTGAAGAAGGCAGTGAGGGAAGTGTCAATGAGTCAAATTCCAATGAGGAAGAAAGCAGTAAGGGAGATGGAAATGAGGATTCAAACAATGAGAAATAAATTAGTGAATAAAATAGAAGTGAGGGTAGTTAGGCACATATCATTAAGGAAGATGTCAGTGAGGTAGAAAGCATTGAATAAAATGGCAGTGATGATGGCAACAATGATGGCAGTGATACAGATGGCACTGAGGGTGTGAAAATTAAACCTTTTCCTTTGACCTACGAGAGGGGAAATAGGCATGTGTTTGCTGCCCTTAAGAGGCAAGGGGCCATGCCTTCTACATCAACCAAGCAGCTTGATAAAGGTAAGGAAAAGGTCATTGATGAAGAAGAAGAAGACAAGCATGAGACTGAAAAATAATTTCAACTTATTCACCTTGACGGTGATGATGAAAATGAGCAGAGGATCACTAGCATGCTGCTCAAGAGAAAAGATGCCCAAATTTAGGATCTACAATCCAATATAGGTAGGGATAAGAATTTAATCCACTATTTTGAGGTTGAAAACAAGCAGTTGGAGGCACAGAAGGCTATCTATGAGATCATAGTTATCAGAGCTCAGAAAGAGGCTAGAAAAGCTAAGGAAAAGCTAGATGAGGTCTTGGGAACTCATGATGACACTAAAAAAGATGAAGAATAGCTTCCTAGGAGGAGGCCAAGGACAATTGGCTTGAAGAAGGCCTTAGCCAAGGAGAGGGAGCAAGACACAGCCTTGGCAGAGTAGCTCATCCCAAGTGAGTTGCTTGCCATGGAAATAGACTATGATAGAGAACCTTGGCTAGAGATGGAAAATTTGCACTTAGAAGGTCAGTTGAAGACAACCAAGAGAGACCTTGACCTTCAGAAAAAATATGGCAAGGCATTGTGCCTTAATAAACAAGATTGCAAGGGCCAAGCTCAAAAGAGCCCTTATAAAGATTCAATCCCTAAAGGAGAAAAAAGACAAATAAAAACTTAACATTATTGCTGATTCATTTCAGGTACAAGCATACCAAACATTATCAGCAAGAAAAATCCAAGTTTTGACACATTTTTGCAAATTTTTGAGTTTTTGGAAATTTTCGCTGTTTTGAAGGGCCAAGTGTGCAGTGCCACTGGCGTTGAGCTCTTTTTTGGGGCACCCATTTGAGGAAAAATTTGCGTTTTTTTGTTCATCCATCCAAGGACATCACCCACACAATAGTTCATCTCATTTGGAGTAGAACTAGTCCTCTAAAAGTGCCCAAAACATGCAAAAAATTAGCTTTCTGCCCTATTTTTAGAGTTGGTGCTGTGCCGTGAGAACTCTTAGGAGAATGCATTTTTGAGCAGAAAAATGGGCACCAAATTGAAACATAAAGGTATATTTGGAAAGTAGATAGGACAGGATTTCCAATGAGCTATCATGGAGCTCATGTGGACACCAGGAAGGCCTCCAAATCTCAGCTACAAAAGACCAATTTTTCTTGTTTTGGCACTATGCCCTTGAACCTCAATGTTGCACCCTTGTGAGAAAGTCAACAAAAGACACTTGAAGTTAATGAGAAAGATATTTTAAGGTTTTTTTAGGTAAATCACTCCAGATTTAGTTGAGGAGTTATGTTAGCATTTATTTTTGCATTTACTAAGTTAGGATATTTATGCCTTGGGCCTTGCATGGTCTCATAGGACAAATTTGGCATTTATGAGTAGTTAATGAAATTTTCAAACCCTAGCTAGGGTTTTGGTCCTCCTTTGCAAGTTAAATACTGCATGGAGGCCTCATTATAGTTGTTGGTTGATTTTTAAACTCAATATCAGAGACTTGGAGTTGAGGATAAATTGGCTTTGGAGTTTTGTGAATGCTTTGATTGGAATGGAAATGGAGCAAGCACATTTGCAAGATTCATGAGCATGGCTAATGGTGATGTCTTTCTAAATTAGTGCTTGTCTTCTTATGTTTTAATTTTGTTTCATCTTTCTCATGCAGTAGAACAGTAAGTTTAGGTTAATAAATTTTTTTTAGAGGCGCCTTAGCTCTGTATGCTCTCTATTGATTGTATGTTTTCCTCTGCTAGGTCAGATTAGATAATTCTTAGTTGCTCTCTAATTCCACTCATCTTGTTTATCTCAAGAATAATTTAATAGAGCTAATGCCAAATAATTTTATGGTTAGCCTTATCTTTTGGTATGACTTAAACATGGTTTTTGAGGTCTTTCTTTAAAGTATTTCTAATTAGAGTTTGGCTGAAGAGGTTTATGGCTCGCCCTACCCTTTTGTCCATCTTGAATGGTTGTTTTGAAGGTCTTTGTAGTTTGATTAAGGAATTTAGGAGTTCCATGCTATTTGATCATTAATATATGTTATCTAAAATGTTTGCTTTGCCTGAAGGTGAAATCACTAGAGAAATTACAAGTTATTGCTCTCTAGGGTTTGTTGGATTGTTGTCTTAATGTTTAATTGCTAGGGTTTGGTCAAAGAAGCTTATGGTATGCCCTATATTTGGTTATTTCCTTATGCATATTTTTCTTAAATACTTTCCTTGTTATATTACATGTTAAAGGATTCTTAACTGCCCTTTAAACCTACTATTCTCACAATTTAATATTCACTTCACTCACATAAGCTTTGGAGATCCATTTGGCTTTGTTATACTTTCCTCTGAAACACCCTTGACCTATTGTTGTACCTTTCAAGACCTTTTGCAGACTCCATAGCCCAATGGTCTAAACCTCTATTACTCTATATGTTCTGCTTGACAAGCAACCCAACCAAACAAAACAAGCAATATTCATGGGCCAGATGAGAATGTAGCCAATGCATCCCCCCCAGCTCGAATATATGATCAAATCTTGCTAGCTCAAAGAAAATTTAGAGAGTGTGTTGGCAATATGATGCAGAGTGTTGTCCTTGATGGTAACCCACTTGATGAAGATGATGGGCAACCTACTTGACGAAGTTGTTCTTGACTTGATGAACTTATTAAATGATGTAAATCTGATGTATCTACAATGACTACAGAAGGTAATGATGGAAGGAATGTCAGTATGTGCTAGAACTTGGTGAAAAGAGTATGTCTCAAGGCATACGCAGATTTGTCTAGACGAAGTAGCGTATGCACGCGGGAAATAACGTGCCAAGTCACGTATGGGAAAAATCGCTCTAAATTTGTAAAACCAGGGGTAACTACTATGGTATTGACCCATTGTATTGAGTAATGATTCGTCTATGTGACCCCGTCCAAGAATACCATCGAAAGTAATGTGGTTTTGGCTCATGGTATTGATAAAGGGTAAACCTATATAAGGAGAAGAAATTCATTGTGCAAAGGTGTGCAAGAAATCTGAGCTTGAATGAATACTTCTCTCTGAAGCATATCTGAATGGAAAGGGTTACAGTTGAATGTAAGATCTGAATGTATGATGCACCAATGAAGAAATGAATCTAGATCTGGAATGTATTTGTATCTGCTAGATCTGTTTATGGAATGATTAGATCTGAGATGAGGCGAACATCTGTCTGAAGTAAAGGGTAAAATCTGAGTGATGTATCTGTTCTGAAGAATTGCAATGACCTAAATGTCTGAAGAACTATACGCTAGTTCGTCGCAGAATAAGTGCGTATATACGCAGGTTTGCTGAAGAGAAAGTGCGTATGGGCAGTAAAATTAGATCTGTAATATGTACAGAAGTATACGCGGGTTTGTATGGTCGAAGGCGCGTATATACGCAGGATCAGTGAAAGGAAAGCGCGTATGAAGATTAGGGTTTGCTGAAGTATGAAGTATCAAATGTCTGATCTGTTCTGCTGTGTTACTGCTATCTGTTGATGATGTATGATTGAGCTCAAATGTATGGAGTGGGTCCAGTCTGAAAATATGATGAAAAGTGGCCTGCAAGTTGTGCTCTAAAGAAATATTTTGGATCCAGTGTGAAAATTGATGAAACGTGGTCCATGGTGGTGCTGAGGGTTGTAGCCTTCAGTCAGGGGGTTGTAGCTCCCTTCCAGGTGAGGCTGGTAAACGAGAGCAAGGGGTTGTAGCTCCCTTCCAGGAGAGGCTGGTAAACGAGAGAAGGTTGTAGCCTTCTGCAGGTGGGTGCCTGCGTGCTGGTATGAGTCTGCGCCAGTACATGGTTGTAAGATGTTTTCTCTATAATAAAATATTGAAGGCTGAGACAACGACAGCGGTGGTTTTCTCCCGACTTGGGTTTCTACCTAAAATCCTGGTTTTCATGTGTGTTGCTTATGTGTGATGGTTTATTCTGTTATTACTGTTCATGCTTACTGTTTATTGAACATCTAATGAATGAATGATGGAATGATATAAGTGAATAATTATCTGCATAATAAGATTGTTGGACATACGCATGTTTTATTCAGTATATCCGCGTGTATACGCGAGTTGGCTACATAAAAGTCGCGTATGTGTTTTCAAGTAAGAAAAGTAAAAAGTCTTGAGTATGCCCTAAATACTGATTCACCCCCCCCTCTCAGTACTTTTCCTAACAATTGGTATCAGATGAGGTCCTTCTGCAGAAGCTTGATCGCTTGAAGGAGATCCGTCGAAATGGGAAGTCATGAAGGGTTAATGTCTATAAGGCCACCTCTATTCAATGGAAATAATCTATTATTCTGGAAGATACGAACAAAAGCATATCTGCAAAGTCTTGGTGCAGAAGTATGGGCAATCGTGGAAGAAGGTTATCAGTATCCGGCAAGTATTCCTACTGATGCAGCAGAAAGGAAGAAATATGAAGTCAATGCCAAAGCAGTCAATGTTTTGTTAGGAAGCATGTCTGAACCAGAATTTGCTAAAGTGATGCGGCTAAATTCAGCAAAAGAAATATGGGACAAAATCATTCTGAGCTATGAAGGAGATACAAAGGTAAAAAGTGCAAAACTCCAAACTCTCAGAATTGAATATGAAAATTTAAGGATGCAAAGTGATGAGAGTATTGCCAATTTCTTTTTATGTCTAGATGATATTGTAAATCGTATGAGAAGTTTGGGAGAAACCATAACTGATACTACTCTGGTGGAAAAAGTCTTAAGATCTTTAACTTCAAAATTTGAGTCAAAAGTATCAGCAATTGAAGAAAGGCAAGATTTTCAAACTCTTTCTATTGTTCAACTACATGGTATTCTGACTGCTTATGAAATGAGACAAGGAGGTCCCTCTCAAATCAAAGAAGCTTCTTTTAAGGTGTGTGCAAAAGGAAAAGAAAAGGAAGTTGTCAAGGAATCAAATTATATATCAGAAGAAGAAGAAGAAAATTTTGTGAGAAGACTCCAACCAGGCACTGGAAGATTCAAAGGTCAGCTTCCCTTCAAATGTTTTGATTGTGGAAGAGTTGGTCATTATGCTGCAAAATGTCCTTATAGAGAAAATCATGATAAAGGGAAACAATTTGTAAAGGGAAAGAGTTATTATGAAAATGAAGATAATAATGAAGTATCTAATGAGGATGAAGAAGATTCTAACAAAGATCTGCTAGTGCTCATGGAAAAGAAGCAAAAGAAGAAGGCTACTCAAAAGGAGACATTTCAGAAAACATGTGTGGAAGAAAATCAAAAAGATAAAACAAGTACTGATTGTTGTTCTTGTGATTCACCTTCTTGTGCATGCAATGGGGAAGATAGTGAAAGGAATGTTATGGATCTAGAAGAAGCTCTAAAGATTAAAGTTGAAGAAATACAAAGATCGTCTAATAAGCAAGAATCTGTCTACAAAGAGATGATCTCTCAAATGAAAGGACAGATAGAAACAATGAATGGTCAGATAGAAATACTGAATGAACAGGTAGACAAATATCAAAGGTTCCATGCTTATGCATCCAATCGAATTAAAAGACTAGAAGCAGAAATCAATGATCTAAATGCAGATCTTGAAAAATCAAACAAGAAGAATGAAGGACTTGAAGCTAGAATCATCTCTCTGCAAGCAGATCTTGAAGCATCAAGTAAGAAGAATGAGGAACCTCTACAATCATTTGAAAAGGAAGCCCTTGAAGCAGAAATCATCTCCCTCAAAGAAGATCTGGAAAAATCAAATAAAAAGAATGAAGAACTGCTACAAACATGTGAAGAACAAGAAAATTGGTTGAAGGAAGAAATTTTAAAATTGAATGATCAAGTTGAAGAAAGAAAAAGGGTTGAAGAAAGTATGAAAAAGCAATGCCAAAAATTGGAGGTTGAGGTGAACATTCTCACAGGTAATTAGAAGAAAAGGATAAACTCTTAAGGTTTCAAGATAGTACTAAGATTTTGGACAATATTCTTAGTAGTCAAAGGTCTCCTTCTATTAAACTTGGTCTTGGTTTTCATCAAACCATTAAAGGAGAATCTAGTTCACAAGGAAGTGCTAAAGATTCAAAGGACGTCAATACAAAATTTGAAGTGTTGAAAGAGGCAAAGGGACAACCGACAATCATGAACTCTCAAAAAAAACCATTCCCTCCTAACTATAGAAGCATCAATAATGTTGAATGCTTTAATTGTCATAATTATGGGCATATTGCAGCAAATTGCAGAAGCAGATTGTTTCAGTCACAAACAAACAGATTCTACACAGATAGGTACTCTGGTTTCTTTAAGGGATATTGTTTTTCATGCAGCAAGTTTGGTCATAAAGTAGCTGATTGCAATATAGGAAAGAATAGAAGAACACAATATGATCCTTATGCTTACTTTTCTGGTCATGCAAGATGTTATGCCTATAACAAGTATGGACATGTGGAAAAAGAATGCAGGATGAATAGATCTAAGAAATTGGACAATTTCCAGCACACAATAAGAAGTTTCAAGCAAAGCTGGAAAAAGAAGGAAGACCGGTCAGAAACATAGGGAATACTGATCCTACTGCAATCATCTGCTTCTAAAGCTTACTTCTCTTAATGACTGCAGGAATGATGTGAGATACATTATTGGGATTAGTAATGTATCGTCACAGGGGGAGCGATGTATGGTGATTCCCATGATTGTTTTGGTTATTCTGGGTATGTTTATTTCTGACAGAGCTTTTGATGTGAAAAGGACAAGTACAGGTGATACAACTTCAGGGGGAGATGAAGGAATGTAAATTTTTCAATGATTCACTTTCCATACGCAGGTTAAGTAAACTAATGCCGCGTATACACGCGAGTTACAGTGGAGACAGTCACGTATGCACTTTTGATAAGAAAATCTATATGACAGCTGAAGATCAGAAGTAAAGGTTTAGGGGGGGCATCAGTCTGACTATTAATGATTGTATTATTGGCACTTTATCAGTTTATTTCTCAGTTATAAATGATACATGGTTTCTTATGTTGAAGATTTTGGATGAGCCCGGATTTCTTATTTGATGAAGAATATCTTTTGGATATGATGGAAGTCTTATGATTCGGAGATCCGGACAGGTCATGCAGAGATTGTTGCTGATGACTTGCTATTAAAAGTATTCAGATTGCACAAGCTAAGGAGGAGCCTTGGACATTTGGAAAGGATGCATTGGATGCACATCTTCAGGGGGAGCACTAGTCTTGCTGAGTATAATGCATTGTTGGCATTATGATGATTCTGAAATATGATCTCTCTCTTGAGGTATTTCTGGTATTGGTCATAAAAATTCATACTTGTAATTTGATAAAAAGGTCTTGTTGAGACCCATGATGTAAAATTGTAATATTCAGTCATGTAAGGACTTGTCAAAATTTGTAAACCCACTTGGTTGGTTAGCTGAGTCAAATTTGTAAACCCACTTGGTTGGGTAGTTGAGTTGAGATGTGTAAACCCACTTGGTTGGGTATTTGAGTCTCATATGTAAATCCAATTTGATGGATCTTTGATGTAAGTATGAGTCATTGGTGATAGGAAGGTCATAGAGTCGTGTACTTCATTGAAAAATATGTTTGTAGGTTCAGCATGAACTCAGGGGGAGCATGGTCACTTTAGTGTACATCATATCTGCAGAACGCTTCCTTCTACAAGAGGAGAAAAAACAACCTTGTGTTGGTCTTGATCCGCCCTTTGCCCTTGATGTCAAAGGGGGAGAGTGACATGGTGTTTGAATATCATGAATAATGGTTGTGCTTAATGTATCTATCTATTATGGTGATCAAACACCATCGTGGTTGCCATCAAGTCCAAATGGGGAGATTGTTGGCAATATGATGCAGAGTGTTGTCCTTGATGACAACCCACTTGATGAAGATGATGGGCAACCTACTTGACGAAGTTGTTCTTGACTTGATGAACTTGTTAAATGATGTAAATCTGATGTATCTACAATGACTACAGAAGGTAATGATGGAAGGAATGTCAGTATGTGCCAGAACTTGGTGAAAAGAGTATGTCTCAAGGCATACGCAGATTTTTCTAGACGAAGCAGCGTATGCACGCGGGAAATAACGTGCCAAGTCGCGTATGGGAAAAAGCGCTCTAAATTTGTAAAACCAAGGGTAACTACTATGGTATTGACCCATTGTATTGAGTAATGATTCGTCTATGTGACCCCGTCCAGGAATACCATCGAAAGTAATGTGGTTTTGGCTCATGGTATTGATAAAGGGTAAACCTATATAAGGAGAAGAAATTCATTGTGCAAAGGTGTGCAAGAAGTCTGAGCTTGAATGTATACTTCTCTCTGAAGCATATCTGAATGGAAAGGGTTAATTCAGAAAGGGTTACAGTTGAATGAAAGATCTGAATGTATGATGCACCAATGAAGAAATGATGAAGAAGGGATCTAGATCTGGAATGTATTTGTATCTGCTAGATCTGTTTATGAAATGATTAGATCTGAGATGAGGCGAACATATGTCTGAAGTAAAGGGTAAAATCTGAGTGATGTATCTATTCTGAAGAATTGCAATGACCTAATGTCTGAAGAACTATACGCTAGTTCGCCGCAGAGTAAGCGCATATATACGCGGATTTTCTGAAGAGAAAGTGCGTATGGGCAGTAAAATTAGCTCTGTAATATGTACAGAAGTATACGCGGGTTTGTATGGTTGAAGGCGCGTACATACGCAGGATCAGTGAAAGGAAAGCGCGTATGAAGATTAGGGTTTGCTGAAGTATGAAGTATCAAATGTCTGATCTGTTCTACTATGTTACTGCTATATGTATTCTACAGTTCTGGGTTGTCTAAATTGATAAGCATCGGTTTTGATGTATGATTGAGCTTAAATGTGTGGAGTGGGTCTAGTCTGAAAATATGATGAAAAGTGGCCTGCAAGTTGTGCTTTAAAGAAAGCTTTTGGATCCAGTGTGAAAATTGATGAAACGTGGTCCATGGTGGTGCTGAGGGTTGTAGCCTTCAGTCAGGGGGTTGTAGCTCCCTTCCAGGAGAGGCTGGTAAACGAGAGCAGGGGGTCGGTGCTCCCTTCCAGGAGAGGCTGGTAAACGAGCGCAGGTGTGCCCGCGCACCGGGTATGAGTCTCTGCGCTGCGTATACAAGTTGCAAGATGTTTTATTTATACAGGCTGAAGGCTTCCATAACCAGCGGTGGTTTTCTCCCGACTTGGGTTTCCACCTAAAATCCTGGTGTTCATGTGTGTTGCTTTTGTGTGATGATTTGTTCTGTTCTTACTGCACATGTTTACTGTTTATAGAACATCTAATGAATGAATGATGGAATGATATAAGTGAAGAATTATTTGCACAATAAGATCTCTGGACATACGCATGTTTTATTAAGGGGATCCGCGTGTATACGCGAGTTGGCTTCAGGAAAGTACCGTATGGGTTTTGAAGTAAGAAAAAGTAAAAGTTTAATTGTATGCCCTAAATACTGATTCACCCCCCCCTCTCAGTATTTTTCCCAACAGAGTGGATCCGAGAAACATTCTTGAGACTGTTACAACTATTTCATTTTAATTTCCTAAATTTTAATTTATATTTTAGATTATATTAGGATGAATTCTTTCACAAGTCTTCTCTTTTTGTAATATTAATTAGTATTTAAACCCCTTTCATACTTTTAGAAAGGGGTCCAGATTTTTGAGAAGGTTTCTTTTGTAACTTGCACTATTGTTTGAACATAAGTATCTAATTGAAGGTCTGAGCCCAGAGGCTATCTTTTCAGAACTAAGCTATGATGCAACAGGTACTATTATCTGTGTATTAGTCATTTTATGTTTCTGAGATTATAGCAAACTTGTTTCTATCCGGTTTGTCTCTTTTTGATAAGCATTGAAATGATATATATTCTTATCACTATTGATAAAATGTATTGAATGATATGTTGTTAGACAAGTGACTTTGAAAGTTGTTATATGATTAATGTTCTTCATCAACTAAATCAATTAGTCTATTGATTTAGTTTCTTTAATGTGCTTATATTAATTTTAGTATGAAAATGATCTATATTGTTTCATACTTATGAAATATTACTCTGTAATCATATAAATCGATCCATCCCGGGAAGTAGTTATAATTAGTTTTATTTATGTTATCAATAGAATAGATTACTCCATTCATTTTGAATTTATTCCATTTTTTTACAAACTCATTTTTATACTAGAAATTGGTCCCTATATCCCCAGTCGGACCCACCATTTCAACGGAAAAGGAGTAGCAAGGATTTGCACTAACCTCTCGACCAGGTGGAATCCCTAATGTTGAGGAAGTCACTCTCCAGCCTTCAACATTTTTGGTGCTAGAAGGAGGGCATCCGATTATGTATGGCATATAAATTTGGATCTCAATTTAAAAGCCAACATAAGAGTCAAACTCCCTCCAAATTTTCTACGGCGTATAGATCTCATTCACTGTCTCCAAGTCATAAGCCTAAAGCTATAGAACCGTTTCTTACATCTCCTGAAATATTAACTCTTAGACCTTCTTCAGAACATATTACTGAATCTCCTAAAGTTCATTCTTTGATTAAAATATTAGAACAAATATCTATATCTTCAGATAAAACAACCAAACGAGAAGTTTCTGAAGAAATTATTACATCTAAATTTCGAAGTACTAGTGTGTTAACTCGATCACAAAGTGAAAAAATTGGGATAAATCGTTTCAAGTTTCCTATTTTATCTCACTGTAAAAAATAAACCACATTAGCATCTCAATTAGGTATGAGTGAGATCACATCATATTCATTTCCATTTACTTCCACCATCTCTTCTAATCAACCCATTTCTACTCAAAATTTCAATGCTACTCTAAGTAGTACTAGTCCAATATTAATTTCTTCTCCATCCACATCTGCTTCTCGACCCACTAGCTCATCTTCACAAACACCAACTCAGACAATGGTCAATATACCATGGGTTAATCTGGGAGATGTGCAAATGAAAAATTTACATCCTCTCCCCGATCTTCCTGAAAAATGGTTACCAAAATATAATCTTGATGATGATCTTCCTTCTGAAGAACAACTCAATAATTTTATGTTGGCTATGAGTCTCCATGGTATACAACATGAAGATGTTGTAGTAAGATTGTTTCCTTATAATTTTCAAGGATCTGCAAGATCCTGGTATTTTTCCCTCCCTTCCAGCTCAATAAAAGATTGGAATACTTTTTAATACTTATTTCTTGCTAAATATGGTGATGATAGGAAAATTTCATCCTTAATCAATGATCTTTCTAATTTAAAATATATTTCAAATGAAAAGATCAAAGATTTCAACTCTAGGTTTAACAAGTTATTGAATAAAATTCCAACTACCTCTCAACCAAGATTGGATGTACAAATAGAGTGGTACATATCCTCTCTTTTTTATAATATAGAATTTTTTGTAGATAGAGACAATAAGCATATCCTTGTAGAAAATATGAAGGAAGCCTTGTCTGTAGAAAGAAGAATCGTAGCTTTAGAAAAGAAAACTGAGTTAGAAGACAAAAAGTATAATAACGTAACATTCAAAGATGATCAAAATAAGAAAACTCCCAAAGATCCTTTCGACCTTGAAGGATTGCAAAAGGTCATGAAGACCATGTAAAATGAAATGGTTGGAATAAAAAAATAAAAAAATAAACAAGTTTTTGATACTTCTACTAAAAAACCCTTTAGATCACTTAGAAAAATCAATCGTCTGTATCACAGCCTCACAATATCGTTTCTAATGATGAATATGAAGAAGAAGAGGAAGAATAAACTACAGCTTCTGCCAACGAATCTCAAGATGAAGAAGTAGCATAATTACATGGATTATTGGACTTTGTCTTACATTCCTCTGATGAAGAGATAGAGTCTGAAGCAATTCCTGTTAGCACCAGAAGTAAGGCTTCCGCTGAACCAAATCAATCAATTCTGAAGAAGAAGGTCCCAAATTCTATTGCTAAAGATAAAAATGTTAATAAAAAACCATCGGTCAAACCATCTCAATGGGTTATTACTGAATCTCAGCCCATTAATATGCCCAATCCTCAATCGAAAACTTTGGTAGTATCTGATACTATTGAATACAACATTGTTGAGGATATGAAGAAGATTAAAGCCAATATTTCTCTTCACGAAGTTAGCAAATTAAAGCAACAACAGAATATTTTATTGAAATATTTGAATGTAATTACTACATCTCCTCTTCCTTCAACTGTTATTGCTAAATCTGCTAATGGGATAGGGAAGCCTCCATGTGATCGGTCCAATTCTCATACACCTCCTTTGCTCTTAACTTATGAAATATACAATAGAAATGTTCATAACTATTTGATTGATTCTGGAGCATCATCCATATTATGACATATTCAATTTGCGAGAAGTTAAATATCGCACCCCAGGAATCATCGGTTAGCATAGTTCAATTGGATAGAACAAAATTTAAGGTCTTTGGAGAGATCAACTCGGTAGGTATTCTATTTTCATCGAATCCAAAAGTCGCTAAAATTATCGATATACTGATTGTCAATATCCCAGAATTCTACGGTTTAGTTCTTAGCTGAGACAGGTCTAAAAAATTACATGGATATTTTGCAACGGACTAGTCTCACATGTGGCTTCCATACAATGGAAAACCCAACCAAATCAGATTTGATCGCGAAAATCATATGAAATACTCAGTAATAGATCTTGGAGAAGAAAATGAATCCATAGCACTTAATAATAATATTTTGGGTAATTATTCTTTAGATTCATTTTTGGGTAATTTTAATGCTAAAAGTTCACCTTTTTTTATCGATTCTGTTAATTCATAAATAGAAAAAAAATCCCAAAATAATTTTTCCAGATGCTTAAATTTTGAAGAAGAAACAATAATGCATTCTCCATTTTGCAAACTTTTCTTTGATGGATCAAGATCCAATGATGGTGCAGGAGCAAAATGCATAATTGTAAATCCAAAAGTTGAAAGAACTATGCTAGCTTGTAGACTTGAGTTTGAATGCACTAACAATATTGCTGAATATGAAGCTTTAGTTCAAGGTCTTTGTAAAGAAATAATTCTTGATATACAATACATTCATGTATTTGTAGATTCAGAAATTGTCATAAGACAAGTAAGAAACACTACTCATTGTCTCTCTATCACTTGAAACATTATCAAAATTTGGTTCAAGACCTCACATCTCATTTTTTAACATTCAATATTTCTCCTATTCCTAGATCACAAAATTCCAATGCTGATCTTTTGGCCAATGTTGTTGTAATGTTATGAAATAGAATTCAACAGATTTTTCTCCACTGAAGTGTTCCTTTGTTGGAAATATGAACAAGGGTATTTCAGAGATGGACTGAGTGGGAATTTACCGGATATGTCACCTCTAAAAGAGGATGAGATCCAGAGGCTTGTTGGCCCCTTCTCAGGCTCTGTCTATAGCTATGTAAATATTCCTCCTTGGGAAAACTCAGGAAGCAAGAAGAAAAAACGCATTTTCAGCCATGCAATAAAACACTGAAATGAACTCTTGGATCCCATAGATACAGAAATAAACAACCTAAATCCATGAATAGAGTTGAAACAAATCAAACTAGTTGGGCTAAATAGATCTCCCACACTAGTGTAGTCAAAACTAGTGAAAAACCCCAAGACTGCAAAATGCCGGAGCAGTTGATCAAGGGAATGCGCAGTCTAAGAGAGGGTTTACACATAAAATGATTATAGAAAAATATTTCTACTCATATATTAATCAGAAATTCTCAAGGAATGAGATCTAGTCTCCTTATACAAAAAGCAAGACAACCCGGCAAGGGTTTCTTGTCAAACACTCTAAATACAAAATGTAATATTCAGAAATCTCTGAATACTCACTGCAACATGAAGCATGAGAGTATAAGAGTCTGATAGAAATCTGATCTGATTCAGATCCTCCAAAGGCTTCCTCCCATGAGAGAAGGAACCTCTCAATCTCAAGGAAAAACCACAAAGAAGCCACCAAACCCTGTAATGAAATCTGCCTCCCAAAATAACGCAGTTCCCAGCTACAACTGCACTGGAAACTCTGAGAAGTGTGTGGTATGATACCACTGATCTGAAATATGATCCAAGACCCTCCAAATAGATCTCTGGGTGAAAGGAAATCTCCCTCCAACAAAGATTAGCTCAGAAAGTGGGATATCAATCCCTTCCACTGCTGCACCCAGCTACACTGCACAATATTTGCTGCAGAAAATGTGCTGATGAAGATGGATGAAGCTTGGCCTGAAAACATGATGTGTAATGGTGAATGCAAGCTCTCCCAATGAGGCTGATCAAAGGAAGAGGTGGGATTCCCGCTCAGGAACACCCAAGTGCTAAACAACACTGCTACTCTGCTGAACAGCAAGAGTAAGCAAATGTCTAGAGAGACATGAATAATGATCTAAAGCATGAAGAAAAATTCTCCCATCCTCTTCCTCATATATAATATGAGTTTTCTTCTCCTTGGGCCCACCCAATTAGGTCTCCTCAATCAAAAGATGCACTTCCCTCCAAAATTGCATTATTCTTCCTAGGGTTTCTTCTCCTCCAAGACTGCGCAGTTGACCAAGTCAAAGTAGCTGCATTTTATCCTTGCTCACACATGGAGGTGTTTTATTAAGCTTGAAATAATGTCTCCTTTCACACTTGGAGTTTTTTTATCCTTCTTAGGAGACTTATGGGCTTTTCTACCCATTTATTTGCCGACTATAGCTGTTGCTAACTCTAATGTTCCATTTAGCTTGGAAGCTAAAATTTTGGAACATTATAGTCCTCCCCTCCAAAATATTTTCTTGTCCTCAAGAAATGCATAAGGAGAGAAAAATATCTCCCCTCCTCCTCATGTGGCCTCCATCAATAGCCTCCATCACTGCATCAAGAGAATCTGCCAATAAACTGTCATCCAATGCTTCCTCCCAAGGTGTAAAACCAAAGTGTCTGCATCAATCAAAGGTGGAAAGTGTGAATGGAAACATTCTAGTTGTCTCATGGCCTCCACAAATTAGGAGTGATGATCAACATGGTGTATGAGTGCCTCCCTCATCCATGCAATCATCCAAATGAAGTGAGTCACCCTCCAACATGGTAACTCATGAAAAGTCTCTTCCACCTTGTGCTCCTGAAATGAAGGTGGGCTGAATAAGTGAACATGATAGGCAAGAGGGCCTATCCCATGCTCTCCTCCTCTCCACTCATGATAAGTGTAGAGGGTATGCTAATATTGGGCTTAAAAATGATTTCCCTCCAATGGCAAGAAAAAGATTGAGCCTCCAAAGACTCTTCCTCCAAGATCATGAGTCATGCCAACCCAAACTATTCCATTCAAGATGAATGGAACATCATCACCACATGGCATCCAAATTAGAAAATGGCTGAAACTTATGTGCAAGTTTGGATGATACATATGGTCTCTCTGGTGGATACTGCAGAGTTCTCCCAACTGCTGCTTGAGAATGTCATATGGCAAGTGTTCCTGCAACAAGTTACAAGCTGAATATGTATGTTCTCCCAACATGTGGAAGTAGGCATAAATGTATATCAGCTATACATATAAAAAATAACAATACACCTGCCCAATGTCATGTATATATGGGCTACTATCATCATAAACATTGGCCCTAAAGTGACCATGAAGCCCAAAAATACTCCTGCTCTTTTGGGGAGCAATGCACTGTGCAAACATGGTGAGAAAGTTCAAATACTCAATACAGTAATAAAAAAGTATAGAAATGCATTCTCTACCATACATAGTGAGTGTAATGAAAGTGAGATCCTCCAATAAGTCCTCCCATGAGAATATACTCATAAAAATCTGCAAGAACAAGGGATACCTCCTCCCTTTCTAATATCTCATCCATAAGAACATGCTCCTATGTGACAGTGTTGTAGGCCTTTGTAACAAGGCTCCATGACTTCTCCATTTGACATTCCACATGCCAAAGCCATCCACCATTATGTTGCTATGTGAGAAGATCTCCTTCCAACATGGAAATCTCTCGTGATCCTTCAATTCTGAAGGGTAGCCTCCTTGCACTGTGAATGTTGGCAATATAATGCGAGTGTTTTCCTTGGTGTCAACTTATGATAGAAGATGATGGCAACCTACTTGATGAAGTTGTCCTTAATGCTTGATGAGTTTATTAATGATGTAAATCCGATTTTCTACAAATAGCTCGGAATTACCAAAGAAGAAATATCAGTATGTGCAAGAATAATGATGAAAAAGGCATGTCACTATGCATACGCGGGTTTGTCAAGGCGAAGTAGCGTATGTATGTGGAAAAGTACGTGCCAAGTCGCGTATGATCAATTGCACTCTAAATGTGTAAAACCAGGGGTTACTACCATGGTATTGACCCATTGTATTGAGCGTTGGATTGTCTATGAGATCCCGTCTAGGAATACCATCGGAAGTGATATGGTTTTGGCTCATGGTATTGAAAAAGGCTAAATCTATATAAGGAGAAGAAATTAATTGTGCAAAGGGGGTGCATGAGTCTTGGTTTGAATGGATACTTCACTCTGAAGTATGTCTGAATGGAAAGGGTAACAGTTTGATGATAGATCTGAATCTATGATGCACCTATGAAGAAAATGATGAAGAGGGATCTCTAGATCTGAAATGTATATGTATCTTCTAGATCTGTTTATGGAATGATTAGATCTGTGATTTGGCGAATCTGTGCTAAAGTAAAGAATGAAGATCTGAGCTGTTTATCTGTTCTGGAGAGCTTCACTGCCCTAAAATGTCTGAAGATCTATACGCAGGTTCGCCAAGGAGAAAGCGTGTATATACACGGCTTGAATTCAGCGGAAGCGCGTATGGGAATTGAAATCATCTCTAAAATGTGTGCAGATGTATATGCGGGTTGGTATTTGTGAAAGCGCGTATATACGCAGGATCAGTGAATAAAAGGCGCGTATGAAATCTAGGGTTTGCTGAAGTATATGGTATGAAATGTCTGATCTGTTTTGTTGTTTTACTGCTATCTGTCAATGATGATTTGGGTTGCTCGAATATTGATTATGCTGCTATAGAGCAAGTTGTTGGTTTGATGAAAGTTCCTTGAGCTTAATTGTATGGGTAAGTTCATAGATCTGGTCTGTTCTGCAAAGTTTATCTTTTATAGATCTATACGCAGGTTCGTTCCATGGAAAGCGTGTGTATACGCGGATCTGTTTAAACAAAGGCGCGTATGGAATATTAGGGTTTTTCTAAAAAGTGCACAGATGTATACGCGGGTTCGCTACATTAAAAGCGCGTGTATACGCGGATCTGTTTAACGAAAAGTGCATATGGTATCTGAACTGATGGTTGCTCAAAGCTGATTGAGTTTCTGTATATCTATTCTGGAGTCTGGGGTATCTCTAATATTCTGGTTACAGTGGTTTCACTGTTCTGTTTGATGCAATGGGAAAAGGATGTTTGTTGATAAGTGAAGGATTGTGTTGAAGCTGTTTGATCCAGTTTGAAAATTGATCAAACGTGGTCTGCAGTGGTGCTGAGGGTTGAAGCCTTCAGTCAGGGGGTTGTAGCTCCCTTCCAGGTGAGGCTGGTAAATGAGAGCAGGGGGTCATAGCTCCCTTCTAGGAGAGGCTGGTAAACGAGAGCAGGGGGTTGTAGCTCCCTTCTAGGAGAGGCTGGTAAACGAGAGAAGGTTATGTGTGCAATTGAGTTACTGTGTCTGTCACGATGTCTTGGTACATGGTTGTAAGATGTTTTCCCTATAATAAAATATTGAAGGCTGAGACAACGGCAGTGGTGGTTTTCTCCCGACTTGGGTTTCCACCTAAAATCCTGGTGTTCATGTGTGTTGCTTATGTGTGATGGTTTATTCTATTATTACTGCACATGCTTACTATTTATTGAACATCTAATGAATGAATGATGGAATGATATAAGTGAAGAATTATCTACATAATAAGATTGTTGGACATACGCATGTTTTATTAAGTATATCCGTGTGTATACGCGAGTTGGCTTCAGGAAAGTCGCGTATGTGTTTTGAAGTAAGAAAAAGTAAAAAATTTTGAGTAAGTCCTAAATACTGATTCACCCCCCCCCCCCCTCTCAGTATTTTTCCCAACAATTGGTATCAAAGCAGGTCCTTCTGCAGAAGCTTGATCACTTGAAGGAGATCCGTCGCAATGGGAAGTCATGAAGGGGTAATATCTATAAGGCCACCTCTATTCAATGGGAATAATCTGTTATTCTAGAAGATACGAACAAAAGAATATCTGTAAAGTCTTGGTGCAGAAGTATGGGCAATGATGGAAGGAGGTTATCAGTATCTGGCAAGTATTCCTACTGATGCAGCAGAAAGGAAGAAATATGAAATCAATGCCAAAGCCGTCAATGTCTTATTAGGAAGAATGTCTGAACCAGAATTTGCTAAAGTGATGCAGCTAAATTCAGCAAAATAAATATGGGACAAAATCATTCTGAGCTATGAAGGAGATACAAAGGTAAAAAGTGCAAAACTCCAAACTCTCAGAACTGAATATGAAAATATAAGGATGCATAGTGATGAGATTATTGCCAGTTTCTTTTTATGTCTAGATGATATTGTAAATCGTATGAGAAGTTTGGGTGAAACCATAACCGATACTACTCTGGTGGAAAAAGTCTTAAGATCTTTAACTTCAAAATTTGAGTCAAAAGTGTCAGCTATTGAAGAAAGGCAAGATCTGCAAACTCTTACTATTGTTCAACTACATGGTATTCTGACTGCTTATGAAATGAGAAAAGGAGGTCCCTCTCAAGTCAAAGAAGCTTCTTTTAAGGCGTGTGCAAAAGGAAAAGAAAAGGAAGTTGTCAAGGAATCAAGTTATATATCAGAAGAAGAAGAAGAAAATTTTGTAAGGAGACTCCAACCAGGTACTGGAAGATTCAAAGGTAAGCTTCCCTTCAAATGTTTTGATTGTGGAAGAGTTGGTCATTATGCTGCGAAATGTCCTTATAGAGAAAATCATGATAAAGGGAAACAATTTGTAAAGGGAAAGAGTTATTATGCAAATGAAGATAATAATGAAATGTCAAGTGAAGATGAAGAAGATTCTGACCAAGATCTGAAAGCGCTCATGGCAAGGAAGCAAAAGAAGAAGGCTACTCAAAGAAAGAAGATACCTCAGAAAACATGTGCAGCAGAAAATGAAGAAGAGGAAACAGGTATTGATTGTTGTTCTTGTGATCCACTTTCTTGTGCATGCATTGATGAAGATAGTGAAAGTAACAGTATAAGTCTAGAATCAAATCTCAAGATCAATGACGAAAGTAATGATTGGAATCAATTTCATAAGAGAGAATCTATCTACAAAGATATGATCTCTAGAATGAGTGAACAGAAAGAAATACTGAATGGACAGATAGACAAGTATCAAAAGTTGTATGTTTATGCAACCAATCAAAGTGAAAGACTTGAAGCAAAAATCATCTCTCTCAAAGAAGATCTGGAAAAATCAACTAAGAAGAATGAAGAACCCCCATCATTTGAAAAGGAAGGACTTGAAGAAAAAATCATCTCTCTCAAAGAAGATCTGGAAAAATCAAATAAGAAGAATGAAGAGCTGTTACAAACATGTGAAGAACAATAAAATTGGTTGAAGGAAGAAATTTTAAAATTGAATGATCAAGTAGAAGAAGGAAAAAGGGTCGAAGAAAGCATGATGAAGCAATGCCAAATATTGGAGGTTGAGGTAAACATTCTCAAAGGTAAATTAGAAAAAAATGATAAACTCTTGAGGTTTCAAGATAGTACTAAGATTCTGGACAATATTCTTAGTAATCAAAGATCTCCTGCTATTAAAATTGGTCTTGGTTTTCATGAAACTGTTAAAGGAGAATCTAGTTCACAAGGAAGTGCTAAAGACTCAAAGGATGTCAATGCAAAACCTGAAGAGTTGAAAGAAACAAGAAGTCAACCGACTTCATGAACACTCAAAGGAAATCATTCAATAATGTTGAATGCTTTAAATGTCATAATTATGGGCATGTTGCAGCAAATTGCAGAAGCAAATTGTTTCAGTCACAAACAAACAGATTCTATACAGAAAGGTACTCTGGTTTCTTTAAGGGATATTGTTTTTCATGCAGCAAGTTTGGTCATAAAGCAGTTGATTGCAATAGAAGAAAGAATAGAAGAACACAGTATGATCCTTATGCTTACTTTTCTGGTCACATAAGATGTTATGCTTGTAACAAGTATGGACATGTGGAAAAAGAATGCAGGATGAACAAATCTGAGAAATTGGACAATTTCCAGCACACGATAAGAAAGTTCAAGAAAAGCTGGAAAAAGAAGGAGGACCTGTCAGAAACGTAGGGAATATTGACCCTATTGCAGTCATCCGCTTCTAAAGCGTACTTCTCATAATGACTGCAGGAATTATGTGAGATACATTATAGAGATTAGTAATGTATCATCACAGGGGGAGCAATGTATGATGATTCTCATGGTTGATTTGGTAATTCTGGTTATGTTTATTTCTGACAGTGCATCTGTTGTGAATAAGACAGGTACAGGTGGTACAAATTCAGGGGGAGAAGAAGGAGTGTGAAATTTTCAGTATTTCGCTTTCCATACGCGGGTTTAATGAAGTAAAGTCGCATATACACGTGAGTTCCAGTGGACACAGACGCGTATGCATTTATGATAAGAAAATTAGTATGACAGCTCAAGAACATGAGCACAGGTTCAGGGGGAGCATCAGTCTGACTATTAATGATTGCATTATTGACTATCTTCTTATGTCTCAGTTCTAAATGATGATGACATGATACATGATTTATTATGATGAGTATATGGATGAGCCCTGTTTGCTTTTTGCTGAAGAGTATTCCTTGCTTTCATACATGAATGAGATGGAAGTCTTATGATTCAGAGATACAGACAGATCATGCAGAGATTGTTGCTGATGACTTTCTGTTGAAAGTATTCAAGTTGCACAAGCTAAGGAGGAGCCTTGGTCATATGGAAAGGATGCGTGGATGCACAGTTTCAGGGGGAGCATTAGTCTTGCTAAGCATAATGCATTGTTGGCATTATGATGATTCTAAAATATGATCTCTCTCTTGAGGTATTTCTAGTATTGGTGATAAAAAGTCATATTTGTAATTTGATAAAAAGGTCATGTTGAGACCTATAATGTAAATTGTAATATTCAGTCATGTAAGAACTTGATCAAATATGTAAACCCACTTGGTTGGGTACTGAGTCAAAATGTGTAAACCCACTTGGATGGGTATTTGAGTCTCATATGTAAATCCACTTGGTTGGATCTTTGATGTAAGTATGAGTCCTTGGTGATAGGAAGGTCATAGAGTCATGTACTTCATTGAAAAAAATATGTTTTAAGATTCAGCATGAACTCAGGGGGAGCATGGTAACTTCAGTGCACATTAGATCTACAGCACTCTTCTATCTACATGAGGAGAAAACAACCTTGTGTTGGTTTTGATCTGCCCTTTTCCCTTGATGTCAAAGGGGGAGAGTGACATGGTGTTTGAATAGGGGGAGAATAGTGTTTGAATAGGGGGAGAATATCATTATGTTTAATATCTGTTGTGGTCAAACACCATCGTGGTTTCCATCAAGTCCAAAGGGGGAGATTGTTGGAAATATGATGCAGAGTGTTGTCCTTGATGGCAACCCACTTGATGAAGATGATGGCAACCTACTTGATGAAGTTGTCCTTAATGCTTGATGAGTTTATTAATGATGTAAATCTGATGTTCTACAAATAGCTCAGAAGTACCAAAGAAAGAAATATTAGTAAGAGCCAGAACAATGATGAAAAGTGTGTGACACAAAGCATATGCGGGTTTGTTAAGGAGAAGGCGCGTATGCACGCGAAAAATTACATGCCAAGTCGCGTATGATCAATTGCGATCTAAATGTGTTAAACCAGGGGTTACTACCATAGTATTGACCCATTGTATTGAGCGCTGGGTTGTCTATTTGATCCCGTCCAGGAATACCATCGGAAGTGATGTGGTTTTGGCTCATGGTATTGAAAAAGGGTAAACCTATATAAGGGGAAGAAATTCATTGTGCAAAGAGTGTGCAATGTGTCTGGGTTTGAATGAATACTTCTGTCTAAAGTATATCTGAATGGAAAGGGTAACAGTTTGATGATAGATCTGAATCTATGATGCACCTATGAAGAAAATGATGAAGAGGGATCTCTAGATCTGAAATGTATATGTATCTTCTAGATCTGTTTATGGAATGATTAGATCTGTGATTTGTGGAAATCTGTCTTTGATGTGAGAATAAGGCCAAGTTGATTATACATTCTGGGCATTTTCACTACCCTAAAATGTCTGAAGATCTATACGCAGGTTCGTCAAGAAGAAAGCGTGTATATACGTGGCTTGAATTCAGCGAAAGCACGTATGGGAATTGAAATCAGCTCTGAAATGTGTGTAGATGTATACGCGGGTTGGTATTTGTGAAAGCGCGTATATGCGCAGGATCAATGAATAAAAGGCGCGTATGAAATCTAGGGTTTGCTGAAGTATATGGTATGAAATTTCTGATCTGTTCTGCTATTTTATTGCTATCTGTCAATGATGATCTGGGTTGCTCGAATATTGATTATGCTGCTATAGAGCAAGTTGTTGGTTTGATGAAAGTTCCTTGAACTTAATTGTATGGGTAAGTTCATAGATCTGGTCTGTTCTGCAAAGTTTATCTTTTATAGATCTATACGCAGGTTCGTTCCATGGAAATCGCGTGTATACGCGGATCTGTTTAAACAAAGGCGCGTATGGACTGTTAGGATTTTTCTGAAAAGTGCATAGATGTATACACGGGTTTGCTACATTAAAAGCGTGTGTATACGCGGATCTATTTAACGAAAAGCGCGTATGGTATCTGAACTGATGGTTGCTCAAAGCTGATTGAGTTTCTGTATATCTATTCTGAAGTCTGGGCTATCTCTGATATTCTGGTTACAGTGGTTTCACTGTTCTGTTTGATGCAATGGGAAAAGGATGTTTGTTGATAAGTGAAGGATTGTGTTGAAGCTGTTTGATCCAGTTTGAAAATTGATGAAACGTGATCTGCAGTGGTGCTGAGGGTCGAAGCCTTCAGTCAGGGGGTTGAAGCTCCCTTCCAGGTGAGGCTGGTAAATGAGAGCAGGGGGTCATAGCTCCCTTCTAGGAGAGGCTGGTAAACGAGAGCAGGGGGTTGTAGCTCCCTTCCAGGAGAGGCTGGTAAACGAGAGAAGGTTGTAGCCTTCTGCAGGTGGGTTCCTGCATGCTGGTATGAGTCTGCGCCAGTACATGGTTGTAAGATGTTTTCTCTATAATAAAATATTGAAGGCTAAGACAACGGCAGCGGTGGTTTTCTCTCAACTTGGGTTTCCACCTAAAATCCTGGTGTTCATTTGTGTTGCTTATGTGTGATGGTTTATTCTGTTATTACTGTACATGCTTACTGTTTATTGAACATCTAATGAATGAATGATGGAATGATATAAGTGAAGAATTATTTGCATAATAAGATTGCTGGACATACGCATGTTTTATTAAGTATATCCGCGTGTATACGCGAGTTGGCTTCAGGAAAGTCGCACATGTGTTTTGAAGTAAGAAAAAGTAAAAATTTTTGAGTAAGTCCTAAATACTGATTCACCCCCCCCCCCCTCTCAGTATTTTTCCCAACAATATACTCATAAAAGTCTTCAAGAAGAAGGGATACCTCCTCCCTTTGGAATATCTCATCCATAAGAACATGATCCTATGTGACAGTGTTGTAGGCCTTTGTAACAAGGCTCCATGACTTCTCCATTTGACATTCCACATGCCAAAGCCATCCACCATTATGTTACTATGTGAGAAGATCTCCTTCCAACATGGAAATCTCTCGTGATCCTTCAATTCTGAATGGTAGCCTCCTTGCACCATGAATGTGCCTTTCTTCTCTTCGGAAATATCATGAAAATCATGGGAAGAATTTTGCCCATACTCTCCCAAGTGAAACCATAGCAACAACAATATTTGTTGCTACCTCATATCTCCCTCATACAAGCTTCCTTTGAACAAGAACACATCAGCAATACATGGAAGGAAGATACAATAAAAACAAGTTGTCAATTGACAACTGGAGAGTACATCTTGGTCCCTCTCATGGAACCAGTGCAGTGCACCCTTGGCCTGCTTCAAAATAAGAATCAAAAAGTGCTTTACCAGCCACTTTTCTACTGCCATAGTCATCTCATAAGATGAAAACATGAAATTACAATATGGTGTCACTAGTGCACACCAAGAGACATATGGCTTCACCCACAGCTCATCAAAAAGGTAGCCAAAGGCAATGCTACAAGTAGCTGCAAGTACATCATCATATAATATGTAAGAAGAAGAAACTCTTCTTGATACATCATGCTGCTCCAATAATGAAAAGAAGTACAATACAAAATGTGAAATTATACCTCCTCCATCATGTACTTGAGGTCTTGAGCTGCAATGGCTCAACTGAAAATACTCCCTCACTCTCAATGAGTAGGAAGGTGGCTGTGACATCCTCTCTATCACCATCTGGGCTATGCATCTCTCCATATGTTGATATATGTCATGTTGGATGCCCTCCCAAGTGAACTCCTCCATCAACTTAAAATATGCATCAAGGTGCATAGAAGAGAAGTCCTCATGTGCTGCATGTAACAGCTTCTCCTTAAGACTAGAAGATCTAGTCAAGAAGATCCTATCATAGGAATAGATGACAACAACATCCACCATGTATCTATCATCTCCCTCTGGGTCCTCAAGAATCATGCATGCACCAAGATCCTTGGAGTACTCTACAAAAAGCTAAGACCTCCAATAAGGATCAATCCTCCTCAGTGACAACACTGGTGATCTGGTATGTGAAGCTCCACTCAAGCTGTTGCCTGCTACTTTGACATCCCCCATGCCAAAGCTCTCCTCAAAACTCTTCACCTCTCCAAAATCCAAGAGTGGTGAACCCAGAGACAAGACATCTCTCATCAACTGAAGATCAGGTGACCTCCCAGGTGGGATTCCTTCATGAAGTGAGACATCAATGTCATGAGTAGATTGCTTATGTGATTGGGAAACCTTGCCCCTTCCCTGACTGCACAAATCAGTCTACCTCTTTCTTGCATTGGCTCTCTGAAATAGATAAGGGTGTGTGCTCCTCATCAACTGATGTTTCTCTTCCTCCCTCTCCTCTTCTTCCAGCTGCAATGTTGCACAATCATGTTGTTCACCGATTGTGTTTGGACCTCTATGTATGAGATCCTAGGGAAATTATTGCAAAGGCACAAGAATCCCTACTATGGGAGAATGTGATCCCCCCTCCTTTGCATGAGGCACTAGATGTGCTCTATATATGACAGCGTTGTTTCCCTCTTCTTCAGTAATGTGTGTGGGAAACCTTCCAACAACTGGATCCCTTTGTGAAAAGGAGACTCCCATGTCTTCTTGTTCAAGAGTATGAACTGGAGGTCTTGCCTCTGGAAATGTGAGTTGCAAGATGTCAGCTTCATTCCTCCATCTCAAGATATATCTAGGCCCTTGACTGCACTGTGCACTATGGTGTGCAGCTGCATGCTTCTCCTCACCATGTGCAAATCTAGATTCTTCTCTAGATTCATCCTCCTTTGGAGATCCCATCTCCAATCTTGTGTTCTTCAACTCTCCTTGAAAGCTCTGTATAAATTGTGGAAGAAGGTTTATCAGCTTATCTTCCCTTCCCTCTGCACATAATGAAGCTTTCTTGTTTCTTTCCACTTCTTCTTTCTCTGAAATGCAATGGCTTGAGATCTCATTGCAACATCTTCTTCTTTGAGACCCCTTTGGAATCTCAATGCATCTTCCCTATTTTTCTTGAGATCTAAAGATGGATGAGAATAAACTCATCTTCTTCATCCTTGAGCCCTCTGCTTCTGAATTTCAAACTTCGCAAGCTGAGCCAATTTTGAAGCTCTGATACCACTGTAATGTTCCGAAATGGAATTCAACAGATTTTTCTCCACTAAAGTGTTCCTTTGTTGGAAATATGAACAAGGCTATTTCAGAGATGTAATGAGTGGGAATTTACTGGATATGTCACCTCTAAAAGAGGATGAGATCCGGAGGCTAGCTGGCCCCTTCTCAGGCTCTTTCTATAGCTATGTAAATATTCCTCCTTGGGAAAACTCAGGAAGCAAGAAGCAAAAATGCATTTTCAGCCATGAATGTAATAAAACACTGAAATGAACTCTTGGATCCCATATATACAGCAATAAACAACCTAAATCCAATAATAGAGTTGAAACAAATCAAACTAGTTGGGCTAAACAGATCTCCCACACTAGTGTAGTCAAAACTAGTGAAAAACCCCAAGACTACAAAATGTCGGAGTAGATCATCAAGGGACTGCGCAGTCTAAGAGAGGGTTTACACATAAAAGGATTATAGAACAATATATCTACTCATATCTTAATCATAAATTCTCAAGGAATGAGATCTAGTCTCCTTATACAAAAAGCAAGACAACCCGGGAAGGGTTTCTTGTCAAACACTCTAAATACAAAATGTAATATTCAGAAATCTATGAATAATCACTGCAACATGAAGCATGAGAGTGTAAGAGGCTAACAGAAATATAATCTGATGCAGATCCTCCAAAGGCTTCCTCCCATGAGAGAATGAACCTCTCAATCACAAGGAAAAACCACAAAGAAGCCACCAAACCCTGTAATGAAATCTGCCTCCCAAAATAACGCAGTTCCCAGCTACAACTGCACTGGAAACTCTGAGAAGTGTGTGGTATGATACCACTGATCTGAAATCTTCTCCAAGACCCTCCAAACATATCTCTGGATGAAAGGAAGTCTCCCTCCAACAAAGATTAGCTCAGAAAGTGGGATATCAATCCCTTCCACTGCTGCACCCAGCTACACTGCACAATATCTGTTGTAGAAAATACGCTGATGAAGATGGCTGAAGCTTGGCATAAAAACCTGATGTGTAATGGTAAATGCAAGCTCTCCCAATTATGCTCCTCAAAGGAAGAGGTGGGATTCCCGCTCGGGAACACCCAAGTGCTAAACATCACTGCTACTCTGCTGAACAACAAGAGTAAGAAAATGTCTAGAGAGACATGAATAATGATCTAAAGCATGAAGAAAAATGCTCCCATCCTCTTCCTCATATATAATGTGAGTTTTCTTCTCCTTGGGCCCACCCAATTAGGTCTCCTCAATCAAAAGATGCACTTCCCTCCAAAATTGTGTTATTCTTCCTAGGGTTTCTTCTCCTCCAAGACTGCGCAGTTGACCAAGTCAAAGTAGCTGCATTTTATCCTTGTTCACACATGGAGGTGTTTTATTAATCTTGAAAGAATGTCTCCTTTCACACTTGGAGTGTTTTTATCCTTCTTAGGAGACTTATGGGATTTTCTACCCATTTATTTTCCAACTATAGCTGCTGCTAACTCTAATGTTCCATTTAGCTTGGAAGCTAAAATTTTGGAACATTGCAGTTGCATCCAAGCTAATTCCACTTGAATATTTTAGTCCTGATATATTCCCTATAAAATTGATTTTTCTTCTATCTGTGCCAGATAATGTTACTAGTTGGCGAGTCATCAATGACGATGGTGACATTTTAAGTTTTCTTACTACTGAAAAATCATATGATGATCAAATTCTAGATGAATGTGAACACAATAATCAAATCGAGCAACAAGCTGATAAGAATATTTTACCAAAGTCTGTGGTAAAACTTGAATACTTATACGATTTAAAAGACAGATTCAAAAAAATCAACAATTGCAAACTACAAAGTTCTACTTTGAAGTCTTAATTAGTTAATTTAGGATCTGATAAAGAACATCAAGATATAAATCTAGGGCTTACCTTTTCATCAGAAGAAATAAATGTGTTCATTTCCTTATTGAGGAAATACAAAGATATTTTTGCATGGAATTATGAAGATCTTAAAACCTACAACCGATATATCATTCAACATAATATTCCTATGGTACCTGATGTTCAACCAATCCAACATAAGCTTAGAAAGATACATCCAAATTTGGAAACTCAAATAAAAAAAGAGTTAAACAAAATTCTGAAAGCTAAAATTATTTTTCCTATTAGACATTCAAAATGGGTTTCTAATCTAGTACCTGTAAGAAAAAATAATGGTGATATCCGAATTTGTATTGACTTTAGAAATCTAAACAAAGCATGTCAAAAATATAATTTTACTTTACCATCAATGGAACAAGTTTTACAGTCAAAATTAGGTTCAAAATTAATGCCCTTTTTAGATGGATTTTCAGGATTAACCAAATTTTGGTTCATCTAAATGATCGTTTAAAAAATACATTTAGAACAAAGTGGGGAACCTATGCATACCAAAAGATGCCATTCGGATTAATGACTGCAAGAGAAACTTTTCAGAGGGCCATGGATATTACTTTTAAATAATTGATAAATCAAACAGTGGTCGTATATCTTGATGATATAACCATATATTCAAAGAAGAAAAATAATCATTTACATGACTTAAAGCAGATTTTTGGAAGATGCAGAAGATTTGGGATTTATCTTAATCCAAAGAAGTCAAATTTTGCTTTAAGTGAAGGTAAACTTCTTGGTTTTAATATCTCAAAAAATGGAATTTGTATTGATCCTGACGGGATTAAAACAATTTCAGAAATTCCACTACCACATAACAAAAGATCGATGCAATCCTTTTTAGGAAAGCTAAACTTTGTAAAAATATTCATTCCAGATTTTTCACATATTGTCCTTCCATTGAAAAATATGATAAAGAAAGATGTATTGTTTAAATGGGGAGAATAGGAAAAGGAAGCATTTCAAATTATTAAACAAACAATCACCGATGCTCCCTCTCTCTCAACTCCAAATTTTACCAATGATTTCATTCTATATACTTTCGCTTCAGATCTATCATATGTCATGGTATTAACTCAGCCAGATGATAAAAAGATTGAAACTCCAATTTCCTTTTTTAGTTCTAATTTTCAAGGAGCTGAATTGAACTATACATGAGTTGAAAAACAAGCGTTTGCAATTTATAAAGCGGTGAAATATTTTCTCCCTTTTCTTCTGAAATCTCTTTTCAAAGTAATCATTCCTTTCTCATCAGTCAGACAAGTACTTATACAGAAGGAACTAGGAGAAAAGAGATCCAATTTGGTAACTACCATGCAAGAATACGACTTAGAAATTAAACCTGCTAAAATTTTCAGAGGACAGGAGTTTTGCAGATTGATTATAGGAATGAATGATGCATCACTTGATGAGGTAACTGCTACTGTTGAATATTTCACCGAGGTAATCAACATTAACCCTCAATCTCAATATGTTGATTTAATCTTTTATCTAAATAATGGTTATGCACCACTTAATTTAGATTCGAAAGGAAAACAAGAATTAAGATTGAATGCTAATAAATATCAATTATTCAATGATGTATGTTCAGAAAAATTATGATTATGTTTTACTCAGATGTCTTGAGAAAACTGAAATATTAATGTTCTCTAGGAACTTCATGACGGACCAGCAAGTGGACATTTTGGAGGAGATACCACAACCCATAAAATTTTAATGCAGGTTATTATTGGCCAACATTATTCAAAGTTGCACATAGCTATGTTAGAAATTGTAAAACTTTTCAAACTATAGCAGGAAGACAAATAAAAGCCTCAATGCCACTTCAACAAGTCAATATGGAACAACCTTTTGAAAAATGGGGACTCGATATAATAGGTGAGATCGTTCCTCATTCTTCTAAGCAACATAAATATATATTGATTTCTATAGATTATTTTACAAAGTGGGTAGAATCAATACTTATGAGGACAACCAACTCTGAAAATATCATTGATTTCATTGATCAATTTATCCTCACAAGGTTTGGGGTCCTTTATGCTTTAGTATTTGACAATGCATCTTATTTTTCTGGAAATGTCATGACAGAATTTTCTTTGAAGAGAGGATTTAAATTGAAATATTATGCAAATTATTATCCTCAAGGAAACAGTTTGACAGAATCCACAAATAAAAATCTCATAAGAATAATTAAACGCACCATTGATCAAAACCAGAAGAATTGGAACAAAGCTTTGAATTTTTCATTATGGGCAAATAGGATAACTAAAAAAGCTTCAATATGAACTTCTCCTTTTCGATTGGTATATGGGAAGGAAGCAGTTTTACCTTTAAACATAGTTATCCCATCAACGGCCCTAGTAAAATTCATTAACAAGTAACTTTTTCTTCATTACAATCAAGATTGTCTCAAACAATTAAAATGGATGAAGAAAGAGAAAAGGCCAAAATGGTACATAATCATCATCAACAATTGATCAAAAGCTCATTCGATTCAAATACAATTAAAACTAAATAGTTTGAAATTGGAGATTTGGTTTTGAAATGGGATAAAGCGCATGAGGACAAAGGAAAACACAAAAATTTTGAAAAGCTCTCGCTAGGTCCTTTTCAAATAAGCGAAAAAATAGGTCCATCAAATTTTATTTTTCAAAACTTACAAGGGAAGAAGGAAACTCTTCCTCTTAATGGACTTATTCTCAAAAAATACTTTTCTTGAAAGAACAAGTAGTTCTCTTGTAAAATATGTGCATACTTTAGTTTATAATAAAACAATTTTTTTGTAACATCATTTTCTTGAACCTGAAAGTGTTAATATTCAAAGATATAAAAATAGGAAATAAATAATTTTATTGAAAGCTCTATTTCTTTAGAAAATTTTGATTCAAAATAGCCAAATTAGAAAGAAGAATTTTTCTAACCCATGTAAATTGAAAGATTATTTTGACATGAATCAAGTTCGAAAAGTTATTTTTACAAGTACAAGATTTTGTTGAAGTATTAGCATATTTTACTTAAATGGTCATCTAAATGCTCATAAAGAGCAAAATGATAACCTCCTTATTTATTCTTATTAGATATTTTTTTCAAAGTGTAATTCAAAAATATAAAAAACTTTAAACTTGAGAGGTCTCGTTGCGATTCGACTCATCATGTTCATAGGAAACTAGTAAAATTGACATTATCAAACTGGTTATCAAATCAAGATAATGGCTCTAGGCTTAAAAACCTGAGACAAGGGATCTCATCACGAGTTAGCTTGTTCAAATTTACTAATAACCATTGAATGAAATTATCACTTATGTCTACCAAACAAGGATAATGATTTTAAAATGACAAAACAAAAATAAAAAATAATAATTATATCACCTTTGGAAATATCTATTACGTTATGAATGGGATACTAGATCATTTTCGTTAAATAGTAACCCTGTCAGGGCTATGAACACCTGCTCGCAGCAGCAGCTCTACTAGTTACTAATAATTTCATCAAACAAGCTAAACTTTGACTGAATTCCTAATTATCATTTCAACTTATTACAATTTGATTCATTTAGAGAAAATTTTCATTTGCAAAAGTAGGAAAAAAAAATTCAAGTAAAACCAAGCTATTTGGATTGAACTTTACTTATATTAAAGACAGATTTCAATTATTTATAATTTCCTAAAATATTGTCTTTTTAGTATTAATATTTATCAAAGATTCTAGATTCATCCAGTGTATTGCCAATTCTTGTAGTATTTCAACAACCCCCCATTTTTCTAAATAAATAGTATATAAAGAATAATGGGGACCCTTTAAAAATAATTCTTACGGTTAAATCAATTTTAGAACTTAGGAATTTGAACTTATTAGATTAAGTTTTGTTTTTTCATAAAAAAAACATAATAAAATCATGAAAAAGTGCTCCAAGGAACCCATAAAGGACAAAGAGTACAAGGAGCGAGAAATAAGTCACCAAAGTATGAATCACTGAAACAGAAAACAATGATGTACGAGGTTCTGAAATACATTATATAATAGATAGCGACATCACAAACTGTCATGCGACATATGTCGATATCGCATTCCGTCATTCAACAGGAAAAACCATCGCAATATCACATTATCACATATCACGCGTTGCTGTGAAACATCAAAATTCCGTTAATCATTAAAATGTCGATTTATGGATCCCAATAAGATAACAATTTTCAAACTCACACGAAGCCCATACTAACAATTTAATGGTAATTCAGGTGTTTTATGATTTCAAGGTTTGTAAACGATTTTATAATTATTTTAGATTTAATACAGAGAATTTCCATTATGCATTAGTTAAGGTGATACGACAGTTAATAGCATTTGATGTGATTTCAGCTTACACTCTCTGGTTTTTCTTTCAACAATGTAATTCCGAAAACTTAGGCATAAAAGGATGTTGAGGCTGATTAAAGCACGAAGAAAGCCTTCCACCCCACCTGATGGCTCCTCTAGTCTCAGACACGACATGCAACCGAGAAATTGTTTCCTCAAGCTAGGAAGGGATTTATAAGTTGTTTGAGAATGAGAATCCACAACTATATGCCCAATAAATAAGGCTAATAATGGGATATTATGAATATAAACCGAAACAAGAATTGTAATCTCAGCAGACTATATTCTTGATTAGGATAATATTATGTCTAATAATTTTATTAGATGTGTCACTGTCTATAGAGAAAATCATAATCTTCCCTCCAATATAGACACCCCTTTTTATATGAGTTTGTTTATCCTAGATGTTGTTTTTTTTTCTACTGAGTTTCCGTCGTTAGGATGGAAATGGACCAGAGAAGTTAAAACCCCCATCTTTGTACAGTTAGAATTCCTGTGGGAATCAAAATACCACTCCCATATGTTTACAATATGCAATGACGTAATGCTCCCATTTTTTCAGATCACTTTCGAAAGGAAAATCTCTAGAGTCACCCATGAAGCCAATAAAAATCTCAGGTCTATAGGGAGATGTTTTGGTGAGGAATTTTTCACGTACATCTGAGTTTTCGGAAGTCATGCTTGCCCTCATTTCTTACCCTTTTATATACCAGATAAATTATTGGCCAAATAAATTTCTTATCAGATCGTAGGTAATGGGTTAACTAAATTTCTAAAAGAAGCCAAAAAGACAATTTGGCCAACTTTTCCTATTGCATGTGGGTCATATACTCTCAAAAATTTCAAGCATGCATGTCTTGAAATTGATCGATTAAAACCCTTCAATTTCCCAATTCTTCCTAATAGAAGTTATGATGCATATGGTATTGCCAAAGAAATAAAAAATAAAGTTAAGCTACAGGCATTTGTAAGCGAGCCTGATAAATTTGACGATTTGTTTGAATCAATTCCAGAATTCTCAAGGGTTCTACAAATAACAACTGTGAGATTCATTCCAAAAGAAATAACACAATTCATATAATATCGTGAACAGAGGAATTCTCATTTTCCAGATTACATGTTCCACAGGCCAATTCTAAAACAAATTTCAATTCCTCAAGTTCAGATTAAATTTCCAGAAGCAGAGCAAATTCAAATTCAAGTTCCTCAAGTTCAGATTCAAGTGCCAAAAGCAGAACATTTTCTGATTCTAATTCCTCCAGTTCCAGTACAAATACCAGTGGTAGAATAGGAAGTCGTAAATGTTCCACAAGAAGAGAGATTTAATCAAGGCTGGGAAAGTTTTGAAAAATCATTATCTGATACTAATATTTCTGCTGATCAAAATTCTATTTTGTTAGAAACACTTCCTACTGAAGATTCTCTAAGAACATCAATTCATATAGGTGAATTAAGTGTTCAACAAGTATCCTATAATTTAAATAGTTCTGAAGATCAAAGAGAAATTCAAGAAATCTCATTCACTGCAAAGGTTTCAGAAATTTCTATTCAGCAAAATCAAGCACCAAGGACCAATGGCACAGAGGAGAGACAAGAAGAAACAACGGCAAAAGACATGGAGATTATCCCTGCTTTTCCAACAGCATAAATAATTCTAAAGATCGAAGGAATACCTCCTTTGGATGTATTTTACAGTCCAAAGCATAAATTTGTTGTATTGAGGTCAAAGAAGAAGTGAAAGATTTAAGATTCTCCAGAAATACCTATGGACACAACATCAATGCAAGTTCCCTGGAAAGGAACACAGTCAACTCCGGGAAAATAACTTAGCCAATTATCTCAGTTTTCAGGTGCTTATGCAGACACAACTATTCATAAGGAAGCAAAGATTGAGTCATTAATCACGGAGAAAGATCAGAAAATGACTCAAATGGAGCAAAGTTTCTTCGATGAAAAAAAAAGGATAGAGCAGGAGTTGCAATCAAATATTAATAATCTGCAAATCAAGTTTGAAGGTCTCAAACTCAAACTTGATAATGAAATTAAAGAAAAGGATTTAATATTCCAACAACTACAGTATAACAATCAAAAGCTCCAGGAGAATCCAAAACTTAATGAAGTAAAGAAAGAAGCAACTGAACTGGAAACGTTGCTGGAAAACCAACAAACAGTTTTCTATCCAAAATATCAACAAATTCAAGAGCAGATTAAAATAAGTGATCATTTAGTCACTCAAATTTATGATTTGAGGATTTATTATGAAGAAACTGATGATAAAGTGTCTAAGTATCTAGATTGGCAAGACACAGTGCAAGGGAGGGCGGTCGATATTCCTTGCCTTGAAGAATCAATAAAGGATATAATATTTGGAGACTGGGTCATGAAAATGAAAAGTGCAGAATTAGCTATCATTAGAGCTAAAAACATGTCATTTAACATCTCTGAGTATATTAAATATTCTCTTCTGTAAGATAATCTTATCTAGGATATTCCAAAAGACACTATGCTTGAAGTCATCCTTTTGAAACAATATTGGAAAGAAACATCAAGCAGGAAATCTCTTGACATAGAAAACTTGACAAAGATAAACATGGAAGTTTACCGGTATCTGTTGATCAAACCACATAGTCAATTGGCAATGCTAAGGTGTCTTTCCAATGCAACATTTCAACTTCTTCCAACACTCAATGATGCAATATTCATGGGCCAGATGAGAATGCATCCAATGCATCCCCCCTAGCTTGAATATATGATCAAATCTTTCCAACTCAAAGAACATTTAGAGAGTGGATCCGAGAAACAGTCTTGAGACTGTTACAACTACTGCATTTTAATTTTCTATATTTTAGTTTATAGTTTAGATTATATTAAGAAGACGTATTTCACAAGTCTTCTATTTTTGTAATATTAATTAGTATTTAAACGCCTTTCATGCATTTAGAAAGGGGTCCAGATTTTTTAGAAGGTTTTTTTTGGAACTTGCACTATTTTTTGAACAGAAGTATCTAATTGAAAGTCTTAGCCAAAAGGCTATCTTTTCAGAACTAAGCTATGATGCAACAGGTACTATTATCTTTGTATTAATCATTTTATGTTTCTAAGATTATAGAAAACTTGTTTCTATCTATTTGTCTCTTTCTGATAAGCATTGAAATGATATATATTCTTATTACTATTGATAAAATGTATTGAATGATATGTCGTTAGATAAGTGAATTTGAAAGTTGTTATATGATTAATGGTCTTCGTCAACTAAATCAATTAGATTGATTTAGTTTCTTTAATGTGATTATATTCATTTTAGTATGCAAATGATCTATATTATTCCATACTTATGAAATCTTACTTTGTAATCATATCAACCAATCCACCCCGGGAAGTAGTTAGAATTATTTTAATTTATGTTATCAGTAGAATAGATCACTCCATTCGTGTTGATTTTATTCCATTTTTTTACAAACTTATTTTTAGACAGTAAATTGGTCCCTATATCCCCAGTTGGACCCACCATTTCAACGGAAAAGGAGTAGTAAGGAGTTGCACTAACCTCTCGACCAGGTGGAATCCCTAATGTTGAGGAATTCACTCTCCAGCCTTCAACACATCTCAACCAACATATCTGGTCCAATCAACACCTAGTTCACTAGATCACTCCAGCTGATAGGAGTATTACAAATCTACCCATAAAGAGCCTAAAATGTACTCATCCTTAAGGACTTCTGATACCCATTATTATGTGCAAACTCTACCAGTGGAAGATACTCCTCCCACTTCCTTTTCTGATGCATAACATGCATCCTCAAGAATATTGTTAACCCTCTATGTATGCCCATATATCTGCGGATGATAATTTTTTCTGAAAGTTAAATCTGTCCCCAAGCCTGCAAACAAATCCTTCCAAATCTTAGAAGCGAACTTGGAATCTTTTTCTAATATAATATTCTTAGAGAAAACATGAAACCTCACTATATCACTAATGAAAATATAATCTAACACATGTTAGTGTCCTGTGATTTGGCATATTGGCAAGCCAAATGACAGGGTAACATCAAACCAACTTTGGAGCCCTAGGACCTAGCCTTCCTGGACTCAGAGAGGGCTCTCTTTATTTGTGTAAATGATGTGAACTTGTTTGCTTTCTATGTATTTGATTTTAGGCTAGTTTTTAATGTGTGTTTTGGTTTGTTTTAGGTTTTTTGAGGGAGAAATAATCAAAGGATAGATAGATAAAAATATTGTCAGATCAACTGGGCTATGGGGTCGATAAGGTCGAGACTGCCTCAAAGGGTGGACAAGGTATATTGCAGGGCTGATTTGGTCAAGGTAAAATGGATTCTTTTAGATGGAATGAAATGGGATGGACACTAAGTTTGTGAAAGACGAATAATTTTTAAGCACAAATATTTTTACAACAAACATCCATGTGGTAGGGCTAACCATTAATCACTATAGATGAAACTCAAACTGATAGATGCATAAAATAAACATTCAGGCAATACATAGAAGTATAAGACCCTCTAACTTTCGGAAAATCGCCTTCAGACTTTGGGGAAAATAAATAAGACAAAAAAATAACTCAATCCATGAAGAGGGAACTCCTAGACGTCATGTTTTGAGCTATCAGGAACTTTGAACTAAGATTGCAGAGCATAGGCAAAAGACAAGATTGAAACAAGACCTCTTTGGTACAACTAGGACAATCAAAAATTTAGAGAAAGGTTTTAGTGATGGGGTTTTGGATAGCTATGAGTAAGTAGGGAATACCGTGAGTCATACTAGATAGCATAGATAATAACCATTAATGAAATTGATAACAAATTCTTAGGGTATCAAAGAGCAGTTAAGAATTCTTTGACATAACTAAGAAAGAAGAAAAACATAAAAGCTGTAATGAAATCAAGAAACTTGAGGTGCCTCCATGGGCATGTCTCGAATCTATTCTTTACTTACCTACAACAAGCAAGAAACATGGAAACATGTATGATAAACTACGGAAAACATATAGATAGGAACACTATACCATTTACCAAGCCAAGGAATCCAACAAACAGTCCTCTTCCACCATCCAAGACAAACAAGAAATCATCCACATCATGAGACAAAGTGTTTCTTAAAATCTTGTAATATCATGTATTTTCTCTATAACATAAATTTCAGCCTCTGTTTACAATGAAATCTCTTGGAATATATAGGCCAAAGAGAAGGAAAACCTCCTAGAGCAACTAGCAAGCCCATTGGCCTAATACAAATATCTGATTTTGTCCTTGGGGCTTTGCAAAGCCCAAGGCACAAAATATCTTCTAAATATCTTAAAATGCTAAAAATGGAAATATATTTGACTTTTCATGACTTAAAATGGCCAAAAAAAGCTTAATGCACATTTGGATAAGCCACTTCAGAAAACTGCCTTTTTGCCACAATGCTACAGGAACGTAGCAGCAGAAAATTCCCTATTTTGCAGACAACTTTTGAGGGCCCCCTGATGTCAAAACGAGGCCCATGATGGCTTTTTGGAAAGACCTGGATGTATAGTTTCTATAACTACTTGATTTTTCTCAAACTAATCCCTGAAAGTATGTCAGAAACTGGAGTGGAAAAAACAAAAAAAGTAGCCTTTGCTGATATGTGAGGCATAAAGTTAAAAAATCTTTGTTTTCGCGTCTTTGGGGGATCAAAACACCTCCTTTGGATCTGAAAATTTGTGAGGAGCTGCCCCTGAATTTATTCCATCCAAAAAAATGACTTTCATGAGCTGAGGATGCTCCTAACACCCATGGAGCGCCTTGAAAAATGTGTAATTATGGCCAAAAAACACAAAAAACAAAATCTTGTCAAAATTTGCTCAATTTTGGCGAGCAAGCCCCCCATGGGTTCTTAGAAGCATGTAAGGAAGCGGAGGCCAAGATTTGAAGCCTTGATCTGCCTTTATCCAATTTTTCTACCAGGCGCCTCTTTCAGGCAGCCTTGAGCCTTTCTTGAACAAGTTTGAGCTTTTTGCGGGCAAATTGGTTCAACTTCTTGTAGTGCCCAGTCATCCTCTTTTGTAGACTCAAGTCTTTGTTAGCTTTCTCTAACTTATCTTCCAAATGCTTGTTGGCCATTTCAAGCCATGTTTCTCTATTATTCTCTATTTCTTGGGCAAGCAAATGAGTGAGAGGATAAGATCGGACAAGGGTTGCCTCTTCTTCCTTTTTTTTATCCAAAGCTTTCTTGAGACGCATAGTTCTAGGCCTCTTTCTCATTGGCTGCTCTTCTTCTTCAATATCATTAAATTCGCCCATAATATCTTCAAGCTTGACTTGTGCTTTGGAGGCTTCCCTTTGGTACTTGAAATCCAGAGCCTCAAAAACTACCATTTGACCACTCATTTGCATCTGTCGAACATGTATGAGGTCCTTGGACCTTTCTAGATCAGCTTGTAGGTCATGAATTTTTTCCTCTCTGTTTTGCAAAAGAGGTTCAAGAATTCTAGCTTCATTATCCCCATCATCACTCTCTATCTATATGATATCAAACTCCCTTTCCTTTTCATGACTACTCTCCTCTTTTTCTTTCCCCTTGCCTTGGATAGGCTTCTTGGTCCTCCTCCTCTTTGGCAATTCAAAAATTCTCTTTTTAGGCAATTTGCCTCTACTTCTTAGCGCTCTTGTGACATTGCTAGTCACTACTGGAGTGATCTTCTTCTTTGTTGATCTAGTGTTTCTAGGCTTCGCCACTTTTGGAGGAAGAGTAAAGGCCCCTTGCCTAGGAGAGGCAGTTAGCACATGCTCTTGGCTGTGTGGAGGAGAAAAGAGAGGAGGTTTATCCACTTTCACTTGCTCAACTTGGTCTTTTACCTTGCTGCCTCCATTATCATCTTTGTCACTATTTTCTTCTGCTTGAAGATTGCCTTGTTTGTCTCTACCACTGCTATGCTCATGGTCACTAATTTGGTCTTTTTGCTCCATGCTACCCTCTTTGGAATGCTCACTGTTTGGTTTTTTATTGTCATCATCATTACTTTCTTGAGGGATGTCTTGTTTCTCATCATAAGTGTCCTTTTGAGGACTGTCATGACCCTCATCATCAATGTTTTGGCTGCCACTTTGTTTGTCATCTTGAGGATTGTCTTGTTCATCTCTGTCCCTACTTTCTTCATGACTTTTGTGCTCTTTACCTTCACTGTTTTGTCCCTCATCACCATCATGCTCACTATTGTGTTGGTTGCCATCATGTTCCTCTTCATGATTGCTGTGGTCACCATCAATTTGTTCATGCTCATCATCAATTTTTTCATGCTCACCATTATTTTGTTCATCCCCACTGTCATGCTTAGATTCTTCACTTTGCCCCTCATCATCATTAGTTTGCTTCCTGTCACTTTGCCCTTTCTCATTACTAGTTTGCCTCTTCTCTTCTTCACTCTCAATCAAAGTGGATTTTTGTCTTTTAGGAGTAGATTTACTAGAAGAAGGAGAAACATGATGAGTGGATGGTGAGGAAGGCACATGAGATGAAGAGGCAATGGAAAAATCGGGATGGGAGATGAAAGAGTCTCAAGAAACTCCCTTTTTATCAAGTTGATGGAGGATTTTGATCTTGATAAAGGAATGATGAAATAGACAAGCTTGTTGTTGAGTAGAGGGCTTCTTTTGGACAGTAAAGGCCATCTTGTAAATTCTTCTATAGAGGAAGAAATGTAGGTTCAGCAACTGAGTTCTTGTGAAATGCATAAGAAGCCTGATGTGATAGGCATAAATCCAGGAAAACCTCCCTTCACATGTGAAATAATTTATGATGACTTTCATGAGGGGGGCATAGATGCTTCATAAGTGAGAAAAAGGGAAAATGGCTTGGCAAGCATCCTGATGGTCTGGTTTTAGAAAGGGTTTGTATTGATTCAAATCTAGGTATGTTTGTTTGAACCACTTTTCTCCGATATAGGGGATCTTAGTAGCTTTGGAGATAGCCCTAGGAGAGAGTTTGAAATCCAAACCTGCTAGATGTACACGCTTTCCTTGCAACCTCAAAGCAAACAAATGTGTGAAAGGAAGGTGACTTTTTACTTCTTGGAATTTTTGGCAAAATTCCAAGCACCCTACTTCATGAAAATTGAAGAGTACTGAAGGAGATTCATTCACTTCCTGAGTTGTAATAGGCTTATACCTATTGTGATACCCACTCCTGCTGTCCTTCTTTGGAGACATTTTGCTTCTAATACCCTTCACTGACTTACCAAGGCAAACTATACAAATGATCACTGAAATAGGTCCTCAATCAACACACCTTTTCCTCCTTGCAAGATTGAGTTTGTCCTTATTCGGAAAACAAGTTTTTGATAAGTGAAATCAAACTCCTTTCTTATGAACTTTGTTGTGAGCAAAAAGGCCTTTAATGAGATCTATTTTTGGTTTTTTAAATAGAATTCCCCTTTTTTTTTAACATAAAAACTCTTCCTTCCTATTCACTGTTTCTATCCTTTGTTATTCACAGTAAGAAGACCTCCTTTAAATACTGACAACAAATCTTGATCTTTTAATCACTGTCCTTTTGAAATCACTTTTTTAAGAGACTGATAAAACACCTTGTGAACTGATAACAAGCTGTTTCACCCAATCACTATCTTCTTTTCTCTCAAAGCAAAGAATACACTCTTTGAAAAACACTGTGCTCTCCCTTTGAACAAACTATCCCTCTTTGATGATCATTGTTTTATTAAGGCTAGAAAAACAATCCTTTTTGGATGAAGATCATTTTTTTTTACCAAAACAATAGTCTCCCTGTCACTAATTAAAAATTCCTTCTAAACAAACTCTGTCTTTCTTTATCGACTGTGTAATCTTTAGCCGGCAAACAAGTATTTCTTGATGAAAATAAGACTAATTATCTAACTGTGTTCCTTTTCACAAATCTGCAAACGGATTTTTTTTACTTGTGAAGACGGGCTTCCTCTACCTTTATCATAACAAATGCTTGGTTTTGTTTAAGATTGATTTTTCTTTTGAGCAGTCAATCTATTGTTCTTTTAAGCAAAAAGGTGCTCTTGAAATCACTGTTTTTTCCTAGGTTAGCAAACAAGATAGGCTTGAGAGCAAGTTGTGTTCTTTTTCCCTGGACTACTCAAAACAAGAAAACCCCTTCAAACTGTCAACAAGCCACTTCTTTAAACATTGTTTTCCTTTAAATAAAAAACGGGCCAAGAGTTGTAAATACCTTTGACAAATGTGTTTTTGTTGTGTTTGGAGGTGAGCTTGTGAGTAAAAAATGATCTTGGCACGTTTGATGGCCTCTTGCAGCATTGGCCCAGGTTATAAAATTGGCATTCAAAGGTGGTTAATGGGTCGGGCGGGTCTGAACAGGAAAACGAGCCATGTTTTACCTGTCGGGTTGACACTGGGCGCCTGTTGCACAATGGGCATAGGCGTGCCGCGCAACGCTACAAGCGCGTCATGCTCTTCACAAATTTCTTCAGTAGGCACGTAGGCGCTCCGCGCGAGAATACAGGCGTGCCGCGTAGAAAATAAAGCTCAAAAATGATTCGAAATTGCTCAATACCTATCTCTTCCTCAGTGACTCGGTTTGCAAAGTGAGAATGAACGTTGGCTTCGTGCCCTTTATACTCATAAGGGTTTTTCTTTCAAAACTTCTTTTATCAATTTCGAACTTATCTCTTTTTGTGATTTGAATGAACTTTTTGAATAGTGGCTATGTTCATTTTTGTTTTGGGGTTGCCCCTTTAACAGATGCTTCACCTCTTTTAAACAGTCTTTTGAATACTTTGCCACATTCAATAAAATGCTTCTCAAAAATGATATTGTAATCCACAATTTTTGAGGTAAGGGGTTCCCTTAAACCATGATTTAATCCTTTGATTTTTACCAAGGAGATTATCCTTTTAAAACCACTAATGCAGCCTCTATTTTAGAATATCTAAAAAGCAAATTATTTGCATTGACCAAGGCTTGTTTTCCTATATGTCTGCTTTACCCTTTGAATAATATGAATCATATTGTAAATCTTTTGGGGAGCTGATCCTTTTCTTTGTGAAGGAGGCCTTCAAATAGTGACAGTTTTACCTATTCTCAACACTATGCTCTCAGCCTTTTGAATGATCTGAAAAATTGGCTCTTGATGCTTGCTCTTTATTCATCACTTGGAGGGATTCATCCTTGATAAACCATATGAAACGGTCAAAAAAAACAAGAATGCCTTTTTACATAAATCATCTAGTTGGACTGTCTCTTCATGTCAGTTGCAGAAGTCACTTTGAAACCAAGCTTGTTCTACCTCCTTGGCCATTTAGATGAGGTTGCTCTTATTTAAAAACTCCAACCTCGGTTTATACTTTGAAGAGGCTTTTATAAACAGAAAAAAACCAAATGCTTCTTAACACCAACATGTCACTTCTTTCCTTATGATGTAACAAAGGCCATCAATCCATGAATTTTCATTTGTTTTCGCCATTGTTTCTCAACTTGTCTTACCAACAGAAACTTTATCAAATAGAACATTGAACCCTGCTATGCATCCTCTGTTCATCTTTGGAAGAGGTGGCACAAAATAACTCCTGTAGCTGCTTTTAAAAAACATGCTGACCCTCTGCTTATTAGTGAAGGAGGTCGCAACAATGTATCTTTTAACCCTCTACTTATCATTGAAGGAGGTTATCACTGTGTTTCTAACCCTCTGCTCTTTGAAGGAGGTCATCTTTAACACAGGATCTACATCTATTTCAAATCACGGTATCTTGCTCTGTATGTTTGTTTGAAGAATGCCAATAGGAAACAAAGTGGAATTTGACATTCATTATTGACAAAATCACTTGGAAATCATGTCCTCTTGCTTTATGAGGTTTTGTTTGAGATGCATATATCCTTTTGTAAAATATCACTGTGAACACAAAACCAGAAGAAATGTGATTTGTACATGGAGAGTGTCTCCTGATAGGCATTATTCAACTGTCTTTTCCCTTGACTATGTTGTCAGAGGTATGTTGAAATTGTTTTTTTAATAAATTTCAAAACCCAAGTTCAAAGGTAACATAAGAAGCAGTTGTCTTCTTATGTCCTACATGATGATGACCTTTGGAAAGATTATGTAGCACTGCTGATCAGCATTACTCAGTCCTTGTTATTCATTTTGATTTGATGAGTGATCTTTGTTCCTCAAGCAACCTTTAGGTTTATACACATGTACATCAGCTTCTCTTTACTCACTGCACCTTAATTGCTTCATGATGGTAAACCACTTTAGCCTGAGAGACCTGTTTTAATTTGTCCCTTTGTTCTCCTTTGCATATTGATCATCATTTAATTACACCCCTGCAGAGATGTAAAAATAGATGCTATGAACCTTTGGAGGCTTATTTGTTGTTTCATGGTGACTATGCTTGATCTAAGAATATTTCTTCAGACAGTAAAAAACCTTCTCTTTTCCTGATTTGAATCTCTGTTGAACTTCTTCTGAAATGAGACAGAGTGACCTCTTAGTGGCGTGCGACCTATGGATGGATCAAGACTTGTTTTTTAGAATAGGAAGAAAACTTATGGCTGATTGGTAATAGACACAGAGTGTTTGGCTTGGGATATCTTAGCCAAGGAAAAACTCTCTAAACACCACTATCTAACTTAGGGACAACTTTCATATATTCTGAGTGTTTTCTTTGGCATGATCAGATTTTCAAATGACAAGATGACTAGGGATAGAGTTGCAGACACTTTCTCAACCTTTGGATAGTGAATGGCATGAGAAACAAGGGTAAATGATAGCAAATAATTCACAGCTATGACAACTATAGATAGGGTTACTTTGTTGAAGTGAGATAGGTCTTGAAAACAGGAGATTTCTCTCATCATAGACTGACAAGAAGGGCTAGGAGGAAAAAAATTGTTTTGGGGTGTTTTCTAGATGACAGATTGACAATTTTGAGATCAGTTCCTAGAAAACTCAGCTAAGAAAACTAGTCATCATAACAGGTAAAAATACTGATGACTAACAGTGGCTCCATTCGGGGAGGGCAGCTCCTTTTCAGGAGGTGTCCAGAACTATAGATCTCTGGCTTGCAAAAACCAGTGCCTTATCCATTGGTGCAAATTTCTTTCTTTCTTGATGCTATTTCTAAAAATAGACAGTATGATTAGCATAAAAGTCATCTCTACCTACCCAGCTATATTCCCTAACATTTTTTCTTCTTTAGGTGCATTTGGAGTAGAAACCCTTTGACATGATATTTTTTAAAAAGAAAACTATCTAATTCTACACTTATATCTTCTAGGAGTTCAAATTGAACTGATGAACTCCTTTGTTTCTCTACCTATGCTAGATCGACTGTCAAGATTAAGCTGTTTGACAGGATTTCATTCACTATACTAAAACATGAAATTGAAAAATGACCAAATCAGGATTATATGGTCTAATTTTTCATGTGTTTGTGGCATAAAAGACAAGCTGCACACAAATATTATTTTTCATGAAATGAGATTTAGAAAAATCAGGGCTAGGATACATAGTTTGTTTTTCATCCCTATTTTTCCTTTTTGGTTCTGTTTTGAGCTTGTGGAACCAGTATCTTTTCCTAATCTACTTTCTTTGACAAGTCAAGATTACACATTTTGACTATCACTTCTTTCACTAACTTATCAACAATCAATTTAAAACATGTCCAGTTATGATTAGGCTAGATAAATGAACAATATATCTTTTGAGCACTAGTAGCGGCATTTAGACTTGCGCACTTTCAAACTAACTATTTTTTTAACATGGGGATTTTCTGTTATTTTCTACAATTGCCCTCTTTTCTACTTTTCCATTGTTTTTGTATTTTCTATTTTTTGATTTATTTTTTTAAATAGTGATATGTACAATGACTGAAATTTTTTTTGAAACTAGAAATCTTGAAAATTATGGAACTTGAGCATGTTATCTTCATAAGGATATCCTGATGCTCTTGGACCACTTAGCTCTTGAAAAGAAAATTTTGGAAAATTTTCTCTTGAAAGCGTAACATAAGGGTTCATGCATGAATCTCTAAACAACCCTGTGTCTTCCTGCTATGTTTCTTTATACCTTTGATTTCCACTTCTCCTTTTGTTGTACATCTTTTTCAAATAATGCAGATATTCTTTGCTATTTTTAAAGCATATGATGACATCGTCAAGGTACATCATAATGAAGAAATTCAGAACTGGAAACATGGACTTCATGAACATGTCTTTGGTGTCTGGTGGTTTTGCAATTCTGGTTTTGAAGATGGAACTGCTTCCAACATATTTGAAAAATTCTTTGAGTTGTTTACTTTGAAGTGGAATTAACTGATGATATCCTGAAACATAACTTTGCAAAGACATATGATTAGAAAATCCCAGCTTTGGTATGGTATGATCTGTTTTGGGAAGTATATAAGTGTTGTTCCGGGGAGGTTTATCTGTGTTTCTAAAATCGACACATATACTATGTCTAGTTTTCTTGTCTTTGATTGTTAATGTTTGATAAAGATTTTTGTATTTTCTTTTGTCAAAGTTGTTTCTTGAATTGAAGGCAGTGTCACAGTGTTTCAAACAGTTTTCCTGACATGTACTAGTATTTTGAACAATTTTTCATATTCTAGCAGTTCTTAATCTTTGGTGAAGCGACGAAATGTTGGCTAGTTCAATCAGTTCAGGTGTTTTTGGACTGCAGTTATCACATCCCTTCATATCAAGTTTATCAGACATTCTTCCTGGATCTTTAACAGTTGTGGCAATGGTCAAGGCTTCATTCAAGGAGGTAAAGTTTTGGGATGGTGAAGCATT